>CM070517.1:48762485-49163066 GCA_036346375.1 Guadua angustifolia | reverse complement strand
CAATCGCAGACGGCCACACCGCGCACCTCGCCGAGCCGGGTCGATGGCGCCTTTGTTGAGCTGAGCTCCCGAGCCTCGCTGAAGGCTTGCGCCTTGGGGCGCCAGACTCCGTGCGGCTGGCCGCAGAACGGCCAAAGATCAACACTAGGAAAATGGTGTGTACCCGGCCGACCGGTCGGTGTTGTCCGCAGTTCCGAGAACGGAGGGCGCTTCGCTGCCCATCGCCTCAAATTTCCTCACCAATCAAGATTCGTGGTTTGAGCCCTTGAGGATCATGCCGCCGTCAAGGCCGACCAAGCCGCTGGTCCGCGGATGGCTACAACTGCCTAATCGACGCGATGTTGAAGTCATTGCAGTAACTCGAGGAACTCTTCCCATGAATCAAGGCCCCGTTATCGGTGATGATGGAGTTCGAACTCCAAACCGATAAATGATGTCGCTGAAGAAGTTGGTCATCAGATCGAAGTGATGGTGGCAACCGGCCTAGCTTCTATCCACTTGGTGAACTTATCCACCGCAACGATTAGGGTGAGTTAGGCCCTCCGCTTTTTGAAGGGTTCTACCTGTGTCGAGTCCCCAAACGGCGTAATGGCCAAGGATGGGGATCGCCCGCAAGGCTTATACTGAAGGTGCGCTCGCGAGCAAAATTGGCACCTCGCAGCGTAACGACCGCAAGGCCGCCGTTGGCCAAGAGAAACCTTGACGAAGGCTTTCCCACGAGGGATCAGAAGCGCCGCATGGTGGCCGCAGACGCCGCGGATGTCAAGCAACAAATGCTTCTTGGTCGACGGATGCACTCGAGGACTCGAGGGCCTTCTATAGAGGTCTTTTTCCCACCAGACGGCGACTTCGCCCGCACGAAGCGAGGCGCCGCCCTCTTGGGTCGGCGGGAGGATCCGTTAGTCACGGTCGATGAAGGGCTTCTCCAATCGGAGTCGGCAATCAAGACGCCGTGGTCCGACCCGAAGGTCTCCGCGCCTACCGGCTTGGTGGTCGGAGCGACGCACCTGGAAGGTCCGCCGACCGCCAGAGGGCGGGTCCAGACGGACGGAAGGCTTGAGGAGGTCGGAGACGAAGATCCCCGGCGAGATCGTTTCCGGGCCGAGGCAAGATTCGCGAGGTAGTCGGCTTCACCATTGAAACGCCGATACCGTGGGTGAAGCTCGAAACCCTTGAATCTCCTCGAGCTATGCGCGACCACGGCAATACGCCGCCATGCGGCGCCACGTCTCGAGGCCTTCATGACTTGGTCGACGACAAGCTTGGAGTCGCTGTACGAGAGTCTGCGCTACGCCAAGGTCGGTAGCGATCCGGAGACCGCTGATGAGCGATCCGGAGACCGCTGATGAGCGCTTACTTCCGGCGACATTGTTGGTTGCGTCAAGCGGAGCCGGATGGCGATCGAGCTTGTTTCAAGCCGGCAGATAAGGATGACCCCAAAGACTCCGCCCCGCTTCTTGGTGTAGGACCCGTCGGCACATCATCTAGTACCGAGGTCCTCGTTACCGGGCGCGCCGGGCATTCACACTGTGACGAAGTCGCCAAGACTCGGCGATTTGATCGCCGCCTGTGAACGACGATATATCGTGTCGCTGAGCTCAAGAGCCCACTTGGCTATCCTTCCCGAGGCGCCACGGCTGCGACAATCTCGCCGAAAGTGGCGAGAAGGTCACCACGAGACGGATGCCTGGCCGGCGTAATGGACCACCGCTTTGTGATGAGGATTGCATAGAGTAGCTCAAGATCATGCGGTACCGAGCCTTGACTCGAGAGCACTTCACGATGAAGTACACCGCCGCTGTACCTGAGCACACGGTTTCTTCGCTCGCTTCCACAACGAAGCGCCGCTAACGACTCGGTCGTGGCGGCGATGTAGAGGAGCTGTTCTTTCACGGGCCGCGACTCAAAGACAGGGGCGAGGTCGTGAAGGTCTTCACCGTTGAGGGCCTCCCGAGCTCCGAGATCCGTAAATGGTCGGACTTCTTGAGCAGCTTTAGAGCGGCATTCGCTGTCACGAGACGAGACACTAAATGGCTCAGGCCGCAAGACACCCCGTCACCATCGACTCCTTTTGAGGTTAGCAATCGCCCATCTTCATGATCGCGAGATCTTCTCCTGCTGGCTTCGATGCCACGCCGAGATGATGAAGCCCAGTTTTTCTTTAGAAACCCCGAAAATGCACTTTTCGGGTTGAGCTTGATGCAAAACCGCCGAGGTTCGCAAAAGTCTCTAAATCGCATTTGAGGTCAACATTCTTAGTCCATATATACCGTGATCAACACCATGGACAAAACACCATATATAGTGGTAGTGGACAGAGTAGATGCTCCATGCAACATTGCGCTTCAAAAGTGACTACTCAGCCTAATCCTTATGCTCTCTAAACATGCATTCGGGCAAGCTAATTGCCTAGCTATAGCCTATGGTTAGGCCGTTAACCCTACCGAAGCTCATTTCATTGCCATTTCACTATCATCTTACTTAATCATGCATCAGCAGACTCTCAATCACATCATCGATCAGAGCATCATCAGCATGCACTGCATTATCAGTTACGCAGCTCTTCAGCTCAGAGCAGCTTCCTCACAATCCACCACCGCCGCAAGAATGGCTCCCTTCCAAGAAGCGACACGACGAGCAAAGCCGCCCGCCGCCAGAGAACGAGGAGAAGGAGAAGGAGGAGGAGAAGGAGAAGGAGGAGGAGAAGGAGATACGATGACAGCGGGCAATGCGGTGGCAATATTATGGCAAGCAGCTCGAGAGGTTACCGCCGCAACTTCGATCGGCGCGCCCGCGAGGAGGAGGACGCCGGAGGACGATGACGACGCATTTTTGATAGAAGTTGCTTATCACATTACGGCGTCAATGCGATTACCGCCGATGCCGGCGTGGACCCGACAAGAATCACTTGTTCGGTAGTAGTGATTGTAATTTATATATACAAAATATAACGGCAAACGGCTATTAACCGCTTGAAACCCAAATGGCGCTTAAACCCTATATCCAAAAGTCATCGTCGTTGTCCTCCTCCTCCTGCTCCTCATCGCCGGAGCTGCCGCCGAATGACAGATCGGAGTTGCGACGGCAGCCTCCTCCTCCGAATCCGATTCGGAGGCGGAGTTGGTCTTGCCCCAACGCCGCACGACATAGCCGCTTGCTGCCGCCATCGCTGCTGCCGCCCCTCCTCCTCCTCCTCCTTGTTCTCCGGGCAATGAGCGGAGCTTTGCTTAGCACGTGGTCCGCTCTTGGAGGGGCCATTCTTGCAAAGAAGGTGGATTGTGAGGAGCGATGCTATAGATTGAGAGGCTTGGTATTATATAGAGGCTCCAAGCTGCAGGCATGCGCACACCACTACACACAGATCACAGATTCACACAGGCTCACACGCTTTACAGAGAGAAGTGATTGGGAAGTAATAGTAATGGTAGTGCCAGCTAGGAGAGTAGGGGCATTGTGTGTGAGGTAGCTAGAGGGGAGTGACTGCCTGATCACTGGCTGTGGGAGTGAGGGAGCAAGGGGCTAACTAAGCTAGCAATAGCAATGGCTATATAAAGCATGTAATAGCGATGTGTAGAGAACATAACGTGGCTTGTTTCCTTTTATTGGGCACCAGCCTAACCCGGTTGGCTTGACCAAGAGGCACGAAGGAAGGGAGCGTACGCACATGGCCACCAGATTCGCTGTAAAAACATCGTGAATCACAAATTGGATTTATCAAATCTGAATTGAATTAAGCTATAGTATTCATTTAAAAGAAAAAATGATGAATCGCTAACCTAAATTATGGACTGTGACTTCAACAATCATCGTTTCAGGTAACTATGGTACGCACGTCTCAGTAAAAAAGATGGCACAGGGTGGTTCTTCCAATGAACCAACAACCTCACTAGCTCGTTCTCCCACCCCATGGTTAGATGAATAAAGTATTGACTTATGAGCTATTTTCTGATGAAAAATTCGTTCGAGAACACTGTAAGTTGTTTGTAGGGTTGTGTGGACTGGTATTTTTAGGTGTCAACGGGTAGGTCAAGCATGGCCATGGTCTAATCGCTACGAGAATTAGGGTATTTATTATGAGAGGTGTTTTCATACTTTTTATTTTGATAATTGCATAAATATTAAAGTATAAATGAATGGTAGATGATGATTACTTACCCATTCGTTTATTTTCAAGATTTGTGCAACTTGTATTGAGAGGAAAAGTATTGAAGCAATGCTCATTTATTATTTAGTGAGTATCCAAAGTCGTGATGAGAGCCACAGTAAATCAATCAGACGTGGAGCTCTCAAATCTTTTGCTTATTCACCGGAAGAGTAATCCAAAGTTATTCGAATTGGTCTAGCCGAGCTCACTTGAAGTAGACGAAGCATTTCTCAGATAGACCGATCCGCTAGCTAGGTGACGCAAATATGCAACTCTATAACCAATTATGTCCAAACTCCAACAATTTTATGCGGTGCCATACATACGAGGGGGAGTGAGGAGGCCTCATGCGGCGATGGGAAGCAAAGGCAAGGGTCATTGCCGAAAGGTGGAGGGTGAGGGCGACGGTGACGAGAGTGTGGATGTAGTGGCAGAGGAAGGGGAGACGGCGACAAGAAGTGCGGATGCAATGCAGGGGCTAGGAGCGGGAGGATCCCAAGATGATGAGATGTCGCTGCTGACGGCGCCCGACATGAGGGGAGGGAGGGCGAGGGTGGACCGCTTCCATGAGGTGGGAGGAGGAGCCCATGACAGCGGTGGCGCCGAGGATGGCGACCTTGTGGCGACGCTTAGTGGCCCATGGCACTTGCCGCCAAAGAAGGAAGGCGATGCTGCTTCTTCCCCAAATCCCCTAGCTCAAGACTCCACCTCTCCAGATCCGCGCCACCGCCTAGCTGGGAGCTGCACGATCGAAGGAGCAACACGAGCACAACAACAGTTGGGCACTAGTGCTAGGGCTTGGGGCAGTGGCAGCCATGGGTTCATAGCTTGCAAGCTTCAGGAGCTCGCGATGAGAGAGAGAGAGAGAGAGAGAGAGAGAGAGAGATGATGAAGACGTGGACCATGACGTGGATTCCATGTTAGTAAAACTTGTCCACGTAGATGCCACGTCAGCAAAACTGGGGTGGTTTTGGTCTAAGGTGGGTAAAGTGTCCGTTATTAAGAGTTGAGGTTGTAAAACATCTGGTTTTGCAGTTCATGGTTGAAACTTAGACAATCGTAAGAGTTCATGGGGCAAAGTATAGCTTTATTCCATACATAAAAACTTGAACTGACAGAAAGAAGAAAGTCAGTGCATCTGTCACTATCACTGCATGTTGGTACAAAAAGTAAGATGAGCTTATCTGTAGTTCCTAAGAGATTGATCGGATAACAGCTCATCAGCCAACGTTGTCTTCTGCTCCTTCTTTGTCAGCCTACTTGAGAAGAACTCAGATGCAGGCTCAATAACTGTACCGACCTAAATTAATTATCAAAATATTCAGCATTTCTTAAGAGAAAAAGGAGGAAATATTTAGCATATCAGATACTGGAGAGCATTAACAAGTTTTTAACAGACTGAGAAGATCTAAATGTTAATAAGGCTTACTGATTTGGTTACTTACTTGGAAGTACTTAGGAAGGGCTTTGGACTTTCCTGCCCTCTTGAAGTGCCTTTTAGGGTCCATTACATGCCTCAGCTGCAAAACAAATGGCAAACGTGTTATTGCCTAAGCCACAAAAAGGGAAAAGAAAACAAAAGCACGCAATACCAAGGGAGTAGGGACGGTCCCATCCAACATCGTGCATTCAACATTTACACTATATCACAATTTTCAAGTAGAACTATTCAATTTTCAGAACTAAAACAGTTTTGATCAGATTGTAATGCTATCAGATAAGATGATGCATGTCGTCAAACAAACACAGATTGCATATCAAGAGTTCACCAAATGATGGGTGCTAGCTTCATGGTTATTTTCCCCTCTAATGAGTCAAGACAATAGCAAAATGCTTCTGTTTTATTGCAGCAAAATTCTCTACATTCACTCTGCTACAAACTTATCCAATGGCAGCTGCTGAATGATGATGTTGTTTGCCCTATCAAGATTGTCTTCTAAATTTTCAACAGCTAGTTATCGGTTTTCCACAGCTACATTTTTTTAGATGAAGGAAGATTTTATTAATCTCAAGAACATTACATCAAGATGATACAAGTCCTTAAAATTTCTCCGCCCTCGCTAACAAGAAGCACACAGCCCTTAAACAAAACAAAAAAAGGAAAAAGAGAACGCGTAAGCAATCCGCCGCCCGATTTTAATATTCGGTGCCACAATCCGCAACCTCGGATTTCCAACATTCTGGCGCCACCACTAAGAACACCGCTGCTAATTGAATCATTGCGCCCCAAAATCTTGAACGCGATCACAGACTCCATACCGCCCATGACCACCAACTTAAAATCTTGGGGACGAAGACCACCACGAAAGCAGACAAAGTGGACCACCATAGCTGCGACCATTAAATCGATCGCCACCGAAACCGCCGCTCCACCTGCCATGACCGCTTAAATTGATTCTAAAGCATCACCCAATATCCCGCACATCCGGATGCACATCGCCAAGAATCGCTACCATAGAGAGAATGATAGATCCACCACCGCCGACGGGCATTGCGATCGGCCGGCCAGATTCATGGGCTAGAAGATCGCCCGAGGATATGTCGCGCGACCTGGCTGAATCGAAGACACCGACGAGCAGCCTCGGCGGCGACGGAGGCGGTCGACGGAGCTCGCAAATCATCGACTCGAATAAAACCAAGACGGTACCGAAGACGGCATCCCGTCGCTTGTGCCCTCAGTGATAATCACCCCGACACGGCCGCCACGCCGCGATGGCCGCATGCCTCACGGAAGCGCCGACGCGAACGCCACGAGGGAATTTCGTGATGTTTGGTCGCTATCTCGACCAAAGCCAAAGCGGGAGGAAATCGGACCAACAATCTCGCCATCTCCGGAGCGCGCGACGAGAGGCACAGCGAGGAGATCGAGATCTGGAGGCCAGGCCGCCGATGTGCGCGTGATTTGGCTGAGGTGCCGGTGGCGGCTAAGGGAGGAAACCCTAGCCGCCACCCACCGTTCCTTTCTCTCAAATCTCCTACACTTGCACAGTACTTTCCACAGCTACATGATACAGACTCCTATCACTACTAAGGATGCACGGAAATGTAACACCATACCTGCAAAATCTCAGGATCTTTCTTCAACTCGGGAGCGATGCTCGGCGCCGGCATGTCGAACCTGAAAAACGAATCAACAAATATTAAGCTACCATCCATCTCTCCTCACAGGTAGTCATCAATACACCATCAGAAACATTCTAATTTCTACGCGCGACGCGACTCACCAGCCCTTGCCGGTGGTGTCCTTCACGTTCTTCCTGGCCGGCTTGTTGGCCTTCCTCGGGTCCTTCAGGGGCACGAAAAGCTCGTCCACGAGCTCGCTGCTGGGCCTCCAGAGGGACTCCTGCGCGCCACTCGGATTCGGCCCCGAGTCCTTCTTGGTCGTCGGCAGGGAAGGCAGCTTGGGCGCCCACGACAGGCCGATCGGCGCCACCGCCGCTTCCGGCATCGCTCGCCTCCCGCCTATGAACTCAAGAAACCCATCAAATCTCCTGCCTCGGTGTCGTTGAATTAAGCGGCGAGAGAGCGGGGGAGAGGAAAGCAACGAGGCGGCGGCGCTGCGGCCGTGGGATGGGAGGGAGAGTGGAGTGCGATGGGGAGCGGGAGTAGCAGGGCTAGCCGAACATGAGAGTAGCAGATGCACGGGAGTTCTTTGTGGTCAGGGAATGAAGTTTTATGGGCCGAGACCCGAGAGTCGAAGCCGGATTTCGACGAATCGGTGGTATTAAAATTTATAAAAAAAAATTGAATGAAATCTGCTTAAAATCATACGGTTTAGAAAGTTAAATAAATTTGAAATCTGGTTAAACTGTAAATTTGAACGAATTGGATGAAAACTCAAATTTCGAGCGGATTTTAGCGAAAATCAATGAAAGTTGAAAAAATGAGGAAAAATACAACAAATGTTGTAAAAATGGTAAAAATCTATTGAAGGCCCAAAAATAGAAAAAAATATAAGAAATATATAAAAATATAATAAAAACACGAAAATTGCTGACATGATTTTTTTCTAAATATGAAAAAAATTCAATATGACTTTTGTTATTATATTTTAGACAATTGCAAGTTATAAAGTAGGCATTTAGCAATAATATATCAACAAATAACTTTTCATTTCAATACCACTCATATATTAGCTCAACAAGTGCAAAAATAGACATTCACATAATCATATATACCAATACCATTCACATATCGACACCATCTCAGTGCCAGTTGGTTTATATGTACGTGTTCATTAATAAAGCCTTTCATTAGTTTTTTCCCCCTTTTCCTTATCAGTGACAAATAATTTGATGCAGCATTTTGATTTCTTTTTTTGAAGGACAGCAGCATTTTCATTTCTGATCTTCTCAAACAATAGATGAGCTGCCTAGAGTAGTCGCATAGCTACGAAACTATCGCCCTAATCTGGCGGCGTGATTTGCGGAGTGGCGATCTGGGCGATTCTGGGGTCGTTCGAGCTCCGGTGCATTTCGTCCTGTTCGCCGGCGTTTCATCCAGGTAATGGCTTCTGATCGGTGAGGTTTTGGCTTTTGATGTCCGGCTGTCGTCTTTCGTCCGCCTCGGTGACAATTGCTGGTTTGAAGTCCCGAGTGCACGTGGATGAGGGGGTCTGTTCCTGGGTGTTGTCGGAACACGATCTGAAGACAGCGCGTGTGAAATTATCTGCTGCGGTAGAGTCTGTGGCGGCGAATCGCTCCACGGGTCCGGGTTAGCGTAAATGCTAGGGCAAGATTCTGGAAGACCGATGTCTCTGATGAGGAGTCCTCCGATGAAGATGTAATTTCTACAACGGAATTCATCGCGGAGGCTAAGGCTGTGGGATTTTCTGAATGTGATCTTCAACAAGCGGAGGAGGGGCTGTCGGCAAGTAAATCTTCAACATCTCGTCGGGCTAATCGCTTGTTGGCAAATCACATTGTTAGTGAATTAGTTCATCATAAGGTTGGTGTGCGGCCTTGGCAGGGTCCTTTACCCCCACCTCGGGTATCGCCACCGAGAACCTTTGGGGATGTGTTGAATTCGGCAAGTTATGGTAAATTGGGTATAAGTCGACGTGATTCAAATTTGGTGACACCGCCTTTGTTGCCTTCTGTTTCAACATTGCAGGAGGGGAACTTGGGTAATAAGTTGAAATTTAAAGTTCCTGAGGGGTGTTGTGAGGTGGAAAAGTCTTTACCATCACATGTTTGTAAAAAAGGATTTCAGGCCAAGTTGGACCAGAACGTCTCAACCGGTGATCCAAATTGGATTTTATCGCCCTGTGGAAGGTTTAGAAGGACACGTGGCTTGGCGGCTTTTTCACGACGGCACCTTCCGCTCCAACCCTAATCGCCAAGACCCAACCACGCCCCGCTGCTTCCGCTGCCGCTCTTACGCGCGGTGGTGCGCGAAGGAGGAAGAACGATGGCTTTGCAGGCAATGGTACCGTGGAAGTGAGCAAGGGTGATCAAGCGCAGCGATTTAATCCCGGATTTCAACCCGGATTCAACCCCGGTATGATTTGCCGCCGCTACCGTGGGGGACGCGGTTATTATGGAGGTGGAGGCTACAATCGTGGTGGTTATGGTCGGGGAAGAGATTTTCGGATGGCGGAGGGTTTCGTGGTGAGGCAAGGTTTCGGCCTGATTGGATCAGAGGAGGAAGTTCTGGTGCTCGCGGTGATAGCATTGTGGTCGGGGGCAGCCAAGGGATTGATGGGCGCAGTGGCTCGGTTGTTCCAGTCCCCAACACCAATATTATCAATAGTGGCTGCAATGGTGCACCTACTGTTCTTCATCCGGCAATGGAGGCTGGTAAGCAAACTTTAATTCCAATGTCAGTTCTTTCTGGGTCAATAGAGACAGTAGAGGCAAAAGGAGCAGAATTGGGGGCAATTGTTAAGGGGGTAGTTAAAAACAAAGTTAACAAGCCATATTGTTATAGATGTCTGACTAAGGGTCATGTTAACACGGAATGCATCACGGAGTTGAATTGTGACAGTTGTGGGTCAGATGATCATGTTACAAAGGCCTGCACAACAACTAAGCAATTTAGGTCTATGGCGATTCCCAGTGGTTATGCTGTAGAGGGTTTGGGTTTTTACTACATCCCTTTTCCTGGTTCCCAGAAGGGGTCTTCTGATTCTACAGTGGCAATTGTTAAGGTCATTGAGGGCAAGATGGTAGGGATGAATGTTAGAGCGGAGTTGGAGAGATTGCTTCCAGGAAATTGGGATTGGAAGGTGGAGGACAGTGGCCCTAATACTTTTGTGACGACGTTCCCATCTAAAGCTGATTTACTGAGGCTAGTTGAATGGGGACCGGTAGTTGCTAAAAGTGTTAAGGCTACGATGAGTATTGAGGAGAAGGAGAGCTCCGATATCTATAGGTATGAGATTCCAAAGGTGTGGGTTCAATTCAGGGGTCTTACTCAAGAATTGAGGCTGTTTTCCATCATCTGGGCTGTGGGGTCCATACTTGGGGCTACTCGAAAGGTGGATATGAAATTCACTAAGAAAAATAATATAGCTAGAGTCAAGGTTGCCTGTCTGAACCCGGAATTAATTCCTGAATTTGTCAGTGTGGTTGTGGGGGATTATGTATATGAACTTGCCGTGGAGAAAAACATGGATCCGGATAATCCAATGCTTATAAATATGGATCTTGATCCGGAGAATGGTGCGGATGATGACATGGAAGAAGATATGTTGGATGATTTTAAAGTTCAGGGCAATCTTAAGAGAATGGACAATAAGAAGGATACTCCTGCAGCTTCTGTGAATGTCAGTTCAACTCCTGCTTCAAATCAGCAGGTTCCTGCTGTAGGTCTCAACCTTCCACTCGGCATACTTCCAGAGCCTGGGTCGACTGCTTCGGCTGGGGATATGGATGTGAATGGTCTGGGAGAAGGGCAGGAGGAGGACAATACGCTGGAGCCAGTGGTTCTGTCTAGGCCGACTGTGACAACTCCCTCCATGGCGACAAAGGGGACCGCCCTGGGCGCTAAAAGGGTCTCCTCAGGGGATGGTGTCTCCGCCTCGTCCAAGAAGCGGATGGCGGCAGTTGAGGATCAAAGCATTATGGAACGGGCTGCTAGATTGAAAGCAAAAACTAATTTGGAAGCTTCTAATGCTGAAGGTACTCCCAACTCTTTCCATTTTGATTCTGTTCATGAAGATGTTATTATAAAAAATTTACATTCGGTGGGCATATGCATGGGTAAATCTGAATTGGAGATTAGACAGAATGCTCGAAATCTTTATTCTTTACTATCTCCATCCGTTAATAGATCTTTATCTTTGGGGGTGGATCTAGTTCAACAACCTTGTGTAAGGATAGTGAGGATTGTCTAGTCGGGCCCAAAGGATATGGACATGAGGGATTTAAATCTTTTATGTGGGAGGTCACGAGGGTGGTAGTGAGGGTGAGGTTGATTATTTCTCGGATCAACAAGCTCGCACTGCTAACAAATCTCAAAGGTAAGAAGGGGAGAAAAAAAGGGAAGAGACTTTAATTGTTTGAGTGGTAGAATAATGAAAGGGATTTTTTGGAATTGTAACGGGTTAGCAGACCCAAAAAAGTTTAAATTCTTATCAGATCTTACGTTGGAAAAGGATTTGGATTTCATTGCCTTATCGAAAACCAGAGGCGAGAGTGCTCACAAAGTTTCCTCCGAAATCTTTGTGCGGGTAAGGACTTTTTGTGGCATTGTAAAGCTCCTCATGGTAGGTCTGGTGGCATGCTATTAGGAGTTAACCTGATGACTTTTGATATAGGTGAGATTGAGGACAGAGATTATTTTGTGAAATTTAAAATTAGGAACAAAAATGATGGTTTCCAATGGATTTTGGTGTCGGTGTATGGGCCGGCACAACATTACCCGAAAGAAGAGTTTCTAACTGAGTTGGTCCAACTTTGTTCCAAGGAATCCTTACCTATGATGATAGGTGGAGACTTCAATATCATTAGGGGACCATCTGAGAAGAGTAATGCCAACTATAATAATAGGTGGCCTTTTCTTTTCAATGCTATTATTGATGCTTTTAATCTTCGAGAATTGGCGATGTCCGGTAGAAAATATACTTAGGCAAATAATTTAGTTAATCAAACTTTTGAGAAGCTGGATAGGGTGCTAGTTAGTACGAGTGGGAGACAAAGTTTCACGATCCACTTTATCGCTCTAACCGTAAATATTTTGACCATACCCCGCTTTTTCTAAATATCGGTGATTCGCTCACGCCATCTAAGTCGCCTGCTCAAATTTGAACTTAGTTGGTTGACTCGATCGGTTTTTTTGACATGGTCAAAAGTGTTTGGGAAGAAAATGTTAACGGTGTTAATCCTTTAGATCGCTGGCAATCTAAGATTAGACGCCTTAGACAAGATTTGAGGGTTGGGCTAAAAGTGTGCATGGTACATACCGAAGGAAAAAAGTGGTCGCTTGATAAACTCGATGTTTTGGACAAAAAGTCGAGTCCTTGGTTCTTTCTTTCTCAAGAGTTGAATTTAAAACACTCTTTGAATGAAAGATTAGCTCGCTTATTAAGGGAAGAAGAAATCAAGTGGTATCACGGCAAAGGTTAAGAATCTGCTCAAGGTGATGCTAATACCAAGTTTTTTCATATGGTGGCTAATGGTAAGCATCGAAGTCTCAATTTTTCAACCGAGCAAGAGGAGGGTCTAATTGTAGGTGATGTTGAGTTAAAAAAATATATCACCAAATATTATAAAAAATTGTTTGGTCCTCCTGATCCTGTCCAGTTAGCGTTTGATGAAACAAGAATCGATGACATTCCTCAAGTTTCTTTGTTGGAAAATGAACTCTTAATTTCAAGTTTTACTGAAGAGGAGATTAAGAGGGCTATTTTCCAGATGGAAAGTAACAAAGCACCTTGTCCAGACGGTTTCCCACCAGAATTTTACCAAGTCTTTTGGGATGTTATCAAACGGATCGATGGCTCTATTCGAGGAATTTCATCATGGTTCTATAGATCTCTAGGTTAAATTTCGACTATAATTTTGTTGCCGTGCGATTCAACAAAGACAGCCCATCTGCTTGTTGAATGTCGACTTTAAGATTTTTACAAAAGTGGCGACTAATAGAATTTCCCATGTGGTTCAAAATATCATTAGGCCTTCTCAAACAAATTGCTTTTTGGCCGTCTAAACATTATGGAGGGTGCGCTTATCCTTCATGAGACATTACATGAATTGCATAAGAGAAAGCTAAATGGTGTGATTTTTAAGATTGACTTTGAGAAGGCTTATGATAAAGTCCTGTGATTTCCCGCAAGAAACATTGAGAATGAAAGGCTTTTCTCCTCTTGGTGTAATTGGGTTAAATCTTTTGTCCAAGGAGGAAATGTTGGAATTCAGTGTCAATGATCATTTGGGATCTTATTTCCAAACGCGAAAGGGCTTCGCTGTGGTGATCCACCTGCTCCAATACTTTTAATATAGTAGCGGATATGTCCGCTATCATCTTGGAGCGAGCGTAAAGAAGATGGTCAAATTAGGGGTGATTCCTCATCTTGTTGAAGGGGCTTATCTATCCTTCAAGACGATGATGATAAAGAATTTTCATGGACCATGATTTCAAGGAGCGAAGAATATGAAATTGTTATTATGTGCATTTGAACAACTTTCGTGGCTCAAAATTAACTTTAACAAAAGTGAAATTTTTGCTTCGGCCATGCAAGGGATCATGAGGCAACATATTCAAATCTGTTCGATGTAAGTTAGAACATTTCCGCTTAGATACTTGGGGATTCCGATGCATTATAGGAAGCTAAGAAATTCGGATTGGCGGTTGATTGAGGACTGATTCGAGAAAAGACTGAGCGGATGGAAAGGAAAGTTATTATCGGTTGGAGGGAGGTTGGTATTGTTAAATTCAGTGTTGTCTAGTTTGCCAATGTTTATGATGTCCTTTTTCGATTCCTACGGAGTTCTCAAGAAATTAGATTATTACAGTCACGCTTTTTGGCAAAACGATCAACACAGAAAAATACCGGCTTGTTCGCTGGGGATCTTCTTTGTCAACCTAAAGATCAAGGTGGGTGGGGATCCTCAACCTAGGTATCCAAAATAAATGTCTGCTAAGTAAGTGGTTGTTTGTTGTGTAATGAGCATGGTATGTGGCAAGAAGCATCGAGAAATAAATATTTAAAAGGCAAGACTTTAAGCCGTGGAGAAGCAAACCAGTGACTCTCATTTTTGGTGTAGTCTAATGGGTGTCAAATCTCAATTCCTCAACTTAGGTTCTTATATTTTAAAGGATGGAACCCAAGTTAGGTTTTGGGAAGATACTTGGTTGGGAAATTCTCCTTGAAAGCTCGGCCCTTCCTTGTTTAATATTGTAAGGAAGAAACATGTAACGGTTGTCGAGGTTTTTGAGGCATCTCCTATGAATGTATCTTTCAGAGATCATTAATGGGAAATAACCTCGAGCTTGGGGGATTTTAGTAGCTCGAATGATGAATGTTAGTCTACTAGGGGAACCGATCGCTTCAAGTGGCATCTTCACAATATCGATCTTTTCTGTTAAATCTATGTACGATACCGTTAACAATGGTGTTAAGGTATCACGCTGTAATTTGGCAAACGAGGGTACCTTTGAAAATTAAAATTTTCTCGTGGTATATTAAGAGGGGGTGTTATTGACTAAAGATAACTGATGAAGCGAATCGGCGTGGAGATAAATGGTGTTGTTTCTGCAGCTTCACTGAAACTATTTACCATCTTTTCATAGATTGTTATTATGCAAAATTCATTTGGCGAGTTGTATACGTAACTTTGGGTATTCCATCTCCTCAGATCTATTCATCATTTATTTAATGGGTGGGTGAAGCAGTGGGGGTCAGCTCAAGGGTCTCAGACATTTACTGTGTGTCGCCGAATTTGGCGGGCCTTATGGCTAACTAGAAATGATGCGGTTTTTGACAAGCGATACCTAAATCTTTCTTGCGTGTCTTATTCAGAGGAACACATTGGCTTCAACCTGGGCCAAATTGCAGCTGTGTGAAATTATCAAAGCGGTCTCTTAGATGTGTGTCGCCGCTTGGAGATTGTGGCTTTGGAGTTGTTTTCTTCTGCTCGTTGGCCTTTTGTGTCTAGGATTGGTTATTCGCTGGTTGATTTGGTTTGCTTGGTGCAATTAAATTTTGATTGTCTACCTGTAATAAGTTTGGTCCGATTCCTTCTTTAGGATGAAGCCAAATTTTGTATTCCATTATCCAAAAAAAAAAGATGAGCTGCCTAAAGCTAACAACTGCCATGCCGGATGGGCTTTGTAAACGCGCGAGTCCATTTGCGTAGCATTGGGATTTTGGGGGCCATGTTAGCTAGGTTCGAAACAGAACAAATATTCAAGCATATGAAACTCTCGATGAAGTAGGTAGGAGTCTTCTAGTATTGTTTTTCTACAGAATTTCCCAAGTTGCTGAATAGGTCATGCATCGCAGATTTTTTTATTCTTGATGCTTCGATGACATGAACTATTCCTACTTGTACAGAAAAAAGATAATACAATTTTCAGGTAGTTGATAACGCACATAATCTGTACCTAGTACGTTGTTTGATCTAATAGGATAGTTTTCGCGGCGTGATACGCAGCGTGCATTGTCTTTTTTGTGAAAACAATTTTGTCTCGAAACGTACTTTCACAATACTATAATTTTATTGAATTTTTAAAATATATTACAATATAAATTAGTGATCAAAATGGAGTTTAAGAGACATGTGGGTATCTAAAACAGCAGCTATTTATGACCAGAGCGATTAACTGTCAACCATATTGAGGTAGCTAGTACTCGTGTGACGTTTCATAGCTACTAGAGTTCACGAAAAAGCTCTTTTTATAAGTTGATTTCACTTCACGTAGGTAAATAATATGGTACAAAGACTATGCCCTTAATGCAACACCCGCTTTTAGCTCCTATATATTAATTCTGACATACAGTACGTAAGAGAGAGAGAGAGAGAGATCTGAATGAACTTAATATACTACCTCCAGTTATAAAAGGTGTTCGTCCTAGCTAGAAGGTGTGTGTAGTCAAAGAGTATCAATTTTGATCAAATATGCTATCTAAAATATCTAGTTCGGATGTATGAAAATAATACGACTAAGTTTGTCATGGAAAATACTTTTATAATATTACGTTTTTGAAACTTTTTTTTTAAAAAAAAATACGATGATGAAATGTAGCGACGTGGTATCCGAGGGAGTAGGTGTCAATAAGCTGGATCAGGTCTGGCAGATGACAGGAGGGCTTGAAGCGCCGGTCGGTCAAACAGAAAAGCATGGATGCATCCACCACGCCATGCTGAAGCTTTTAATTGACGGTCTAGTACGTTTTTGTATACGCCAGAAGTGAAGCATCAATTTAGTAACGCTGTGCTGGACAAGCACATCTCTGTGTCGACGTCCAAGTTTTTACTCAAAATTAAAGATGGGCGTAGTCAATGCCGGTGTGTTTTGATGCAAACCAGCCAAAGTGCAAGTGTACGTGTCTGCATGGGACGACGGAAAACGATCGAGTTCCTTCAGGGCAAGATTGTACTCCGGTCACCACCACAGGTCCACAGGTGTCTCGTCGATCTACAGGTGGTTCTTGGAAAGGAAACAAATGAATTTTTTTTTAAATAATATTATTTTAATTCGAAATTGCGACATTAAGGTTTGGCGACTACTCAATAGTCGCCAAACGGTTTGGCGATTACTCAATAGTCGCCAAACGTGTGGCGACAACCTGGTATACTGCTCGCCGAACGGCCATTGCACTGCATTGCCGCGAGAAGACGAAGAAGAAAGAAAGAAGAAGGCCAAGCATCAAAGGGAGAAGAAGAGAGGGAGAGGGAGGGAGGAGAGAGAGCAGGAGGAGAGGGAGGGCAAGGAGAGAGGGAGAGGAGGCGTGGAGAGAGGGAGAGGAGCAGCCGGGAGAGGAGGGAGAGGAGAGAGAGAGAGGAGGAGGAGGAAGAAGAAGGAGGAAAAAAGGTAATTTCTGTGATTTTTGTTATTTAATTTTATAGTGTAAAATAATTTAGAAATTTTAGATATTAGAAAATTTAGAAATTTTAGATTTTAGAAAATTTAGATGGTCGTCAAAGTGGACTCGCGGGTGAAAAAGTCAAGGCCAAGAAGAAAGGCGGAGCTCACGGTGCAAAGTTAGATAAGAGGGAAACGGAAAACTCGAGACAGGGGAGCGGGTTAGGTTACCGGGTCGTATGGGGAAGAGGGAAGGGAAGCTAGGTCGCCAAGATCGTGTTCACGGTGAAGATCATGGTCCGCCGCCGCGTGCCCTCGAGACCAAAAGAGACCAAAGGGTAGTAGTAGCAGAGAATTTAATTTGAGAATTTCATCCGAGAATTTCATTAGGCATTAGCCGACTAGCAAGAGATCAAGAGTAGTAGCAAGAGCGGTAGAGCCGCTTCATTAGTAATATGGTATGAATTCACTTCTTTATTTCATTGCAACATGGCATTTTGTGATTTCCACGAGAGTGGCTAGGCGCTAGGCAAGCAAAGCCTCTCGCCTACCGCTAGCGTGTTTTTAAACATTGTTAGTTAGTGATATTAGTGGTAATCTAAAAATCAATTTTGTTTATGTCGTCAAAGAATGTCGGATGCAAAGGAAATTTAGGGTATATTATGGCGATGGCAAAATAAAAATTGGGCAAAATGGTGTTGATTTGAGCAGCTTTTTACTACAATGGCGAACACTTATGCCCCAATAGAGTTAGCATCCGTGATATAAAGCTTTGTTGACCAAATATTTTTCCCTCGATCCAAGTGTTTACTCATACTATCTGCCGATTCACGCCAGTAGTAAGGGTGATCCGACTCTGTGGGAGTTGAAGAAAATAGATCTGGACGATTTGTGGCATAAATGGTTAAGGTGGTGCAAGGGATCTAGCCTTGAATGTGTAATGTCGGTGCAAAGTGCGTTCTAGAGAAGAGGTGAATATTAGCGATGTGGGCGAAAGCAAAGACGTTGGCCACAAATGAACAAGTTCGTAGTGGTGCTTGCTGAGGTAGCAAATGAGGATGATAACAGGATGCATGCAAACGCGAAGGCGAGGCAGATGAAGGGAAGAAATCGAGCAACTTGTTGATCAATTGAGTTGGTGGACCATATGGCGATGCAAGATAAAGCCGAAATGTTGGAGTGTAATGATGACATCGACGAAGATGAGGAAGGGGAGGAGATGATGATGAAATGCATGGTACTACTGGGGCAACGGATGTACCCATCCCTGACGAGTGGAACAGGAAAAACAAAGCTGATATGGAAGTTTCGTGGGGACATGACTCGCTGGGAGTATGTTAGCAATGCCGCTCTATCAATCAAGTTTTCGCAAATAATTCCGGAAGTTGAAGTTGGCAAAGTGAGGTGTGGGCACTATCGCAGCAGAGAGAGTTCCGAGTTGTTTTGTCCACCCAGATAGATACATAGTGAAGTGCGTAATCAAGAATGTGAATTCCGAGTACATGCATACAAGCCGGCGCGAGACATTTTGGATTGCATCACGGTAGATGGGCACACATGCAGACTAGAAAATGTTTCGTGAAACACCGCAACTTGAATGCGGCTGAATCGCTAGCGTGATGTTCAATGAGATCATCGAGAAGCGGACATTGAGTGTTCTTATATTCGTAAAGCAATGTTGAGAACATTTAAGTACCGTATAAGTTACTCGATGGCTCGGCGGCGTAAGCAAAAGGCATTAGAGAAGAGGTTTGGCACATATGAGGCTTCAGATGCAACCTACTCGTGTGCTTGATGTCTTGAAGGAAACCAACCTCGCACGCATAACCGCTTTTGGACGAAAGTGAAGCGGATGGTAACGGGTCTCGATATTTCGTCGTGCTTTTTTTCACCGGGTCCTTGCATTGCGTCATTCGTGCATCGCCGTCCATCATTGTGGTGTCGATGGTACGCTCCTCGACTAGGAAATACAAGGCAGATTTAACGCCATTGCAATCGATGGGAACAACCACATACTTCCATTGGCCTTTGCATTTGTTGAGGGTGAGAACCGGATAGTCGGCCGTGGTTTTTCGACATTTGAAGTTCGGGTAGTTTGTGATCGCCCAACGTGTGCATAATCCATGACCGCCATAAAGGTATCATTTCGCAATAAAGACTCTACAGAGGACCTCGATGAGCCTTTTTCCATGGCGTGACATGCGTAATGTGGTGCATGAGACATTTGGGAGCAAATTTTTTCAGCAGCTTCAAGAGTAAGAAGTCGATGAACCTATTTAAGAGGTTATGCAAGGTAACTGTGCATGTAAGTTCAACGCGATATTGGCCGAAAGGATAAGCACACTACCGCATGATTGAAGAGTCAAGAAGCAACCAAGATCGCGAACGATTGCCCACCAAAAGGCTATCACCCCTTGGAGCGCCGATCCTCCAAATCGAGGAGACGATCACAAGAAACATTAAATGTTTCTCGTGACCGGATAGAGGCGGAGCCGCTGGAGAAGTGGGCATTGCTCCATGACACCGGGCGCTGTAGGTATACTAAATTAACATAGCTTTGACGATTGAACAATTAGAGTCATTGTTGTAACCGATATGTTTGAACAGTTCGTGTCATGACAACGAATATAGCCGAGGTTTACAACTAGGTCATCGAGGCTCGCGCCCGCTACCACTTGTGGCTATCCCGAAGGCATGTTGCACATCGCATCGCTACTTACTTAAAAGGCATGCGGAGGTCAGGCTTCATGCAACGACATTACAAACGCCAGATCAGGCGCAGATGATGGCCTACATGGAGGAACGCACCAAGAAAGCTCGGCTGCATATGGTGCGCACTTGAGTCATCGAGTACCGTCAAGTCACCTGTGTAAAGGGGATTGGGAACCTACAAATACGGTTATTACACACGAGGTTAACCTAGGCCAAGGGGCCATTGGATGGTGTGAATGCACCCGCAACAAGCCAAGACTTCTTCATATTCCCCGCCGCATGTTATCGCAGCTCAGGGCAAATTGGGATGAGCACGCCGCAATACGTGTCCCTTTCTACCAAGGGTCATGCTATCAATACATGGTCCTGAGTTCCGTGGTTTTCGAGCACATGGTGATTTCACCGCCATTAACAGAGATGTGCGATATGTCAACCGAATGCAAATTTATGAGGTGTGCACTGTAGCAGGCGCAGCCCACAGCCTAGGCGATTCGCAATGACATGGATGAATCAAGGGTGGCCCTGTTAGGAGGTGTTCTCATGTGAGTACGGCACAAGGCAACGCAATGCCGTGAGTGTTATGAATTGAATTATGTATTGAATTATGTAATGTGTATTGTATTCAATTGTGTAATATTGTATTCAATTGTGTAATATGTACCATTCAGTGCGGTGAGTGCGGGTATGTTGGACCTTACATCATGTTTATGTAGTGAATTATGTAATTTGTATTGAATTGTGTAATATGATTGTACCTTTTGTCATCTTTTTGTATTGAATTGCGTAATATGCGTAATATGTTTGTCGCTTGTTTATTCATGTCGAACTCTTGAGTATTTTGATTTACATTACTAATCGTATTGTTTTCTGCTTACTTGCAGGATGGAGCACCTTGAGTCACTCCTTCACTCTTCGTGGGACCGACGACACTGCGGCGCTCGCCCACACCACATGTGGCCTTAAGAGCGTGCTCTCTGCTGGGTCCGTGCTCAAAGCAGGCATGGCGGCTCCACCCAGCTTTCTACACCGGTGAGTTGCACTACATTTCCATGTCTCATTGCTCGCACAATTGCAATTGCCTAACAATTGAATTTACATGTCGATAGGTTGGCACGCGCGGGTTGCTTTCCTCGCCGATGCTCGAGGCCACACATGAGGACGGGCCGAGGCCGAGGATCCCGCGGCGCGGGGACGGCCCGTGAGCGGTCACGGCGTTTTCCGCTCGACCGAGCTCATCGTTTTGTCTCGGTGGACCGCTGGCGCCGGAGACGCACACTTTCCACCGCCGCTGGGGGGGAGGTGACGGCCACCCGCAGACGCCGCCATGCTTACTGTGGTTGCCGAGCAACCGGGCACCGGCCGGACCTCGCTGGTTCTTTACGGACCGGGCAGTCGACCGCAGGAGAGGTTCGTTTCGGAGTGGCTCACACCGACCCGACGATACCTGCCGCTAGGAAGAAGCACGGCCGCTGAGGAGGTGGTTGGCCCGGCTTGAGGTGAGTGCTTGCACGCTTATATGTTATTCTAATTTTTGTAACATTATGAACATTACTATATGTTAATTGTCGAGGTGCAAAGACATGGCGACGCGACCACACCGCACTGTGGCCCGACACTTTGAGGCCTACCGCTTGGTTGTTTGGGATGGTCATGTTCACGACTACACACGGAGACGGCCGACGCCGTGGATAGCCCACGACGGCTATCGCGACGCCGCCGACCGGACCACTACCGGTGTCCCGGGTTCGCGGTTTTGTCGGCACGCATCACGCCTTTGCGACGCGTGCGTGAAGTCGATCAGGCGCCAACCCGACCGATGCCTCTACTTCTCCAAATTTTGGTTGTTCGAACGCTTCTCGCTGGGTCGACCTTAGTCTTCCAGCGACAAGACACCGCCGAGATGTACGGGCGACGACATCGACCGCCGACCGTGGGCTCGCTGGACTCGGCGACGGGTAATTATTTTCTTTAATTGCATTTATCAAATTTTATTTGTAGTCGCATGTGCTTACATATTTTTTTTCCTCAGGCAGCCACAGCTGGCGGAGTGAGTGCACGCGGCGGCGCACCACCTCTTCACGGAGGCGCTCGACCACCGCACGCGAGCAGTGATCTGGGACCCTTATAGCGAAGCGCCAGGTTCAGATGAGCCGCCCACCGGGCTCTCGCGCATTGTTATAGGGACCACGGCATCGGTCGACGACGGCGAAGATCGCCTTCGACGCTCACGGAGGACTACGCTACCGCACCGAGTCCCGAGACAGCCTGCCCATTGATACCGGTCCTCGCTCCTTGGGGGTATCTTGTACCGCCGAAGTACACACGTGAGTTATCCGACCTAAAATATGTGAAATAGTTACGTCAGATGTGTAATAATTTGGATTTTCGTGGTCCACACCCATGGCCCTCCCCGAGCCCGGTCATCCACCACAGAGGATGGAGCCGTGGGCGCGCAGTTGGTCGGGCGCAGAGCACGCCGCTTGCGAGGCCACACCCACGCATTTACTGCCCTACCAGAGTACCGCAGCGGTACGCGCCCGGACGCTGCGTCCGCTCTCATCGTGGAGGAGGCTCGGCCGCTGCAGACGCTTCCTAGCGTACGACTTGTACCTGCCAGCAGAGCGCCATGCACGCCATGGTAAGTATTAATTTTGTAAATTACACCGTATTCTCGACGCTATGTCCATATGCATATCACTTTGTCGCATGTGGCGGGTGGACCACGCTTAGGGAGCTCCATACGCACGCGGCAGCGTTAGCTGGTTTTGTCTCAGTGGACCACCTCTCGGCGGACGAGATGGCACCGCTTGGAGACGATGGTGATCGGCCCGCCAAGATCGTGGAGCCGGGTTCTTGTCAAGACGCCGACGCCACGGACCGGCACCTCTTCGAGTACGCCGCTGCGCCTACACACCCCACACGCACCCCACCTCCTCATTCCACAACACGGGCGAGTACAGCTTCCACACTCCTTTGCCTCCCGCCCAGACGGGTCGAGGGTCCGGCCGGCAGCACCACGCGTTCCACCATGATCCCCACGCCGTAAGTCGAGCTACTTATGTTTCAGATTAGTATCACGTAACTACAATTAAAAGATATTATCCGAACGCAAAGCTACGTTGAGGGTGGTGACGCTTCTCTCGACGACTCCGGGCCACGCCGAGCAGACATCTTCGTGGACCGCCACCGGTTCACACTTCAGACGTCGCAGACCGACGTTAGGCACGCAGCCGACCGACGCAGGCACGCAGCCTCGCACCGACACAAGACACGTTGTTTCACCGAGACCGCCGATCGGCAAATAAGCATGTTCTTCGACTACGGGCAAAAGGGCCATCGCAGAGCAAAGGGGCCATCATAGCGCTTCACCCCGCCTCTGATTTATGCACCGCCAAAGACGAGGGTCAAGAGGGTCGTCGAGGGGGGTGCGGCCGACTAGGAAGCGTGATGGGCTTTTGTCCTATTTTTTTTTACTTTGTACTATTCTACATTGGTTTACGGTTCTACTCTTGGTTACTTATTCCGCTCGCTTTACAATGTTAATAGTGATGTTAACGCTTTTTGACCTTTCCAATATCAATGCGACATGACAACACGAACGCAGCTTTCTCCTCGCCACACGACAACACGCCAGACTCCACTTTTTCAGATCGATTCGACAACACGCAAAGATCCCGCTTCCTGCACTAAAACGACAACACCTGCGGATAAACGACGATGCACACACCAGCCTTTCTTGGCGAGGCCACAAGACGCCGCTATCGCTTTCACAGCATCATGAGGTGATAAAGTGCATGACACCCACCGCAGTTGTATTGTCTACTCGGCCCGAAAAGTCATTGACGCCAGCAGCAGGTTGTCAAGTCCACCAAAAGGCTCGAGGCAGCAAGGCCTTGTCAACTCGACCGAGAAACCGTGGGACACAAATACCGACGGAGGCTTACGGTTTGCTTCGCGGTTTGCTCTTCGAAAGTGCCCCTAAGGCCTATATAAGAAGGGACGATGCGTTCTAACAAGCACAGAGAAGAGGAACAACCAACACACCAAACCAAAGAATAAACCTCAAATTAATCTACGTAAATTAGGGCACAATGTCATTCTATCGCCGCTTCTTCAAGAAGCGTAAGTCATCCCGCCCAGAGTATCCGGATGATGAGAGCGCCGACGCCCAGCTCACGGAGCTGCCCTACCAAATGCGATCGCGAACTCACCGCGAAGATGATGCAATCTACCCATCCGAGACGGCCGCCACACACTCATCGGGCAGGTTCGCACCTCACGAGGTAAAACCCACCGGTGTCACACAATACAGTGGAACACTACCATCTCATGCATCGTTTTTTTCTTTTCTCAAAGACAAGGACCGTGTTGCTTCTTCCAATGGATCGACGGGCCGAACGACGCGATCATTTAATTTCTCAACAACTCGCCACGACGCTTACCCCGCTTCGCCTCGAGAACTTCACCCGGGAGAGGCCGCCAGATATGTCCTTTTCTAGATCGACCAGAGCTTAGGGCCGTGTGCAAGGCCAACCGACGGTGAGTTTCATGCGACATACTCATGTTAAACTCACAAAGTAGTAGTTCTAAACCGCCATCGCAACCTTTCTAGGGCTACCCGGCGATTTTCAACATCAACAAGTCAAAGGAGGAACCTCTGTGGCTACCCAAAGCCCCGACGCTCACAGACATGGCCCGGAGGCAAGTGGTTGATACCGCCACGGTGATCTAGCGGACCGGAGATTCTACTGTGCCCCTTGGCCGAGGATGAACTGCGGTCGGTATTTCAACCTGGTGGACCCGAGATATACCACCCACATCTCGTGCAACCCGCATGGGATAATCGGGGTGCAACCTCTCCGTGGTGCCACTACCGCCCGTAAAAGCCAGATCCCGAGTACGCCACGGTGTTATGCAACGACATAAGGCGGGCATATCGCATTGATCGCAGGCACGCTCGGCTGTCCAAAGATAAGCCCAACACACACCTCCCCGCACTATATAGTGGAGTGCGAAATAAACAGAAAGCAGCGCTCTCGGATGTCTCCGCTTAACGCCAACGCACTGAGGTGCACGAGGTTCCTCCTCCGAAGAAGAAGGACAGGGGAAGCAAATGCCGAGGTCCGCAAAGATGGAACAAATCTTTGACGCTTACGCAGACTCATCCGGAACCCGTGGTATTAACATAGGGACGCCGAATCGGGATGACATGCCCATATGGGAGGGCAAAACCACATAAACAACAACCAAAATTTAAGTCTTATACGCCCGAGACGCACGGCATAGGCCACCCAATGGGCGACATACCGGCGCATCGCGAACCCCATGGAGTTCTTTCATAGTAGGGATTGAGAAGTGTCCGGGACAAAGTCGCAATATTAGAACGGTCGTAATATGCGTAAAATGTCTTGTATCGCTCGCTGGCCTCGATAGGCGTAATCGATCATTTGTTCCACCATGACGCAAAGGCTTTCGCTAATTAGTTCGGCCACAAATTCGCCACCGTTGTAATGCCCTTGTACTATAATCTAATCTGCTGTTTATTTTATCATCTGAACTTTCGTGTATGGGCCCTTATCATTTGAATTTTATGGTAATATCATTCATTTATCAGAACCTCCATAAAAATTTCAAAATTTTTCGACGCCGTGGTTGTCCAATTTTATTTTTATACGTGCTCACGATTCTACCCATGAAAGTGCCTTTTTCCGATTTTCAGAATAAAATGCCGGACAACGTCCTTTTTCGCCTATATGTAAGTGGTAGCTCGTGATTGCGAGGCCGACCTTGATTTTTTTCAGATTTTTGGACCGTGGTCCTACTGCTCATGGGCTACGAAACCCCTAAGTGCCCACGATTTCCATGGTTTCAGAGTCGTGAGTGCCTTTTCCGATTTCAGAACAAAATGCTGTGGCAACGCCTCTTATCTCGCCCATACGTAAGTGGTAGCCCGCCTTTATGAGGCCGCCCTTGATTTTTTCCGTATTTTTGGACCGGTCAACTTGCTCTCGCGGGCTACGAAACCCCTAAGCGCCCACGATTTCCGTGGGTTTCAGAGTCGCGGATCGCTTTTTCCGATTTTCGCAACAAAATGCCGAGCAATGCTCGCCTATCTCGCCCACACGTAAGTGGTAGCCCAGATTATGAGACCGCCTTCATTTATTCCAGATTTTTCGACTGTCCGCCTGTCTCATGTGCTATGAAAATACGCAAGTGAGATGCGATCACCAATCTAACTAAAATAATTTTCGGCTTATTACATGACAAGAAGTTTTTAGTTCTTCCTGCATGAATACAACACTAACAAAAAGTTCGCAACAAAATTTAGAGTAAGGAAAAATGCACAGATAATCGCCACACCGCTCGCGGCGACTACTTCGTCGCCAAACGTGTGGCGATAACCGTCTGGCTCGGCTATTAGCGGCTCAACACGCTGGATTAGGCAAGAGTCGCCAAATGGTTTAGCGATTACCTTATTATCGCCAAACCGCTTGGCATTTACCATTATTATCGCCAAACGGTTTGGCGATCGGTAATATTTCGTAATTTTTAAATGCGTATTAATGTCTAAATTTCAATTAAAATAATATTATTTAAAAAATTCGAAACAAATTAATGCGAACAGTCCCACCCAAATTGATCGATCACCTTGAAAAAGGGCGCTGTTTCCTTCTCTAAATCGTTTGTCATGCTAATGGGGATCAGACAGCTGCTTAAATTTGTTAGTTGTAACAGCCAGCCAATTAATTAACCTTTGAAAATCAACAACCTTATGTGTGATCTCTCTCTTTTATATATATATATTGAAACAGCAATCGTATGTGTACTCCTGTCATCCGGTAAGAGATTAGAGGTAAGAGATGAGGGATCTAGCTTGGGCTAACACGGGTGACCAACAATCTTTAGTCTTCCCAGTGGTACCTCGCTCCACGATCCTGGCGTCTACGTGCTGGCCTAAGGCATGTACAATGCAAGATATACTTACGTACATAAAGATCGTGGGTTTCCCGGACGCACAGCGAGCCACGTCATTGCGCTGCTCCTTTTGCAAAAAAACCCCTCCGTTTCTCTAAATTACGGATAGGTCCCTGTAAACTACGAATAGGTCCTTCGCGATTCTTTGTGAGGGCAAAATATTTTCCCGTTTCTCGCATTTAGGTCCCTCGTACGCTATTTTACAGGAAGACCCTCCCGTTAAGTTAGAATCGCGGAGAAGCCCTTTTCTATTTTTTCAGGATAGCAAACAGGTCCAAAAACGTAACAATCAGGTCCTTGCTCCTTACGTTTAGGTCCTTTCTCCGTTTTTCGCCGGGAAAAAGTTTTCGTCACCAGAAAAATTTGTTCAGCTCTACCTCTAGACTTTTTCCTCACCGTGATTTTCCAGCTCGGTCTCCAATATTTTTCGGCTTGGTCTGCAATATTTCCCAAATAGTTTGTTGAAAGACATATTTCTACAATTCTATCTCTCACGATATATCTTTTCAGTTAGATCTTATTAATTACGGTGCGCCGCGCTTGCTTATCTAGTTTATATAAGAGTACTTGAAAGAAACTATAGCCACGTCATGAAACACTGATGCAAAAGTTATTTCCTCCGATCCAAACATCTTTTTTTAAGTGTTTAGGTGGTATATTATCTATTAATTACATATAGTTATATACATAAGCATCTGCTAAGCACGGTACTTCATTAAATGTCGATGCTTTAAAATAAGCACATTATTTATCCTATATGGCAAGAAAAATCAGTATTCCATCGCTAAGAACCTGCATTATACATGCTCTTGGAGATTTTTGTATGATGGTACCCCATCTAATAATTTTTTTCGTGATTATTTGTATTATTTTTTTAATAGAGGCAGCACGGGAAGCACCGTAAAACGGAAAGCATTGAAAATGTTCTCCACTAGACGTGGTAGCGTGCTATTGCACGCCGTGTTGTGTGGGCGTAGGGAAAAATCGACGAAAGGACGTAAACACGATTTTCAACATATTTCTCACTCCGAAAAACAGCAGAAACCGAGTTACGGGGGAAAAATAGAGAGTTAGAGTTGTATAAATATCTATTTCGACGAATTATTTGGGAAATATCGGAGACCGAGGTGGGTAGGACCCACCGGCGAATCCACGGGTCGCTATAAATCTTCGGACGAATCCACATTTTTTTAGAAAAAAAACCGCGGTGAAAAATAGAGAGTTAGAGTTGTATAAATATCTATTTCGACGAATTATTTGGGAAATATCGGAGACCGAGGTGAAAAACCGAGATGGGAAAATAGTCTAGAGGGAAAAGGGCGAAAAATTATTAGTGATGACAGCTTTTTTAGAGTTGCACACATTTTTCTGGTAACGAAAACATTTTTTCCGGGAAAAACGGAGAAAGGACCTAGACGTGATGACAACCTTCTTAGAGCTGCACATATATTTTTGGTGACGAAAATATTTTTTCCGTGAAAAACGGAGAAATGACCTAGATGTAAGGAGCGAGGGCCTGTTTGTTACGTTTTTGGACCTGTTCACTATCCTGAAAATTAGAAAAGGGCATGTTCGTGATTTGAATTCAACGGGAGCTTTTTTCGTAAAATAGCGAACGAGAGACCCAAACGCGATTTTTTAAAAAAATCTTCCCCTCACAAAAAATCACGAAGGACCTATTCGTAATTTACAGGGACCTATCCGTAATTTGAAGAAACGAAGGGGGCTTTTCGCAAAAAAGCCCAGGGTGACGCGTGGACAGCCTCTCCTCACGGCATTCCCAGGCGCTATAATATGTATAATTTGAAGAAACGGAGGGGCTTTTCAAAAAACACCAAGGGTGACGCCAGGCGACCTCTCCTCACAAGATTCAGCGCTATAATATGTATAATTTGAAGAAACGGAGGGGGCTTTTCGCAAAAACGCCAAGGTTGACACGTGGACAGCCTCTCCTCACGGCATTCCCAGGTGCTATAATATGTGTTACTAGGTAGATAAGCGCGCTACGCTGCGTCGGTTGAATTTCGATAGCATGCGCTCGGAAAAATAATAATTTTTTATTTTTGCAAAACCACCCACCGCTAAAAAATAGTCTAGAGGAAAAAAGGAAAAAAATTATTAGAGATGACAACCTTCTTTTGTTGAGTCTAATACTCTACGCGTTCACTGAGTAATAATACATGTTCGCAAAACCACCCACCGGTGAAAAATAGCCTAGATGAAAAAGGGTGAAAAATCTTCGATGAACCTGTTTTTTTTTGTGACGAAAACATTTTTTTCGGTGCTTTTTGGGTGACGAAAACATTTTTTTTCCGGTTTTTTTTGTTGCGTTTGTTAAAAAAATGGTTCGTTAGCACGCGCCCGCGAATCTGTAGGTTGCTATAAATCTTCGGATGAATCTACATTTTTTTAAAAAAAACTCGCGGTTATGACCCGTTGGCAAATCCATAAGTTGCTATAAACCTTCGATGAATCTGCGTTTTTTTTTGTGACGAAAATATTTTTTCCGAGTTTTTTAGGTGGCGAAAACATTTTTCCGGTTTTTTTGTTGCGTTTGTAAAAAAAGGGTCGTTAGGACCCGCCGGCGAATCCACGGATCGCTATAAATCTTCGGACGAATCCATATTTTTTTAAAAAAAAAACCCGCATTTATGGCCCGTTGGCAAATCCATAAGTTGCTATAAACCTTCGATGAATCTGTGCTTTTTCGGCGATGAAAACATTTTTTCCGGTTTTTTTGGGTGACGTAAACATTTTTTCGGGTTTTAAAAAAAACAGGTCGGTAGGATCCGTCGGCGAATCCACGGGTCGCTATAAATCTTCGAACGAATCCACATTTTTTTTAAAAAAACCCGCGATTATGACCCATTGGCAAATCCATAAGTTGTTATAAACCCTCGATGAATCTGTTTTTTTAGCGACGAAAACATTTTTTTCGGTTTTTTTAGGTGACGAAAACATTTTTCCCGGGAAAAACGGAGAAAGGACATGAACGTAAGAACTAGGGACGTGTTTGTTAATTTTTTGGACATGTTCGCTACCTTGAAAAATTAGAAAAAGGCTTGTTCGCGATTTGAAATTAACGGAAGATTTTTCCGTAAAATACTGCGTCAGGGACTTAAACACGAAGAAAAAAAATATAATTTTTGTCCCACAAAAAATCATGAATGACCTATTTGTAATTTAGGAGGACCTATACGTAATTTTGAAAAAACGGAGAATTGATTTGCAAAATAGGCTTGGGGGCACGTGGCTCCCCTGGTCTCTCACCAATTCCCCCGCTTATAAGGGTGTTGATATTATAATGCCAGTTCCGAGAATTTTGTATCATGCATGCACGTACGCTGTTAGCTAGCATATGCACACTACTGTGTGCATGCAGTACATCGAACATGCAACGCACATATATTCATTTGTCTTGTTGCCAAGAGACGCTAGAGTCGGTAGAGTCAGTCAATGGACGGCTCAGATTAGCCCAACAAGATCGATGCTATTTGAGTTCTGAGCTATGCATATGTTATATACAAGATCATGTTTGGTGACATGGCAAGATAATTATAAAAAGAGAGAGTTTCATAGGAGGTGTGAGAGTTTTATCTAGATGAAACATGAGATACACAGTTACCTAAACAAAAGCTGATGTGGCACTCTTGGAAACGGAGAAATGAAACTATGCACTGGGAATGGCCTAACAGCGCCTGGGAATGCCGGATGGGGAGGGCGTCCACGTGTCGCTCCTCGCAAGGCCTCTCAAAAATCCAAAAATCGTGTTTAGGTCCTTTCGGAAAAATTAAAAATCGCGTTTAGATCCTTTCGACGGGTTTTTAAGTAAAATACATCTGAAAAATATCGCAATTACGTCATATTCAATTAGCAAAAATCTTGTGCCAGATTTGTTTCCTATTTTCGCGAAAAAAGGCCAAAATATGAAATTATTTCTTCAGAAACCGGGAAAAACGTAGCACCATCGGATCATTCCAACTATTTTTCACGAAAAGAATCTTTCGGTTTGGCGCAATGTTTGTATCAACCGCTTCGCGTTTCTCGATGATTTTAAAAAACGCCAACGCAAAAAAGAGATTATTTCACAAAAAACGACGCGGCGTATCGATCGCTTAGCGCTTTCTCGATGATTTTAAAAATATGCCAACGGAAAAAAAAGAAATTGTTTCACGAAAAAAACGCACGCGCCTGTGTTTGTATCGACCACTTCGCGCGTTTCCTCGATAGTTTTTTAAAATACGCTAACGAAAAAAACAGAATTATTTCCGTGAAAAAAACAACGCACGCGGTGTGTACGCCGCGCAAACTATCCTAGTCCCTCTACTAATGTCCACAAAATTTCAGCCGTCTCAGCGTTTTGAGCCGAGCCGACCGGCCGGGCTCAGCTCAAATTTTTTTTGCGCTTTGGTCCCTCGTGCGGTATTTTACGGAAAAAAACTCCCGTTAAATTCAAATCGCGAATAAGCCCTTTTCTAATTTTTCAGGATAGCGGACAGGTCCAAAAACGTAACAAACAGGCCCTCGCTATTTACGTCTAGGTCATTTCTCCGTTTTTCACGGAAAAAATATTTTCGTCACCAGAAATATGTGTGCATCTCTAAGAAGGTTGTCATCACGTCTAGGTCCTTTCTCCGTTTTTCCCGGAAAAAATGTTTTCGTCATCAGAAATATGTGTGCAACTCTAAAAAGGTTGTCATCACTAATAATTTTTCGCCCTTTTCCCTCTAGACTATTTTCCCACCTCGGTTTTCCACCTCGGTCTCCGATATTTTCCAAATAATTCGTCGAAAAAGATATTTCTACAACTCTAACTCTCTATTTTTTCCCCCGTAACTCGGTTTCTACTGTTTTCCGGAGTGAGAAATATGTTGAAGATCGCGTTTACGTCCTTTCGTCGATTTTTTCCCACGTCCACACAGCATGACGTGCAATAGCACGCTACCATGTCTAGTATTTATAACTAGCAACAGATATGCTGACTGCTGAGACCTCCTGCTCCTGTATGAATCATTACATAGAGTAAGCTACTCACTTTTTTTAGATCTTGTGCAAAGAAGCACACAAACATCACACATGCACACACACCCTGTACGCATGTATAGGCGTAGTAGGCTATGTCCTTTGTTTGCATCTTTCTCACTCATCCTGTGGCTGTGTAGGGCGTGCATGCAACTTGAGGAGAGAGAAAGAGAGAGGGGGTAATAAAGACAAGGGCACCTCTTACAAAACCCTGCTTCGGTATTTAGTTGAGAAGGGTATGCACAAGCACAAGGAAAAAATGTTTTGGTCACCTAAAAATCCGAAAAAATATTTTTATCATCAAAAAAACGCAGATTCATCGAAGGTTTATAGCAGCTTATGAATTTACCAACGGGTCATAACCGCGGGTTTTTTTTTTAAAAATGTAGATTCATCCGAAGATTTATAGCGACCCATAGATTCGTCGGCAGGTCCTAACGATCCATTTTTTTTAACAAACACAAAAAAAAACGAAAAAACAGATTCGTCGAAGGTTTATAGCGGTTCATGGATTCGCCCACGGTCTCGAAAGCACCTTTTAAAAAGGAAATACATAAAAAATCGGCCAAGACTTTTCTTTTAAAAACAAAAACACAGATTCAACTGCAATTTTCTAAATATTTTTTTTAAAGTAGATTCGTCCAAAGATTTATAGCGACCCGTAGATTCGCCGGCGGATCCTAACGACCCATTTTTTTGGCAAACACAATAAACAAAAAAAACACGGATTCAACCGCAATTTTCTAAATAAAACACGCATCGCAAAAAAACACGGATTCGTCGAAATTTTATAACAGCTTATGGATTTGCCAACAGGTCATAACCGCGGGTTTTTTTTAAAAAACGTAGATTCGTCCAGAGATTTAAAGCGATCCATAGATTCGCCGGCGGGTCCTAACGACCCATTTTTTTAACAAACACAAAAAACAAAAAAACGATCAAATATCCCGAAATACGTAAAAAAACAACCACGGTTTTCTAACAAAAACACAGATTCGTCGAAGGTTTATAATAACCCGTAGATTAAACGCGGCTTCATCGAAGGTTTATAATATCCGATGGATTCGCCAGTGAGTCCTATCGACCTATTTTATTTAAAAAATACGGAAATCGAAAATTCGACAAATTTTATCAGACGACGGGTTGTTACCGCGGTTTTCTAAAAAAATGTAGATTCCTTGAAGATTTATAGCTAACGACCTATTTTTTTAAATAAATATGAAAACCAAAAATACGACCCCTATGAATTTGCCGACGGGTCCTATCGACTCTACAGAACGGCGCAGCGTAGCGCGCTATTATTGCTAGTTTTCTTTATCCGTATGTATGAATCGCCATATACGAGGGACTTTGCCTTCCTTATAATCTGTCCACGCTCCTTGTCGCCGTGCAGATTCATAGCAGGCACCTCACCGCCGTTGTATTCGTGGCTGCGTTCTGGTGTGCGTCCACGTTCACTCGGTGATGCGACGGAGGACACCGCGAATGTGCCTGATCTGGCGAGTGGAAGAGATTCGTGGCGCGAGAAAGTGGTACCGCCGGCATGGAGAGATGAACACGTAGGATCGAAAGCTGCGGCGACATCGCTGCTCGCAAGCGATAGGCACGGGTGGTTTTCGTGGGAAATTTGATGATTTGTCCTGAAGTTGAGTGGTCTTTGATAATTTATCTAAAGTTGACGAATCTTTGATCATTTGCTCTGAAGTTCATATGTGACTTGAAGATTTGCTCTATGAGGGGGTTTTTACAAATTAGACTCACTTACCCCTTAAAAATCAATATAAAAAGACTCTTTTGCCCCTTGTTAGTAAAATAGCCTAGTTACGAAAGAATTAGAGTACGCAGTGCTGCTTTCGTGCATTTTTTCCCAGCTCTTTTTCCCACGCTAGTAGGTCCCAGCCATTTTATGTTCCTTGATAAATGATGCACTGCATGGAGGACAACTTTCGTCGCAGCTCCCAAAAAGCCCCATCACCGTGCACTGCACTGGAGGTACGTGGATTTCTTGTCTTCTCCCGTTCTATGTAAACGGCAGAAATCACAGGAGCAAAAGTCATACAACTTGAACGAAGACGGATGAGAAGTTTCAACGAGAGCTCTCTACTGTGACATGAGAAATCTAGCACACCTTTCAATAGTTATTGTTTTAGATATAAGTGCAGTTATCTTTGACAGTCAATATCTTTTAAACATTTAATTGGATAATGAAAATCATATGTATTGATTTGCCTTAAAAAATACTTTCGTAATATTGTAATTTATTAGATTTTATAAATACAATATAATAGAAATTAGTGATTAAAACCGTGTTGTTTTACTAACAAGGGACAAAAGAGTCATTTTATATTGATTTTTAAGGGGTGAGTCCAATTTGTAAAAACCTCTTATAGGGCAAATCCTCAAGTCACATATAAACTTCAAAGCAAATAATCAAAGGTTCATCAACTTTGGGTAAATTATCAAATGCCGCTCAACTTCAGGGCAAATCATCAAATTTCCCGGTTTTCGTCGCCTCTGGACATGATTTTTTTTACTCCATGTGTTGGGGTGGATCGGGGAAGTTTGGCCCTGGGTTTTCTCTTCTCACCCGTCACCCAAACAAACTACTGGGCGGACCCGGGAAATACACCGTGGGCCACGATTCTCACTAGGAATGGGTAGGGATGTCGGCTGGATTAGGTTTCGTAGTGTACGAACCGATGCTATCAAACGACGTGGAGTCATTTCTATGCATCCGTTCCTGCCCAACTAGGGCGGTAACAGGGGCACCTCCAAAAATCTGAAAAACGCTGTAACAGAATTAGTTTGGATGTCAGTAGTTTAGGATTTTTAAGACCTGAGAACTATTTATTTTATAATTTTAGCAAGTTTTAAGTATATGTGTTGAATTTATAATATTACAAAAATATTATATAAGACTGTAGAGTTATATATGTGAAACGTGCATCTTATAGAATTTTTTTAGCTCCACCACTGAGCCCAACCGTTACCTGCGATGGACACATCTCTTCGCCCAAGCTTAACTGCATGTCAGTGCATGAATGCGAAGCACAAATCGTGTGGTAATTGCTCTGATTCACGTCACGCCCAAAAGCATTCGTTCATGCATGTTTCAGTCCACACGCAATTAATGTTAGATGACCTCTAACAGTATGTTTGGTTGGTGCGACAAAATTGAATAAGATGAGATGGTATTATATCATTTGGTTTTATTGTTTTAGATGAATAGAATGATTTAACATCTATAGAGAATATTCATCAAATTTGTATCTCACGATAGGATAGTTTCATTTAAACAATCAAATATATGGATGACTTTTTCCTGAATCATTTCATACAAATACCACTTGGTACAGGCAACCAAACACACTTGCGCACAAATACAATACTTTAGTATTAATTATTGTTTAGAAGTGAGAGAAGAGGGTATTTAAATCCATGATTCGAAATCTTTTAGTCTAGTAATCATCAAACTAGATCACTCGATATTGGAGTTATTTTCATAAATTACAAACCACAATTAATAAATAAAATATTCTTACAAGAGTAACGTTATTCTTTTTTGGACCAGGGATAGTACAAATCTGTATTTTACTCTGCATTCATGCGAATTGAGAAATACTTTGGGGAGCTGAATTTCAATAAATAAATAAAATGTGTGTAGTCAGCGAAGCCATGAAATAAAATGTGGGGGGAGGGAGAGCCAGACAAATATGACGACTTTTTTATACTACAAACTTAGCAGAAAAGATATAGAGACCGGTTCATATTTGCTTATTATGCATGAATTATGTTCTAGCCACGTCCTATTCGGGGAATTAAGAAGCTAAAACAACTATAATCATCAAACAAAATAGTCCGAATCTGTAAAGCGCTAAACGAAACTAGTATAGTGGTGTTTGGATTGACACCTAACGTTGCCACACCTTATTTTAGTCGTGTTACCTACAATTAATATCTTAGGTAGCTATTTAATTCATTGTCACAACTGCCACTGACCACACTTTGTTTATCCTGTTGCTCACGGTTATAAACTCAATTTCTTAGCTACATTTGCCTAGACACCATTTTATTGACCACACTATATGACAAGTCTTACTTTACCTAAACTTACAACAAATAAGTCAGATGCAACGTAGGAAACCAATATATAAGATATTTGGTACCTGCATGCATGTAACATGTTGTTTTTTAGTTGATCCACGTGGCCCCCCTAACCCGAAATCCTGGCTCCGCCCCTGCCTATATCCAAGGTTTGGAGCTTCTACACCTATGTTCATTAACATTACGATGAGACCAGGCATGAATACCTACAACATAATTGTACAGCGGGAAATCAGTGGCGGAGAGAGGGGGGGCCTTGGCCCCCCTAACGAAAATAAAATTAAGTTTAAATTGAAAAAGAACTAGCAGCGAAAATTAGTTCAGATGAACTTATTGACTCATATGATCTTCTAGGTACTCGTAGAACTAAATTTAAGTTAATAGAGATGTAGGTTTCTTATTCTAAAAAATATATCATGTTTTACTTATGTGGACATGTGGTTATGCTATATTTAAATTTAAATACATCGATATTGCAATGATATATTTTGTTGGGTGCTTTGATAATTTTTTATTGATCCACGTGGCCCCCCTAATCCGAAATCCTGGCTCCGCCCCTGCGGGTAATCTCACAGTTTTGACTCGGGAGAAGCACACTATCATGTGACTGATGTGTCAGTACAAGATGGGACTCTGACTGTAAGTAACATGCTGAGCGACACAAGGTTTGAGAAAGAGATGGTAATAGTTCAGACTAGTGAAGATGGTGGTACAGCATTAGAGGGCCCTGTGGAAGACAAATTTGATTTCTCCCTAGAATACAACATTGTTATAAGGTGGGCAGTTGCCAATTTGACTTGTCAAATGGCTATGCAAAAGAATAGTACTAGTATGTATGCATGCCGCAGTGCCCACAACTATTGCCTAAATGTCACCCACAAGAAAATACTTCACGGATATCGCTATAGTGTTCTTAGGCTTTCAAGGAAATCCATACCTCCAGGATGGCTGTAAATCAGCTAAGCAACGCAATCTTCTTTTGGGTATGTCATAGCTAACAGAATCCCCATCAATGCAATTACAATTAAGTTAACAAAATGCAAAGTGATTTCATGACGACAATTAATTGATGTAGGAATTGCAACTGGGATTGGCTGTGGCCTTGGCTCCATAATTATTGCATTGGGTGCAATTGTACTTGCCAATAAGTGGAAGAAAGTCATCCAGGAAAGAACAAGAAGAGCATACCTCAAGAAAAATCAAGGGCTGCTATTGGAGCAACTAATTTCTGATGAAAATGCTACAAACAAATCAAAGATATTCTCCTTAGAGGAACTAGAGAAGGCAACCAACTACTTCGATGCTACTCGTGTTCTTGGTTGTGGAGGACATGGCACAGTTTACAAAAGGAGATTATCTGATCAGCGTGTAGTGCCCATTAAAAAATCAAAAATTGTGGAGCAAGCTGAGATAGACCAGTTTATCAATGAGGTTGCTATCTTGTCTCAGATCATCCACCGCAATGTGGTGAAGTTATTTGGGTGTTGTCTCGAATCTGAGGTGCCTTTATTGGTGTATGTGTTCATCTCTAATGGCACACTATATGACCTTCTTCACACTGATCTTAGCATTAAATGCTTGCTATCATGGGATGATTGCATTAGGATTGCAGTAGAAGCAGCGGGGGCACTTGCCTACCTACACTCAGCTGCTGCAATAACAATATTCCACAGAGACGTGAAATCTTCAAACATACTCCTTGATGGCAGCTTCACCACAAAGGTTTCCGACTTTGGTGCTTCAAGATCTATTTCACTTAACGAGACTCATGTGGTGACTATTGTCCAAGGCACATTTGGTTACTTAGACCCAGAGTATTACCATACTGGCCAACTAACTGAGAAGAGTGATGTATATAGTTTTGGAGTGATACTTGTGGAACTTCTGACAAGAAAGAAGCCAATTTTTGTAAATGATCTAGGTGACAAACAAAGCTTGTCTCATTACTTCGTTGAAGGACTACAAGAGGGAGTTGTCATGGAAATAATAGATTCTCAGATTATGGAAGAGGCAAACCAGGAAGAGATAGATGATATTGCCTCACTTACACAAGCATGCTTGAGGGTCAAAGGAGGAGAAAGACCCACTATGAAAGAAGTAGAGACGAGGTTGCAGTTCCTGAGAACTAAGAGGCTGAGAAAGTTTCAATTGATCCCAAGAAATGATAGGGAGATAGAGCATTTCATATGCCCAAAGGGTAGTAACTCCCATGCACACAGGGGCGGAGGGAAGGGGGGTGCGATCAGGGGCCTTGGCCCCCCTAACCAAAATAAGATCTAGTAGATAGTAATTAGTAGTAGCTAGTATTAGCAAACAACAAATAAAGGTCTAGTCCATTTCCAACAGGTAAAACTTCTATTTTTCTTAACTTGATGTATGCAATGCTTAATTTCTCTTGCTAACTTAACAAATGGAGTATATAAAATAGGTAAAGCTTCCCATTATTCAATGGTTGATAGGCTATCACAATTGGTCATAACTCTTTCGGTGTCGACAGCAACCACAGAGTGAGTATTTTCAACTATGAAACTTGTCAAGACCCGCCTTCGAAATAATATAGGAAATGACTTTCTTCGACATTGCACGATAGTTTACATTGAAAAAGAACTAGCAGCGAAAATTAGTTCAGATGAACTTATTGACTTATGATCTTCTAGGTAGTCGTAGAACTAAATTTAAGTTAATAGAGATGTAAGTTTCTTATTCTAAAAAATATGTCATATTTTTCTTGTGGACATATGGTGATGCTATTTTTAAATTTAAAATGCATCGATATTGCTATGATATTTTTTATGGATACTATGGTATTTTTTAGTTGATCCACATGGTCCCTCTAACCCGAAATCCTGGCTCCGCCCCTGCCTATATCCAAGGTCTGGAGCTTCTACACCTATGTTCTTTAACATTACGATGAGACCAGGCATGAATACCTACAACATATCCTGGGTGTCCCCTACTATGGGTGTTACTCTCGAAAGTTTCAACTTTTTCTACGTTATTGGCTGCGATTTCAATGTCTCCTTGTTCGAGTATGGTACGGGAGACTTGCTTGGTTTTTGCATGACTAGATGCGACGGTGGGATGCTACCTAATGAAGGGCCTTGTAATGGGTTGGGCTGCTGCTGCATCAAGTTACCAAGGGCCCTGCCAGGCTTTGTATCAACACTAGTCCGCGTTGATGCTACGGCAGCACAATCAGATCAGCTGCATCCTGGCATCGTGGCTTTCATGTCGTTGAGTAGTTCTTACATCTACAATGCCAGCAATCTTTTCTCAAGTCGGATAAATGCAAGCACAATTGAAGGCGCGGCGCTTCAGGTTGCCATCATGGACCAACCAAGCTGTGAAAGTGCGCAAATGAACAATGCAACCTATGCTTGTAGCACCAACAGCAATTGCCGAAATGTGTCATCTGGAGGCTACTCCTGTTACTGCTCCGATTATGGAGGAGCCAATGCTTACCTTTTGAATGGATGCATAGGCGCTTCCTTCTTGCATTTTCTTCAAAATGAGATACAATTCCTCATAATTAACCCTCGTCCTCTTATTCTTAATTTCTGTGTCAATTTATTGTGGAGCATATTTTGATTTCCCATGTCAACCTATTGTGGAGCAGATTATAACCCCAAGCATAAAGAAACTGTCCGACATCATGTGGAAACCTGACCATTCCCTTTCCTTTTGGGCTCGAAGATCGCTGTTTTGCAAACGAAAGGTTTCAACTTAATTGTATAGCGGGAAATCAGTGGTGGAGAGAGAGGGGGGGCCTTGGCAGGCCCCCCTAACGAAAATAAAATTAAGTTTAAATTGAAAAAGAACTAGCAGCAAAAATTAGTTCAGATGAACTTATTGACTTATATGATCTTCTAGGTACTCGTAGAACTAAATTTAAGTTAATAGAGATGTAAGTTTCTTATTCTAAACAATATATCATATTTTACTTATGTGGACATGTGGTTATGCTATATTTAAATTTAAATACATCGATATTGCAATAATATATTTTGATGGGTGCTATGATAATTTTTTATTGATCCACGTGGCCCCCCTAATCCGAAATCCTGGCTCTGCCCCTGCGGGTAATCTCACAGTTTTTGACTCGGGAGAAGCACACTATCATGTGACTGATGTGTCTGTACAAGATGGGACTCTGACTGTAAGTAACATGCTGAGCGACACAAGGTCTGAGAAAGAGATTGTAATAGTTCAGACTAGCAAAGACGTTGGTACAACATTAGAGGGTCCTGTGGAAGACAAATTTGATTTCTCCCTAGAATACAACATTGTTATAAGGTGGGCAGTTGCCAATTTGACTTGTCAAATGGCTATGCAATAGAATAGTACTAGTATGTATGCATGCCGCAGTGCCCACAGCTATTGCCTAAATGTCACCCACAAGAAAATACTTCCTGGATATCGTTGCGAGTGTTCTTCCGGCTTTCAAGGAAATCCGTACCTCCAGGATGGCTGTAAATCAGCTAAGCAACGCAATCTTCTTTTGGATATGTCATAGCCAACAGAATCCCCATCAATGCAATTGCAATTAAGTTAACAAAATGCAAAGTGATTTCATGACAACAATTAATTGATGTAGGAATTGCAACTGGGATTGGCTGTGGCCTTGGCTCCATAATTATTGCATTGGGTGCAATTGTACTTGCCAATAAGTGGAAGAAAGTCATCCAGAAAAGAACAAGAAGAGCATACCTCAAGAAAAATCAAGGGCTGCTATTGGAGCAACTAAATTCTGATGAAAATGCTACAAACAAAACAAAGATATTCTCCTTAGTGGAACTAGAGAAGGCAACCAACAACTTCGATGCTACTTGTGTTCTTGGTTGTGGAGCACTACACAGGGATGCACATTGCTGATTTCTTCAAACGCGCATGGAAGATTTGTTTACTTCATCGAACAAATGTGTACAGAAAGTGCTGGATTAGTAATGTGTACAAAAACGTTCGTTAATTATATGATACCAGTGTCCAGTGTCTTAACCAAACGCTGTAAAGGGATTAAAAACCATTCCCCACCACAACCAAACAAAATAAAGAATCACACATTACACCCACCAATTTCCCTGTACACCCATTCCCATTCCGTTGACTTACCAGCTCAGTCGAGAATGCGTTGACATATGCGTCCAGCGCATCTTGGTCTGCCGATGTGCCTCATGTATGTAACCTGGAATGGCATCCAGGAATTAGCTTTCAACCTGGCGTACAACGAAATGGAGAGAATTTTCATATTTCAATATTTCATAGAAATTCTACCTAAAAAAAATCATAGAAATGGTGAAGGTTTATGTCTCAGTATTTCATAGAAACTTTGCGTACCTGCCAGTTTTAAATTTCGCAATTTCCGATGCTTATAAGTTACTACTACAAAAAAGCAAGGTGAACACATTACACATGCAAACCTACTTTACCACAAAGCTATTATTCCAACAAGTAACTATTAGTCACAGGTCCAATATTTCTACTATAGCCAGTGAGAGACATGCAGGGAGGGTGGTAGTGGTGAGCTGTAGCAGTTGAAAATGTTCATTTACCGCAAACAACTGATGTTTTCAGTTAAGACCAGTATTTGCTTGTTTGTAAACCAGACGTTTTAGGGGTTAGGGTCTTTCACACTAAGCTGTATCAAGCTCTGTGCTATTTACAAATTCAGGAAATTATAATCAGTTCTCCCACTATTTTTGCATGCAGAAAATTTGACGAAAATGATGGGCAACTTCCCAATCCACGTTAGTAACTAACAACTCACCATTATTGCAATTGACGAAGACCATGATAATATGCTTGTGGTTCTTGCACCGCTCCAGCATAGTATACGTCGAGTTCCATCTAACCTTTATATCAAGTTTAAATCTTTTTGTGGGAGTTTCTTGGCTCTGCAGTACTCTGGAGTTTCTTGGTTCTTTTTGTACGTACGGAGTAACTTCTGAACGGTTGATTAATTGGTACCTGTCAGTGAAGAAATCCTCCGCACATGTACTGGTCATGTGCAGCCGCAGGCGTAACTGCTTCTCCACCCTGTTTACGGGTCGGGTCGGGTCGGGGCGAATAGGTTACCCAAGCTCAGTGTATGGGTTGTGAGGTTAGGTCCCGACCAGTGTATATCTACCAGGTCGGGTGCATTGGTCGGGAATAGTATCGGATCTTTCTTGTAATATTTTTTTTCAATATGTACAATATTTTTTTCAACATCTACAACATCTATTTACTGTGCCGACATTTCTACTGTTTATACTGTTATCGAAGAAAAATATTGCACACATAAAAAAAATATTACAAGCGTCCGAAAAAATAAACAGTGAATCGGACGTCCGAACATAAGTCATCCTGTCGGGAATATGGTTACGTGGCTAAAGTACGGTACCGGTTCAAATCATAACAAATTAATGGGCCTCGGGTTCTATTCCTAATTAGCGGGCTTCTTTCTTTGACAAGAGTATAGGCCCATTAATTAGGATAACATTAATTCTTCACCGTCTCCCTTCTCTCTCCTCTTCCCTGTAGCCTCGCCTCCGCTCTCCTTCCCCGTCGGCCTTGGCTCCCCTCATTTTCCCTGCGACACAGCGACAGGCGAGGTGGCCACAACGACACAGCGACAGGAGATGAGACGGGCACGACGGCCATGGTGATGGTGCATAGAGGCGATGCGAGGCGAGGTGGCACGGGCTTAAGGCACGAATGGGAAAGGAGGCTCTCTCCTCACGTGGCTTCCAAGTCCCAACCCACCAGATTAGCTATTTTCCTCGTGCCTTCGCGTCCGCCGCCGGCGCTACTGCTACCACATCTTCGAATGCTGGCCTCCTTGAGTACAAGCAGGAGAGCTTAAAATACTAACCCATATGTATCAACTTTCTATTGACGAACTGAGAACGAGGATTAATCTTTGTGACATGATTTACTTATGCGAGCTATTAATTTTGTTTAATAATCATCTTTTGCGCTACTAATCGTTAGGGTTGTTTCAGAGGGGAGTAAGTTTTCCTTTTGCCCAGATATGCATGTGTTGAGTGATACTAAATGGTGTGGTAATGCATCTGGAAGCATGCACAAAGGCCAATCCAATTTTTTTAACCATGATATATATAGTATCCCCTCGTTATGAATGTAGAGTTCCTGACGACAATTCTTAACCAAATTTGCATATCAGCTTTACGTTAGAATTTGTATATAAATCCAATTGCCATTTTTTACTAATTTTTATTTCGAATTTTAGCTACATAAATATTTACTTTATAATTCATATGAAAATCAGCTAAATTTATTTTATTTTTTAATTGTATTTGGCACATACTCTATCGTTTAATCTATAAGCCATTATAACTCTGTTCTGTTAGATAGATGGTTAAAATTTTTTAAATAATAACATTCAATAGCTAATATAGTTTAACTTAGTTAAGGTACACCAGATTAAGGGCTATATATTTTTCTTTTTGTGAGAATTTCTAGTCTATTTATCTTTTTGCTTAGTAACTCTAAAAACATACCTTGAGCTTTTTAATATATAATAGATTTATTCAATTAAATTTTGATCACTTTGCACTCGTTTATTAGGAATTAATGGTGCTTAGTAATTAGATGAATTAAGATTTACAATACAGGATTATGAGAAGAAAGTATTCATTCTCTTAGTTTTAGACTATTATATTTCTATTTGTTTTGGCTTTTTTAGGAATTTAGACAATTCCAGTAACTAATTAAATATTTTTTGCAAAAAATTATGTGTTATCGTAGCTCCTGTTGCCGCCTTTTGTTAGGCCCCACGATGGCGCTACGATTGCAATTTGGGGGGCAACTGTGTGTTTTTGGGCTCCTTCAGGAAATTAACTTATTGCCCCTCACGGACCGGAATTGTTGCTCGGTCCAAGATTACAAAAAGATCACGGAAGCTTTATAAATTTTTTTTTACTGCTATTGCAAGAGAGTTTGTCTTTCAAAAATGACATGAGTTTAAAGCTACTAATTAAGAAATTCAAAAGAAAATAGAAATCCCTTTTAAGCTTTGCAACATGTTAAGTCTACTGTCAGTGACATTAATTGCCGTTGGATCTTCTTTGGGCTCGATTTAGGCCTTTTAGAATAATTTGTGACTGTCAGTTGGTAATGGTCCTGTAAAATATAAAGCCCATAGTATATTAAAACAAAGCATATCTCTATCCAAACGGTTAAATCTTCGACCAATTCAGTCAAAGATGATCAAAATCTTGCTTCACACTGGTCGTTGCCGACAAGCGATCCAACCAGCAAACTGGTCGGGGACAAGCAATTCTCCTCGCACATGTCTCCATGCGGGCAGTTGTCTGACAGGTACACGTAACCACCAGAAAGTTATCTCTAGAAAAGGTACCCTTCAGTGAGAGAACACCATTCGACAGGAAGACCTATCCCGGTTACACGACGCCCTTTTGGAGAACAACTGCCACATTTTTATCAAGGATAAATAAGGGGCAAGTCCACACTGTTGAGGACATTTGGCATTTGACATCTCGAATCTGCAATCTAGCAATTCGCATTTAGACCATCGTGTAATTTATGTACTCTATATCATAGCTGCTTGGCTAGTAAAGAAACAATCCTCATTATCTCCATTTTGATCACCAGGAGCCTACAGTTTATATTTTTCGTAAGTTCAATTAAGAAATCTAAGGTTTTGGACATTGACAGCTGGCTCTAGAGGAAGGGTCCCCGAATATCAAGAAATTCTCTACAATGGATGAAGAAAATTGGTTCCACCTAGCCGATTACGCCTATCTCACTTTTGACAATGAGCTAATAGAAGAATAATGTAAGTGTGATTTCTACTCTGAATACGTTTCTACGGTGGAGTTAGCAAAGATCGAGGCAGAGGTTGAGGCCGAAGAGAAATCATCCTATACACTAAAAGGTAAAGCTCTCATTATTTCTCTAATAAATTCAGAGTAAGATATCCAAGAGGCATGTGCCATAAAAATTGATAATGAAAATATGTCAAAAAGGTAGTGATAATCATCTGAATAATTCAGCCTCGGAAGATCTCCTCTAAGGTTTAGATTACACACCATCATTAGATGAAGATGGAGGATTAACACCCTCTGTTTACTCAGGTTTTCGCACTTGCACGGTTACTAGTGAAATAGATGGGCAGCAGGTGGAACATGAAACTCAAGAAACTGCAAAAAAATTGCTCAAAGTAAACATGAGCGACTTATAGCAAAAAAAGCAAAAGTCTATTGATGAGTAAATATTTGTACTTTTAGAGTCAACCAAGCACCTCACGGAGATTTCAAGTCTCTAGAGGACAACCTCATCAAGATACTTTAATTACATCACCACCTCCCGCATTTAAAGTTCACTAGTTTCAAGTATTTACTCTGGCGAACTCAGTTACTATTCCGGCCATAACTCCAGTGAGCGTTTTCCGACGATCCGCTGGTCCGATTACCCTATAAATTGAACCTCGGAGGGAATCCTCCATCCTTTACATCCTTAGATTTGATTTGTTCCAATCCATCCATTGGATCTCCCTGTGCAAACCATTCTTCTTGAACTCTGGCGAACTTTCGGCGAGCTCTCCCGACCACTCCCGACCTCCATTCGGCCTAAAATGTTTACTGGAGCTTCCTCTCCGTGTCTTCTAACTTGGGTAAAATCAGATTTTGAAAATTCTCATCGTGGCACTATCGGCAATTATTTCTTCTCCAAGCCCGGCGAGAGGTCAATCTTTAGATTCAAAATGTCCGATCTCCTTCATCGTAAGTCCGATTGACCTCATTTTTCTTCCTAAATTCATTTAAAATTATACTCTATCTATTTGCACTAGTTTTGTATTTTATTTAAATTTATTTTAGATTTTATTTGAAAATTGGATGTTCTTTGCGTATAGTTTTCGGAGAGTCAAAACGGTTCGTTGTCGACGATCTTGATCACCTATCCTTCAAACAAGGCAAGTTGCATATCTTTGACCATGTTGATCCCAGAATTTTAAATTATATTTTGATTTAAATTAATGCATGCCTAATTTTTATCAGTGTAAATTAAATCCCAGATTTAAATGCTTAGTTGTTCCTAATTGTTATGACTCCATTTGACTTTGATGATTCATATACTTTGTCACCTTAAGAAAAATCTCACTCGTTGGTACATTAATATGGTATTGACTAGTGCTATATAGTAACTAGCTTAGACAAGCTTAGACATAAATTAGAATCTTTTTGGGAATTTATGCCAATCAAATATGCTTTTGTGATAAAGGTTATTCCTTGGCATTGGTGTGTTGTGGAACGATATGAAAATTCATATGGTTTAAAGCAAAAATGAAAATGTGGTTTAGACTGGCCGAGAATGGTTGGTTGGTGGTCTTTGGGTTTGTTGAAAAGCTCGCCTAGTCAATTAAGGACCGGTCTATGAGCTACTGAATGTAAAGCGCAACCGTACTTCCACAAGTCTGGTATGGGACAGACCTGGCTATTCGTTTAGTGACATTTCGTATTAGTTGTGCCACTGGGGGAATGTGGGGATGATTATTCTGCCACATGGCGCAAGAGGGGGTTTCTGGATTGGGTGGTTTTAACTCTACCAGCGGTGAAATCTTAGCGGGTATAATTACATGAGATGAAGCTTTATAGGGGCCTTATCATGATTTTTCTCTGCCAACACACCAAAGGAAGTGTGCATTTGGGCAAAAGGAGATAATCATGTCTTGTAGGTAAAGTAGTACAAACTCTGCAGAGTAAAAACTAATTAATTAGCCGCGTTCGCGGTCATGGGCATGCCGAGCAAGTCTTTCACAGATTAGATTTTGATGTTTCAAAAATGGTTTTAGAAAAGTGGTTTATAAGTGGAGAGAGTCTATATGGGGAAATTTGGGATGAAATTCCGGGTTAGAGCCCGTGCTGAAAATTGCATTAAAACTCAGTTTTTACTATATCAATAACACATTGAAAATAATTTATTGTATTTGAAATATTGCTTTATGCTCAAATTAACCATATTATGCCTTCCTTTGTGACCCGTCATTAATATTGCATTTTCCTGTGTGACTTGCGGAGTACTTTTGTACTCACCCTTGCTTGCTCCAACTTTTTAGAGGAGTATCTCTATAATGGTGAGGATCAAGTTAACTAGGCCGCTACCCCAGTTGATTGCCTGTGGCGAATCTATTGGGTTCTACTACTGTTTTTTTCTGCTTTCGCTGTAATCTTTTTTTTTTGTCTGCGTGCCATATTTATTGTAAACTCTGATTATTAATAAAGTGCGTTGGATATGATATGTTACCATCTTTGTTGTGTGTACTGGCTTTTTCTAAACTAATACGGAATACATAGAGGATTTTGAAAGTATTTTTTCGAGATCTGACACCTATTTTGTCATTCTCCATCATGCTAGCTTTTTATATTGAGTCATTCTCCGTCGTGCTAGCTTTCTATATTTGTCGATCACGTTTTCTCTATTTGTCTTTATAGCAAAGTCATATATAATCATATCAAAAGTAACTATAAATTTATGAAGCCAACTTAATTTCAACTAGCTTTTTATATTGAGTCATTCTCCGTCATGCTAGCTAGCTTTCTATATTTGTCGATCACGTTTTCTCTAAGCCATATTTAATCATATAAAAATTAAAGTAACTATAAATTTATGAAGCCACCTTTATTTTAGCGGATGAGGGATGGGACGCCAAACCCTTATTCCGCGGTATATACGCATATGCTCACGAGAGTGCGTACGTCAAGGTGCACATTAACCGGCCACTTGCCGACGCTGAATTTGTCACTGACAGCTCCTAGCCTTTTGATAACATATACAGATTTAACGTCGGTTGAAACACTACGTTATTGAATAGTACTTTAGCTGATTAGGACGTTATACCTAACATAATGACAGCAAGCTAGATTATGACCAAGACTTAGCATCGATCTTAACCCTGCGAGGATGGGGAGAAGCGGTCCCAACAGGAGTGAATTGTGTGTGAACTACAGAGCGTACGAATATCTTCTACTGTCGTACACTTACGTTATGATCTCCGGTTGCACACCAAAAAAAGTGTGTTAATCTAAAAGCAAAAGGAGATGATGATAATATCATGTGGGTAAAGTTGTACATCTCTGCAGAGTGAAAAACTTTTCAAGAAGCCGTTTTCATGGTCATAGAAGTCTTGGTGCGCCAGCACTAGCTAGTGAGATGTTTTCGTATTTTCATAAAATGAGTTGGAATTGAAAATTGATACATGTGTGTTGGAAATTTTACCCATCAGATGATCCAATGCTATGCCATGTGTTGGCAAATATTGGTTTCAGCTTGTATGCCATGTGTTGGCAAAGATTGGTTTCAGATGGTATGCCATGTGTTGGCATGGAATGGTTTGAATCTCACATTCAAGGAGGAACTGATCAGAGTGATGTTTATGTTATTCATACTTGTTGTTTTATATATCTGTCAAATTGCTTTTGCAAAATTCCGTTTGCAATTTATTATTCAGTATTCACAATTCAAATTGGCTTTATGCAAAATAACCACGGAATCCTTTCTTTTCATACAAGCCTGAATTTATTATAGTTTGCAAACACTTTGTCCGATATCTAAATATGGGATATAGACACACACCGAAAACTTAAAGATTATATACCATATACGCTCAAGTAAACATCTGAAAACTCAGGATATTGCGGGCCCAGTTCAATGGGATACGGTATACGTGGAGGGGGTATCTCCATATTGGGAACAACTTGATCGTTTTCTCGTTACGAGGAAACCAGTTCGAGTACGCCTGATATCTAAAGAAGTTTAGATATGCCTTGGAGTACTTAGTACTTTTGGTATTATATTTTTGTTGTGCTTAGTTATTATGTATAATTATGTACTAGACTTGTAGCCTGCATGGCAATAGATTATTATAAAGTTGCATTTTAGTCTCTAATTATTGCTCTACTGCAATACTTGAATACTATGTATTAACTAATAAAATGTTAGATGCGCTCAATGTTTTAGTAGCTAATATATATACTAGATCAGCTTAATTACCTCAGAATTAATGGCAATGTTACTGTCATTACCCTAGATTAATTATACGGATTGCCACAATTACTACCTCTAATTAAAATACAACATGTACCATGATCTAAGCACCTAGTAAGACATGCTTGCATATGAGGATATGAGTCACATAAATAATCTCCTCTTACGATAATGCTTGACGATGTAACTATATTCTCTTTTTAAACACCATGAAAAATCATCCTTGCATGTGTACTTAATTAATAGTTTTGTAAACCATTTAAGTATGGTTATTCCATCTAGTGTCGTATGCATGCGTTGTCCATCACGTCCTTTTCTTCCCTTTCTTTCATGCCTGCCTTTGGGATGTGTCTTTAATTAGCAGATTTGTAAACCATTTAGGTATGGCTACCCCTTCAAATGCCGCGTGCGTTATCGGTCAAGTCTCGCCATTTCTTTCAATATAGATTATTTGTCATTGTTCGGCGCCGTCCAACAATTAATTTGAAATAATTGATAATTTATCACTCCATAGAGTGGTACATTAGAATTTACAATTCTAGTGAGTACCATTCATCATTTGCCGTTTAATAGAAGATACAATTCATTGTATTCTACTTTGGACAACATTGCCCCTACAAGCCCTCGGATGATTTTGCCCTCTTCCTCAGCTTCTTTCTCCTCGTCTCTTCTTCATGGGCCAGCTGTGGCAAATGTTCATCTCTCTCTCCAAGCCCTTCATGGCTACGTAAATGAACTCCCACTAGTATAGAAAATCTCATCATAAATGGTTCAAAAACATCATCACAGATGATTTTATAAACCGTCAGTAACAATGTGTCAGTGATATAAGAGCATATCATAAACGATTCAAAAACCGCGATATGAAAAGATACATCACAACCATGCGTGATGTGTTGACGGTTCCACTTAGGCTAGCATCTCATCCTCCTCCACAAGTGACCGGTGCAAAGCATGCACAAAGTGAGCCGTCGAGGGGGTAGGGTAGAACTCTGGCTGGCTCATGAAAAGAGCATACATATATTTTCGGACGTGAAATACACGTAAGTAAAGAAGCAAAGGCAAGTACTAAAAAAAGAAGATAGATGCTAAAGCCGGTGTGTCTCAGAATTTTGCTCCAACACGCATTTAGGAACTAGGAAACGATCTGAGTATATTAGCAGGTATATTAACTTTGAAATTTCTAGTAAGTTACAAATGTTACATATTGTACTTACTATATATCAAGCTCACTACCACGATCTGAGATATCCTTGACGGCCACAATTATAACCGTCAAGGAATAATAATACCATGACGGGCACGAAAATACCCGTCAAGGAAATAGTAACCGTCATGAAAAATAGAAAATCCTTGATGGTGTTGAAGAAACCGACAGGGAAAATGAGGCTTTCTTGACGTTTTAACTGAACCGTCAAGGAAATTGTGAAAAACCGTAACCCCGCTCGTTGCGTCGAGCGCCACGCCAAAAAGTTCCCTCGCGCGCGTGCTAGAAAAATTGGACGGACTTGGCTCGAAGCGCATCACGAACTCACGATTATTGAAGCAACGCATTTATTCTCCTCAGTCCTCACAAGCCAGACAGCCACCACTGCCTCAAGCCTCGCACATACACGTCCAACCCTAATCCCCAAATTCAGCCACCTCCACCTCCTCTTCCACCATGGCTCCCCCAAATCCTGCTATCTCCACTACTACTAGCTCCATCCCCATGTAGATCCGCCCAATCCCCACCTAGTTCTCCATCACAAGACCTCCAATCCATCTGCTGCTGCTATTGTGAAGTTCTTGAGGCTCTCAGACGAGGAGATTCTTGGCCGCCTTGTGGTTGTGGTGGCAGCTGAGAAGGTGAAGTTTGGTAGCTTGAACTCAGACTAATAGTTCTCATTCCCATATTCATCAGAAACATTTGCTCAATTAGGATTCCTGGATGTTCTATCCAAGTGCATTGCTGAACTATTGACAGGAAGATTTCACAGGGGGTGTGTGGATCTTTTAGATGCCTTTATGCATAATTTCCCAAATCACCTTAAATTACTATTCATTATTTTAGGTAGCTTTGTCACCGACTAATGATTTTTTTAAGACAGAAGGCCATTCATTCAGCTTTATTCAAATTTATAAATGGCAATGTTTGGACAATCACAATGCATATACATTAGTTTAAACAGTCACCTGCTTAGGCTTAGGAGAGTCCATTTCTGATACATGATTTTATCCTACAGTCTTTTTTCTGTAATCTTGAAGATATGTTTTATGCCTTAATGTTTACTTCTAGTTTTTTCACACTTTTAGCTTTAATATTATCCATCCTGCACTTTTGTGAAGCATCCCATATATGGCCTATCTATGTGGACTACTAAAGCTTATATATAAGCTGGCACCTAACAGTTTTACAGTGACAAAACAAGACTAGTTTCTTTCCGTAGGAGCAGAGAAGAGAAATACAAGATTTATCTTAAATTCTTGATAAAAAAGCTTAGTTTGGTTGTATGAAGAAGCCAATTCGCTAGTTAGAGTGCCAATTTGTAGCACTGAAATTGAATAGCTGTAATTTAAGGTTTTTAATTCCAATATTTCCATGAAGCAATGGATATTTGCACTGGATGGGTATGTCATCTTGCCGGTGACTTTCTTTTTTGCTATTAAGGGTTTGAAAGTTTTGCGACGGGCCTCCGCTACGCTCCGGCAGAAGTTGGCGATATCTCTGAATTTGGATCATCAATTTAACAAAGTGCAATTTAATGTGGATGGTAGTTCAAATAGGTGCCACATGAATATAGAACAGGTAGAAGAGAAACATGCATACAAAATGAGTTGAGGAGGCTAAAATGCGAACACGAAAGATAAGCTTCTTGCTTGGGAGCTCATTTAACATAGAAATCGAGAAAGATTAAGTTTCATCAACAATTCCCGCAATTAAAAAGAGGTCCGCTCGTCAAGAGGGAAAAAGAGAAATAAGCTTGATTGAACAATTGTTAAGATAATGCAATTTAAACATGAAAATTATCAATGGGCAAGAATTTCCTTATGGTAATGTCCAATGAGCTTATGCCTGTGGACATGTAATTCGTGGTAAGATAAAATATTTTATATAATCCAACTGTTAGCATTTATATCTTGCTTACACTTCTCAAAGAAAATAGCACTTTATTTGGCATTTAATAGAACTCTGCTAATATGTTCCATACATGAAGTCATTGCTCTGTTCCATACTAAAAAGACTTGATCAGAGATTTTTTTCCCACATAAAATTCTAGCTTGAGGATTTCATTAAAGTGACCATGTTATTGAAACATCCACACTAGGAGAAACCAATGTTAACAAACATGGAAAATTGAACAGATATGAGTGCAGGTTTGTAATAAAAATCACAAAACATATAAACCATGCATGGAGGAGCAGTGCACCTTTATAGTGGCCAAGCTCACTTTTTTGTTACACATTTTCCTAATTTTTTAACCTAGGACAATATTAACGGTTGCCATTCGTTTCACTTTTAATTATCATAACTCATGCTTACACGTTCTTTGCTTCCCTTGTCAGGTCTCTCTTGCTTAAAGCCCACAGCTTCACTAGACGCAATTTGTTGAAGCAACTTTGGTGAAGTTAGAAACCCAAAAGCAAAAAAATGCATAGTATGTTTGCTACATTATGTCCCTTATTATGTTTTTTTGTGGATATTGCTCCATATTCTTACATTTTAGCATATCAGTATGTTGGGAACTAAATTACATGTTGCTCCAGGATGACTACAATGATGCTGCTAGAGCTGCACATCCAAATGATTGGCAAACCAAAGAGTTTGATGGAGCAATCTTGTATAACAGCCAAGGTGGTCTTGCACATGGGCGCTTTGCAATAGCTAATGGTGCCATAAACAAGGTTGATGTTTTGGCAGCTGCCAAAGCTAGAAATATCAAGCCATCTAACTCAATGTCATTTCAGCGAGTGCTTCAACAAAATCAAGAATTGACTCAAACTGTACAATATCAAGGAAAACTTATAAAGGTACACTTCATGCATGAGTACATTTCTGATTTGACTCTTCCAAATTTGTTCATGACTATTTTGCCTTGTAGTTTATTTTTGAGAAGTTTGGAGTTGAAGTACCAAATGACATACCATCTAACCTATCAGACCAGCAAAACTCTTCACCAAATGTGCAGGTACATACTTGGTTGTATACTAGGAGCACTTACATTTGCTAGTAGGTGACCCCCATTATTTTGATGGTGTGGTGCTGAAGTTTGAATACATGGGAAGATGTCTTTTTTATTAAGAGAATTCCATTACAGTGTCAATTTAAGAAGAACATTTTGTCATTCATAAGAAGTTTTATATATGTTTGTCACTATGCATGTAGAGATTTTGCACGATAAGACTTTTTAAGATGTATTGCTATAGGACTTGAAACCATGCTTATACAGATTTGTTTGCTGGCTTGATCATAAACAACAACTTGATTTCTACATTCATCATGGTGTTTTTCATTTCTTATATATGTAGGTAGTTAATTCATCCTCTCGTGTGGGAGCCGAGGAATGCACTGGTGGTAGTGACAATAGTTGTTGAATGCTAGGAGGTTGTGGAGGCAATGAACTGATGAAGACTTGACTTTTGCATCAGGATTATGGCTTCATTTTGTGGTAAAAGGGCTGACACCATTGAAATATGTAGTGACACCATTGAATGTTAGGAGGTTGTGGAGGCAATGAACTGAAGAAGACTTGACTTTTGCATCAGGATTATGGCTTTATTTTGTGGTAAAAGGGCTGACACCATTGAAATATGTAGTGACTTCATTTTGTAGGAAATACTAATGTTGCGCATCGTAATAGTGAGATGTTGCACATGAAGTGAACTGTTGTTAGCTATGACATAGATTGTTAGCTATGACATAGATATGGAACCTATATATCCTGTCACGTGTGGATTAATTTATGCATCCTTTTGTGATGTATGTCGATCTATAGATCTTTTGTGTATGGATCTCTCAATATGGAAAGAAATATTGTCTTTTTATGATACATGTATGGATTTATGAATCTTTTGTTATGTGTGGATGCATGGGTAATTGAAGGATTGTGTGGATGTAACAAATTAAGAATTAGAAACATTTTCTTGGCGATAATCGTTTCCATGCTTATACAGCTTAAGAACTTAAGGAACCAAAATTTCCCTGATGCTTGCGGTAATGTGAAAGAAAATATCCTTGGCGATTCTCATGGAAACGATTACTTCTCATGGAAAAAGTTTTGGCCTGATATCAATGTTTTTCCCTGTGGGTCCATAACCGTCAAGGAAATAATATTCCCTGTGTGTGTGTGCACAGCCGACAAGGATAATTATATTCCCTGTGTGTCCATAACCGTCAAGGAAATAATATTCCCTGTGTGTTCATAACTGTCAAGGAAATAATATTCCCTGTGTGTGCATAGCCGACAAGGATAGTTACATTCCCTGTGTGCATGAATAACCGTCAAGGAAATATTCCTTGACGGGTAACCGTCAGGCAAAATTAATTTCGACGCCGCTTCCTCGTGCGTTATTGCTCGACGGGATCCGTCAGGAAATATTCTCGACGGTTTTTACATTACCTGCCGGGTTAGACCGTCAAGGATATTGCGAATCCCGGTAGTGGCTTTGAATATCAATCATTAGTAGAGGTTCACTTCATTATTAGGCCCCCTCCTTTAGAATTTCGCTCGCCATCGTAGCATGGCCATCGATGAGTTACTTGTCCGTATACATGCGTTGGACACCGAGGTGGCCCAATCGAGGTGCTCTCTGCTGCGTGGCCAGCGAGGAGGACGATAGAGAAAGCCTTCTTTTGTTAGTCCTTTAAAATATTTTTTAACAAATCTAATCTCTTTTCAAATAGTTTGAAAAATATATATCTTCTTCTTGATCAGAAAAGCATGGCAGTGTCACCTGCCATGTTACAGAGAGCGACAAGTTTTCCTACCGAGCACCCATCCTCAGCAAGTTCATCAACTAAGTACCTTGATTAGTTACTTAATTAATCACTTTACTAATTTAATCATTTGATTAAATCACTAATTAATTAGGAGACTTTACTTAATTAAGTGGCTAATTCGCTGCAATAAACACGAAGAAATTAAGGTGTAGTGGTCAAGCGTATTGCTGCTAGGATTTTCAAAGGTGGAGTAATCCCATGTTAATGCACTTTTATCGGATTGACTACGTCAATTTTACTGCGATGGGGCAGGTCGGGCAGGTACGAGAGGAGGGGGCAGGTAGATGGGAACTCTAGGGAAAAAAAAACCTTCAATTTCTTTTTGATTGTTCTTGTCCCTAGTTAAACACTCACAAAATCACATGTTAAACCTTCAATTTTTGAGTGTTCTTGTCCCTAGTGCTTCGCAGAAAAACCGCCTTTTTTTGCGTGTTGTTGTCCCTAGTTAAACAACCGTATATTCTTCTTTAATTTCCTCGTCCCCGCCACTGTTCCCCACGTTTTTTTTCCACGTATTGTTCTCATCCCGCATCAATCCTTAGACATTCTAGCTATTATAAATAAAGCAGCAGGTTTATCGACGTAACTGTTTATTATGGTATAGCTGTCCTTATATACAAGTCTATTTTCTATAATGGATCTTTTAAGTTCCATTGTGTCGTCTGGTACCAATACTTGGAGACTCTATCTATTATAGGTAACTAGCAGATTTATCTGTACAAATGCGCGGCTAGCTAGTAATAATGATATAGTTATCTTTGATATAATATCGACTTCTAGTAATTAAAATACAATTATATTTACTATATATCTTATATATATATATATATTCGATTAATCTGCACCGTTATATTTTTTAGATCAACAGGATATCAATAAGATGCCTCAGTTTCATTACTGAAACTTGAAACAATTTAGTTACATTCTATTAAGTTGCACACGTTACATTCTATGGACAGCCGGCCGCCCCGTTGATACCTAAAGGCCAACAATATAAGGCCAAGTTCCGCAGTATACAGGCATATGCTCACGAGAGTGCGTACGTCAAGGTGCACATTAACCACGTACTTGCCGACGCTGACTTTGTCACTGACAGCTCCTAGCCTTTTGATAACATACAGATTTAACGTCGGTTGAAACACTACGTTATAGCTAACATGGTGACAGCAAGCAAGGTCATGACCCACTACTGAACAATGGTTTTATGGATTGTCGGTAACAAACTGCCAGTGACGAGAAGAATTCATCACGGACGGTTTGCAAATCGTTAGTGAAAATAGACATAATAGACGGTTATAAATAAGAACCGTTTATTATAAAACAAACATTACAAACGGATCCAAAGGAGGACACCGCCTGTGATGTAGGTGCCTTCATATAAGTTCTTATTTAGAACCGTATGTGATGTTGAATTTTCAATGTTTACACTTTTTTATTTATTGGCTAGTCTCAGAAAATATTAGCCCGGCCCTTTGAAACAAAACAGCTAGATTACAGAGCATCACAAGCATATTATTATGACATATATTTCAGAAATAAACTCAGATCACATATTAACATACACGCATCCATTTCAGAAATTAACTCAGATCACACTATACAATGTACATCGCATCTATTTCAGAAATCAACTCAGATATATTAACCAATTGAATTCATAACTACTACTCACAAATTCATAGCACAAGGTTCACAAATTAATCCAAGTGATAACTAACAAATTCACAACTTATTATGTGAGGCTGATTGGTATTTGTCTTTCGGATTTACGACCTCACGCATCAAGAAGGCATAGAGTTATCCGTGAATTCCTAGTAGCCCAGGAACAAAGGTGTCTTCGAGTTGTCCATCAAGCCCCAAAATTTTACATACTCCCGTTCATCACGATTCCCTCTGTATCACGCAGTATCTGATCCAGATTGTCAACGTGAAATCTATCCTCATTGAAAGCACATAGCGTTGACTTCGTCGATAATGTTAATACTACTTGCTTCCTGAATATATAGTCTACTCTTCATCGTGACTGGTCCAATATGTATACCCCTTTTGAAATCCTTTAGAATCTAATATACTTCGATCTGCGCTGGGTTTCGAAACATCCTCAGATTCTCGCAGTCAATGCATGGAAAAAACATAAATTCTACCACCTTGTTCCAATTCCAATACATCCTCCTCTGCTACTTTTCTAAAAGTAGAGACATCATTAATGTACTTGGCGCTCAAACGGTTCTGAACGTAAATCTAGTTTCGATACATCTACGCTATGTATATAACAATACGTGTTAAATAATAAATTAAGTATACTAGAAGTGCACATGCACACATTCTTAAAGTAGAGCACAAATTAACTAGCTAAAACCTTACCCGAATTATAAGCATGTTAAATCTAAAGAACAAACAGATCTACAATATTATACATATAAGCTATATTTAAACTTGCCAATTAACCTATATAGCTCCTTAGATCACAAAGAATAAATGGATATATATACATATGTAAGCTACATTTAAACTCAGCATCTTCAATTCTCTCTTTACATAGCTAACTGCATCTTGAGTACAATACAATTAGAACCAATTACTACTTCAGATCAAAAAGAACAAATGAATCTACATCGAGTTAGATCAAAACCATCTTTAATTTCCTCTTTATCAAGTTAGATCTTAAATATAATACAATTAGAACCAATTATTAACTTTAGAACACCTTACCATCTTCAATTCTCTCTTCATCTAACTAGCTATATCTTGAGTATAATGCAATTATAACTAATTGCTATTTTAGATCACAAAGAACAAATGGATCTACACCAAGCTAGATCTAGAAAACATCTTCATTTCCCTTTTTACCAAGCTAGATCTTGAATATCATACAATTTAGAATCAATTACTAACCTTAGATCACCTAGAACAAAAGAATTTACAATCACACTTCCAAATCCAAAGTCTCTTTTCACCAGATCACTTCTCAATCGCAACCACATCAAAAATAGCTCAAAAAACCCTAAAAATACAGAGGAGACCAGGGCTCTCTATACTTATTTCCAAAAAAGGTCATCACAGACGGTTTTACCCAAAAACCATCTATAATAAGAATGGGACTCATCACTGACTGTTTTTGAAAAAAAATCATCTATTCCCCTCATCACAGGCGATTTTTTAAAACCGTCAGTGATAAAGAGTCTAATATAAGTCCTTTTTGTAGTATTGACCAAGACTTAGCATCTTTTAGCCCTTAACCCTGCGAGGATGTTGGTTGTTTTGAACTCATTGTTTTTTTTTAAAAAAAAGAAATCAATATCATTCTAGATCACGTGTACAGTAATTTCTGAATCTTTAATCACTAAGAGCATCTCCAACAGTACCTAAAATCCCTTCCCAAAATCTGATTTTGGGCTTGATTGCAAAAAAATGTACTCTAACAGTTCCTCTTCTTGGCTCCTCAAATTTTGGCACGCCCAAAAACAGCACCCCAACGCCTCATTTTTCCGCGCTCTGTCCGCGCTCCCAATCAACATTTCGTGCCCTTACCATGTGTTTTGGGAAAAATAAGGAGTTTGTTGGAGGATGGCCTTTTTAAGGCCTAAAGATTTTTGGGAAGGTCTCAATCTGAAAGTATTGGGAGTTAAAATATTGATCTTCGTTGGAGATGCTCTAATATGGTAATAGTAAAAATAACTAGTATAATGGTATAGTAATACTACTAATGGCAAATCTAATGATGTAGTTTTTACGTAAGAAACTCAAATATTATATTTATATCAGCGTTAAAATTTAAAGTTGATTGCACTTTATAGCACGAATGGATTGATTTTATAATTCTAACGAGCATAAAGGTCAGCAGTGTATTCACTACTACGTAAGCGACACATCACTATCATCGTGATTCGGTCGGTTCTTAAGTTTTTCAAAAAACGATTGTGATAAGTAACTTCGGAGGGTGTTAGTAATAATCACTATCGGTTCTGAGATTATAAGTGATTGTGATGTAGCACTGGACACATCAGAATCGGTTTTGTACTAAAAAGTGATAGTGATATGCACGGTCATCACTATCGGTTCTCTTCATATAAGTGATAGTGATGTGCACGTGATCATCACTATCACTTCTATGAAAAGAACCGATAGTGATGACCGTGCACACCACTATCACTTTTTAGTAGAGAACCGATTCTGATGTGCACATGGTTATCACTATCAGTTCTTTTTATAGAAGCGATAGTGATGACCGTGCACATCACTATCGCTTGTTGAAAAGAACCGATTCTGATGTGCTCGTGCATGTCAGCAAGTGATAGCCGTGCACATCACTATCGCTTTTTTAAAAGAACCGATTCTGATGTGCCTCGCTAGGTTATATATACCACTCGCACTGAACTCTTCTCTGTTGTTGCTCCAGAGGAGATTTCTCCGCCGCCACCCGAGAAAATAGCTCATATTGTGTGGTTGGAAGCAATACTTGGGTAAGAAAATTTGAAGTCCTCATAGGTGGGTATTAAGAGGGCAAAATTGAAACCCTATCTTGAGGAGATTCCCCTGTTTTTGCCCTATTTTGCGGTTTTTTTCAAAATGTGATCAGCAATTCTTTAAACCCCTTCAATTTTGTAATCGTAATTTCGATATGTCGTCAATAAAGTTTAGGTTGCACCGCAATTGTGTGCGTGCTTTCAGATTTCACACTCTTTATTTGACAAGCACATATCTATTTAATTTTGTAGTGCGATCTCCTGCTTATATGGAATTATTATTGCTATCATGTGGTAACTGTTATTAGAGTTTAGGCGGCGTAACCTCGTCTCCCGCTCGAGGGTGCTTATTTATAAATATGCTGAACGAAAGGGCATATTTATGTTTAAGCGATCTCGAATTGTCCACGTTTTTGATAGTTCGAGGATATATGGTTCGAGCAAGTTCTCGAAGTGTTGTACAACTTGAGTAGATTTCGTAGCGTCTCTTTGGTGTTCTCCGGATACACACCCTCTTGACCTGTTGTCGAGACGTGTATCTCGGAGAACAATGGGAGATCTTCAAATTTTCTCTCGAGTTGTACAACGGCTTAGAACTTGCCCGAACCATATATCCTCGAATGGGATTAGGACCTAACCTATTTAGAGATTAGGAGTCATCGTTGGTACCCTTGTTTTGTTTAGTTGTAGTAGAAAAATTTGCAAGCTATCGCACTAGCTATATAATTAGATTATTTGATATCATTGTTGATGTTAAAATTTATGTCTTTTATGTAGGAATTGGAAGCTTTAAACCGTGGAAGACGCTAGGTATCGATCGAGTACATTTATATATCTTGGAACCTGTCCACTATTTTGCAAAGGTAATATTAATTGAAATGATGTCTCAATATTTAAAATAGCTATAGCTAATTGTCGCCTCCAGCTTTTTCCTTAATTTATTGTGCGTAAATTTAATTGCAGATGGACCGTGAGGAATGGATGTATCGTAAAAGCCGTGTGAGTGCTGAATTTCAGAGGATGTTAAGGAGTTCCAAAAATTGCGAAGACGACATGGTGAGGAGGGTGTAAACTTCATATATTGTCCTTGCATTGATTGCACCAACTGAGGAGATTTAACAACTCATCTCAAATTGAGGACCACCGATTCGACGTGGCTTCGTGAGGAATTACACATGTTGGATCCATCACGGGAGGCGGTAGTACCTTCCGATATGCAACGAAGATACGGTGGAACCGGATGACGAGTTGCACTGATATGTTTGAGGAGGATAATTTGGAGCAAATGTTGCGGGATGTGGAGGTAATTACACGGAAAGAGAGTTTGAAAAGTTTAAAAGCTTGATAGAAGATTTATGCCAAACCGCTGTTCACAAAGTTGCAAAGCGGAATACACCGGCTTGGGTTCGGTCCTTGCATTGTTCGAATCAAGGCAAAACACCGTTGGATGATACAAGTTTCAATGCACTACTAGTTCTTCTATCGGATCTGCTCGAGGGAAACGAGTTGCCAACAAGCATTTATGAAGCGAAGAAGCTACTATGTCCCATGGGAATGGAAATAGAAAGGATACATGCATGTCCGAATGATTGCATCTTGTACCGTAACGCACATCGAGCTGACGTTTGTCCGGTTTGCGGTGTGCCCCGATACAAACAAAAGGAGAAGCGAACGACAAGAAGCGAAGAGCGAGGCAACGACGGTGAAGAGGTCACTAAAGGTGCACCGGCAAGGTATTGTGGTACTTGCCCATTATTCCCCGTCTGGGAGCGGTTGTTTGCAAATCCGAGAGAGGCAAAATTGTTGCATTGGCATTACGAGTCTCGAAAGGAAGATGGTAAGTTGAGACACCCTGCTGATTCGGCTCAATGGAGAAACATCGATTGGAAACATGAGGAGTTTGGTGCCGAAATGAGGAACATAAGATTTGGGTTGAGTACCGACGGAATGAATCCGTTTGGTAACATGAGCGAACACACAAGACTGCCGATTCATTGTGTATCTACAACCTCCTCCTTGGTTGTGCATGAAGCGAAGTATATCATGATGTCATTACTAATCTCGGGACCCAAACAATGAAATGATATTGATGTGTACCTTACACCATTGATCGAGGATTTGGTAAAATTATGGAATGAGGGGTCGCCGTGTGGGATGCGCATAAAAGAGAGCATTTCACCCTACTGCTATGGTATTTTGCGCCATAAATGATTTCCGGCCCTTGGTAATTTGGCAAGTTACAAGACGAAGGAGCCAAAGCGTGTCCTATTTGTGAAGAGGAGGCCGAGAGTCTATGGCTACCGAATTCCAAGAAAATCGTATATGGGTCACCGTAGGTTTCTACCTCAAGTCATCGATCGTAAGATGGATGACAAATTTGATGGGAAGAGGAAGTCCGTTCGCACCGCACCTATGAGTGGAAGCCAAGTATATTCACGTGTAGAGGATATCGATGTTCAAGACGGAAAGAGTCAGAATCTGTTCGATCCTAGGACCATTTGGAAGAAGAGGTCAATATTCGGGACTTACCGTGATTGGAAGGAGTTAGATGTCCGCATTGTATTGATGTCATGCATGTTGAGAAGAATGTCTGCGACAACTTGGTTGGCATCTGCTTGAACATACCAGGAAGACCAAAGATGGTGTCGATGCTCGTCGCGACATGGCCTACATGGGAATCGGGCCTAGACTTGCTGTGATAGAGGAGGATGGAAAAGGTCCGTACATCCCTCTTGCATGCTACACCTGTCCAAGAAGGAGAAAGAAGATCTCTGCAAATGTCTCCAAAGTATTAAAGTTCCATCCGCTACTCCATGAACATTAAGAAGCTTGTGTCTATGGATGATTTGAAGTTGTTGGGCATGAAGTCCCATGACTGCCATGTCTTGATGACCCAAATGCTCCCAGTTGCAATCCGAAATATTCTTCCAGAAGATGTCAGGTTGGCAATCACAAAGTTGTGTTATTTCTTCAATGCGATCTCTCGCAGTTATTGACCCGATGTACTAGACAACTTACAGAGTGAGGTGGTGCAGACTCATGTCACCTTGAGATGCATTTCCCACCGTCGTTCTTTGGACGTAATGGTCCACCTTGTTGTTCACCTTGTCGAGAGATTAAGATATGTGGACCCGCTTTCCTACGTTACATGTATCCGCTCGAGAGGTACATGGGTATATTAAAGTCGACGTGAGGAATCGGTCGAGCTCGAGGGTAGTATTGTTGAAGGTTATGGGACCAAGAGGTTATTGAGTTTTGCGTGGACTACTTGGGTAAAAGACAAGCAATCGGTGTTCTCAGATCTCGCCATGAGGGCGGACTTGTTGGTAAAGGAACCGTTGGGTCCAAACTAATGAGTCCGAGGTTTGATATGTATTGCAAGGCGCATTTCACAGTCTTGCATAATAGCGCAGAAGTTCGTCCATACATCGAGCAACATAAGTTGATATTACGGGAAGAGAATCCACAAATGGATGAGCTTTCCATCGCACAAGAACACAATGATCGATTCTCACATGGTTCAAAGAAAAAGCGGAGGTCTCCTTTAGTGAGAATGTAAAATGGTTGGCTGACGGACCAAGATTTAATGTACAGACATGGCGAGTACGATATTAATGGTTACACCTTTTACATTGAGAGTCAAGATGCCAAGAGTCTTGCCCAAAACAAATGGTGTGAGTATAAATGCTTTCTTTGATGATCATCACTGAAAACAGTCTCCCAACCGCAATGAACTCCTACTATGGGATGATCGAAAAAATTTGGGAGCTCGACACGGAATATACCAAGTTCCATTGTTCGATGTAAGTGGGTACGACTTCCACATGGAGTGAAGGTCGACAAGAGAGGCTTTACTATTGTGGATCTCAGAGACTCGCCTACAAAGATGATCCGTTTGTCCTTGCAAAGCAAGCAACTCAAGTCTTTACGTCGGCGCGATCCGACCAATCCGAGGTTGCACGTCGTTCTTCATGGCAAGAGACGGATCGTAGGAGTTGAAGATGTTGTAGATGAAGAAGAGTATAACCAATTCGATGAGATACCTTCATTTGCAGATGGGGCTTGTCTTAGCGGGGATGACGACACACATGGAGCCAATTACATGCGAGTAGATCATCATGAAGGGCAGTATTGTAAATAAATGGACTATTATATTGTATGTAAAATAGTTTGCAACGCTTTCAAAGTAAAAAATCCAAGGTGATTAATTGCTGTTTGGAGGCTTCGATGGAAATGCATGCAATTTCTCTTTATGCCTACACTTTGTGCCATAATTTGTGAAAGAAAATTCCATTTGACGAAATTATTGTTGGGAAAGCTTGTAAATAGTCGAAAGTTCATTTCTGGAAATTTTCGTACAATTCCAGATTAATTTGAAAAAGTTTTGACTTTTCACGCTTTTACGCACAAATCATGTCTCTGAAATGAATTTTGGCATATTTCTTGAATGAGGTTGCTTTTTCCAAAATTATTTTATGAAAAGTTTTGCAAGATCTGAAATATGTTTCGCAAAATTTCTAATAATTTCAACAATGTATGACAAAGTTATGGCATTTTCTCTTTGATGAAATGCTGAAAATTCAGAACTTGCGGATGTCCGAAAGGAATAGTGCAATAAACTACATCGATTGTCGATTTTATTAAAAAAGTGATATCGATGACTAACATCGATGTTCAATTAGAAAAGTGATGATAAAGCATCAGTGTCGGTTTTATTAAACAAGTGATACTGATGACTAACATCAGTGTTCTATTAGAAAAGTGATGATAAAGCATCAGTATCGGTTTTTATTAAAAAAGTGATACTAATGATAAAGTATAAGTATCGGTTTTATTAAAAAAGTGATACTAATGATAAAGCATCAGTATCGGTTTTCTTAAAAGAGTGATACTAATGATGAAGCATCAGTATCGGTTTTCTTAAAAGAGTGATACTAATAATAAAGCATCAGTATCGGTTTTCTTAAAAGAGTGTTTTCTTAAAAGAGTGATACTAATGATAAAGCAATCATCGGTTCTCTTAAAACCCCGGCCCATTCTCGCGACCATAGCCATTCATCAGCCACCGCTCCACGCTTAACCCTAGCCAGCCGAGTGCCGCGCCCGCCTCCACGCCACCCCCACTCCCGGTGCCTTCGACGCCTCCGCCCGTCGCCGACGCCGACGCCGCCCCACTCCTGGTGCCCTCGACGCCGACGCCGCCCCGACGCCACCCCACACCGCCCGCCGCCCGGGACACCGCATCCTCCGTTGCCGACACCGCCCGCGCCCCTTCGACGCCGCCTCCCCACGCCACCCCACAGCGCTTCGACGCCGACGCCGAGGACGACGATCCTCCGCCCGACACCGCCCGCTTCGTGAGTATCTTTAGTTTCGCACTTTGTTCCCTTTGGCCGAGGTGTTGGTCTTTGCTCAATGATGAACTAGGGTTTATATATATGATCGAACATTTTCTTACGTGTTTTAGACCTTGAATTATAGACTTGAATGCTTAAAAGAATTGATCATTTTGCTGTCCGAATATACTCGTGTGATAACTTGTTATTGCTTAGTTCATTCTCTGTCGGTTTAGTTCAATTACTAGTTTACGCTTACTTGTGTTACTAGAATCGGTCTCGATTGCTTTGACCCATACTCGGTATTGATTGGTGCCTAGCACATTCTTGATTAATCAAGACTTGTTTGATTATTGATCTATTTTGATTGATCGTATATGAGTAATCTTAAGCGATGTCTAAATTGATTTAGTTCATGCTAGTGGTATGAGTAAATCGGTTGTTCTATATTCTCGAAGAAGTAAGCAAATGACAAACAATAAGAACTTTGCTTTTACTTGCGATCTGGAAGTCGTGTCTTGTTTAGGTTAGCAAGTTTAGTAATCAAGTTATGATCTGAATGTGTGTATACATTGTGATTACAATTCTTTAGTGTGCATTTTAAGGTGGTAAGAATTCAAGGCCTAATCCATTGAATAATTTGTTAGCCCATTTGTAATTGTGGTGAAGATTCTTATCTTCATCCAAACCCTAATCTGAGAGCACTAATCATAAACCATATTGGGTCTTGTAGACATAGAGCAATTGACAATGGTCTTTTGAGTGTCTTCTTATCTTTGATTATGTCAATTATGCTACTTTTGAATTGTGTAATATTTATCATCATTGTTAAATGGAATAATCAATAAAATCTCGCTCTTATCCTCGCTTCTTTTAAAACAATTGTGAGCCTTGCATGAACTAGGTTGGTATTTCGCCTTTTGTTTTATGTGAAGCGATTCACGATCGATAATATAGATGGTGAACTCATTCAATCGGTATAAAAAACCAAGGTTCGTGATGCATAGTTGTAGGTCATATTGGCAAGAGGAATTCTTATGTATGGATAGTATGTTGCTAGCTTTTTTTTTTGGCATTTGTCACAGATATGATCAATCTTCACAATGTCCTTCCTCAAATTAATTTCATGATCTTAAGTGGTGCATAAGTGTGCAAATCAAGTAGGAAGATAAGTTCAAGATAATTTATTGTCATTCATCATGTTTGTGAGGTCCTATATTTTACAAGTCTTTGTTAAGTTCCATTTTGTTATATGTAGATATACTGAATCACAGTTTTGCTAATGGCTTATTTTCGCATATTAATTTTGTTTAGACATGTGTTTACTTTTAGCATATTACTTTTGTTTAGATATGTGTTTACTTTTAGCATATTACTTTTGTTTTATCTCAAAGATATGTTAGAGTTTAGGTTATGTAACCTCGTCTCCCGCTCGAGAGTGCTTATTTATAAATATCTTTGAATAGCATATTCATAAGCAAGCGATCTCGAATTGTCCACGTTTTTGATAGTTCGAGGATATGTGGTTGGGCAAGTTCTGAGCTATGTTGTACAACTCGAGTTGATTTGAGAGCGTTTCCGGTGTTCTCCGGATACACACCCTCTTGACTGTTATCGAGACGTGTATCCGGAGAACAATGAGATGTCATTAAATTTTCTCGGTTGTACAACGGTTTAGGAACTTGCTCAACCACATATCTCGAATGGGATTAGGACCAAACCTATTTAGAGATTAGGGGTTATCGTTGGTACCTATTTAGTTGGTCAATGATATTGCATGTTATGTAAACACTAACTTGACCTTCTTGTGTTGTTTTTCTTGCAAGTATCAAAACCGACCTATTGTTCCTATTGTCTTGCAAGTATTATTGCCATTGCATTAGTACATTAATGCTCAAATTCTCTATTGATGTTGTGAAATCTGAAACTTGTTGGTATTTCCAAACATCTGCTAGTGCTAAATTCACTTGTCATATAGAATGGGCTTTTGTTTTTTATCGAGCATAGGTTAGAGTTTAAGTTCGTAACCCACATGTATCCATTCGAATTTAGAGATTAGGAGTTATCATTGAACTTATTTAGTTGGTCAATAGATAGACTTTTGTTGAACAATTGCATACTATGAATTATCTGTTGATCCTTTACAAGATTTATTGTCGAGTGCATATAGTAGCTTCAAATTGCTTTCTCATGTCACACATATGACCTTATCGATAAGAAAACTCAAAATGTCGCAACTAGAGAGCATCGGCTCGTCAGCTAGACAGAGTAGAAGGTGTCTTCCGAGGGTCGAGCATGGTTCCAATTACTAAAGGGCGAGTAAGGTGAGGAAGACCCGAGGACCAAACAAAGGGGCTACAAGGAGAACGCCGCAGTTCTCCGCTTCAATGCCACTGGGTCTGCCACGGGCCCTCCTAAGTACATGGGGCGATACGGTCATTTCTTGGCCAATTGGTGAGGAGAGAGTGCCCATAACAATTAAGGATTGGAGAAAGGAAGTCATTGAAAGCGAAGAATCGGTTGTGGGACGAGGTTAAGAGTAAATGGATTATAGAGGAGGAAGATGAACCCAAAGCGAGATGGAACACCTTGAAGAGGATGGGTGTGGCCTTGAGGCACTTCAAGACCCTTATGCACTGAAAGTGCGTCTTTGAAAGGCCGTACACCATTCGAGAGGTATCCATTTGTGACCCACGATGTTTGGGCGGAGTTCACGAGGATGAAGGGTACGCCGAGGTAGCGCTTGGAGAGAGGAACACCGCTGTCCGAGGCATAACACGCACCCGCACCACCTCAGACAGCAGCTATGAGGGGAAGACGGCGAGTGGGCGCGACTAGCCGAGGAGTGCACTCACTCGGACGGTGATGCCTTACTCCCACATATCGAGGAGCGCACGAATCGGGTATTAGCGAGGACAAAGAAACCCTCGACGGCGACTTGTAGTTGCAAACCTCGCTATCGCTCAAGTCGTCTCTACCATCGTAAGACATCTAACTTAGTACAATACAATTGACCCAACTTGTTGTATTTCAAATCTAATTCAGACTCGCTTATTACGGGAAGAGGTAAGCCGGTGAAAAGAACAGGGACCTTCTGAGCCAAGGGTCGCAGGACATCCTGTCGTCTGCGATCGGAAGTCCGACCATAAGGGGGGTGCTTGCCGTGAGGCGGGACACACGAAGAAGTCCTACTTTCAAGATGACGCCTGCGAGTGCCGTATCAAGGTCATGGCAGCACGTGAGGCGCCTCAAGGACATACTAAGGAGAAGCGGTGAGGAGGAGATTAAGGAGGAGATGAGGGGAGATGATGGCACGTGACGAGGAGATAAGAGGAGATGATGGCACGTGAGGATCGCTGAGGGCCGAGATGATGGCGATGATTTTCCGAGTCGAGCGGATGCCCTCGACTCTCATAGAGAAGTCGTGCCCGACCTAGCAGTGCGGTTCCAAAATGATAAGACCGGTCCCCGGTGAAGGTAATAATTAATTTTCTGAGTTAAAGCTACGAGTGTAACTCCCGTAATGTTTTTCCTCAAGTTGTACACTTCTTGCGGTGCTGCTGAAGTGCCACTCACCATCATGATGGAGGATGGATTTCCGTCGAGGCTGCACGCGGGTTGCATTTCCATGCAACGAGACCGACTTGTGCATGGTCACCTGTGGGAAGGGCTACATGAGGGTGCGGTGGACTCGCCCACGAAGACTTCTTATCACATGTGCTCGATTTCCCCAACGAAGATATCACCACTCTCGGGCAAGCACGCATGTCGTTCATCAAGTGGCCCACGACGGGTGTCGTCTTGGTCAAGGTAAAATGTCCCTCCACGTCTTCTCTACCATTCCATACTCTGCTGCATAAGTTAAATATATCGTGCTTTGTAGGTTCCTCCTGCGCTGCGCTGCTCCGCCCTGCCTCTGCTCCTCCGCTGCTCCGCCTGCTGCCTCTGCTCCTGCTCCGCCCCTACTCCCGCCTCTCCTGCCTCCCGCTCTCCTGCGCCTCTCCTCGCCTCCCTGCCTCCCGCCTCCCGCCCCCGCCTCCCGCCTCCTGCTCCTCCCGCCTCCCGCCTGCCCTTCTCCGCCTCCGCCTCTGCCTTTGCTCCTGCGCCTACTCCTGCTCCCTACTCCTTCCTCTCCTGCTCTGCCCGCCTGCTGCCTCTGCTCCTGCCTCCCACTTCTACTCCAACCGCATGATGACACAGAGCCTTGGTGACATGTAAAAGGACAAACACGACACCGTAGAACCACAGGAGGCCTCCGAGACTCCTTCCGCTAAGAGGCAAAGTGGCGAGACCCTGGCCCCTTAAGGTACCGAAAAGCCCACTACCCGACCTCAGAGACTCCTTCGCCCGAGAAAGAAAAAGTCAAGACTGAGCCACCCAGATGATTATAAGGCCTCACGAGCATGGAAGCCCCGATTGCATCGCATTTAACCGAATCATCTAGGCGGTGGACTCGCATGCTCCATGGATGGTACCTTGATAAGGTGAAGGCGGAAGAGCGTCGAGTCGACTTCAACGTGAAGTATAAAATGGTACATTTTCACCGTGACGAGGATGGAACATTCCCCGTCAGTTTTGAGGATCTATTCCGTGTGTACCAAATGAAAGCCGTCGATATTTCTACTTTACGATCATGGACGTTGTGAGTATCACACCATATAGCTTGCACTTATGACTTTTATAGGATTTTGCATTATGTTTTCTCACATTCAACACGAGTTGCAGGATAATGAGACAACGAGCCGTGAAGCATCTACACGAAGTTGGGTTTGTCGACCCCGAGCTTGTGTCTACGACCTTGGCTAGGCTTCAACCGTGTTCGTTGCTAGCTACATCAAGGGGTATTGCATCTTTGAGTCAAAAGGACTTCATTGTATTGCCGCACCACGAGGAGTAAGTAGTACTTTTCGATTCAATTACTTGTACGCACTTAAAACCGTATGTGAACTTATTTCCTTGCACTACATTTTATTTAATAAGCAACCATTGGGTTCTACTCGTCCTCGCTCCGAGTGAAAACACGATCTACACATTTAACTTCGGTCGAGAAGAGACCGATGGCATACGTGATCAAGCCTCCTTTGCGTATAAGCACATTATTGTAACCTAACACATCGAGGAATTTAACTTCGTTTATTTTTTTGACTCAATGGTGCTCTCCAATGTATGCGGGGTTTCTCGGACTATGTCGATGAAGGAGGGCCGCCTGACGATAAAAAGGGCAAGACAACTGCAAATATAAGCGATTTAAGGTACAAGTGTCTAGCATATATATGATTAATTTTTTGACATCTAATCTTCGTGGGCTGAATTTCTTTTCTCTCTTCACAGTGCCATCAACAAGCAGCGGTGACCATTGCGGCTTCTATGTCATGCAAGACATGCTCATCGTGGTCGGCAACTTACAACTTTTTTCCTAAGGTATATGTCGTGCATAATAATATACTTAGCCTTTTACATAGAAATTTTGAAACTGAAATTAATCTATCATTTTGTTTTCGGAAGATCAATATCCCCGAAGATTTTAGACATCAAAGCACTCAACAATTTACGAGACCACTTATGCGATGGTCTTGGTTAGAAGTTATATCGAGGATGGCAGGTTTAGAGATCCCAAGCATCCTACTAGTCCATATGTAAACAATATTAATAATATATGTCAATGTGATATGTATCAGAGTAAGTCCATGTACTGATTGTCAAGCATGTTTGTGTTGTATATTGTGAACGACTATGATATATATGTGTTGTAATTAAAGCATTTCTGTTCTGTGAATGTGATATATGCATCCTGTGTTCTGTATTGCGAATGTGATGATATATATTGTGCATATTGTTTTAATCTGTGCTTTTTTTTTGAGAATTTGCAAAAATGGCACACCCTAATGGATCATCTGAATCAGTTCTTTAAGGGAAGTGATTCTGATGACCCCCTCATCAGAATCGGTTCTTTAAGGGAAGTGATTCTGATGACGGGACCGATTCTGATGACGTTTTATCACGATCGGGTCAAAACCGATTCTGATAGCTCCACCTCATCACTATCTAAGGACATCGTATCGCCACTAGAACCGATTCTAATGCTAAAAAGAACCGATTCTGATGTGCCGTTCTGTAGTAGTGATCGTACACAGTTAGGGTATGTACATGTAGGTGATTGGAGAGATGCTTATTAGCCAAAAAAAAAAACTATGCTTTTTTATCACGCTAATTTTGTGGCGTCGGTAGGTGCCAATGCTTAGTACTTGTGCATGTATATTACTACCTCTAATTAATATACAACATGAAACATCATCTAAGCACCTACTGAGACATGCTTGCATCCGAGGATATGACTCACATAAATAATCTCCTCTTACGTCAATGCTTGGCGATATAACTATATTCTCTTTTTAAACACCATGAAAAATCATCCTCATATGTGTACTTAATTAATAGTTTTGTAAACCATTTAAGTATATATGCCCACTCCATCTAGTGTCGTATGCATAATGCATTGTCCATCATGTCCCTTTCTTTCCTTTCTTTCATGCCTTTGAGATGTGTCCTTAATTAGTAGTTTTGTAAACCATTTAGGTATGGTTACCCCTTCTAATGTCGCGTGCGTTGTCGATCGAGTCTCGCTATTTCATTCAATATATATATAGAGTATTGAAATTCGTCATTGTTCGGCACCGTCCAACAATTAATTTGAAATAAGTGATAATTTATCACTCTATAGAGTAGTACATTAGACTTTACAATTCTACTAGGTACAATTCATTATTTGCCATTTAATAGAAGATACAATTCGTTATATTCTACATTGGACAACTTTGCCCCTACAAGCCCTTACCTTGGACGATTTTGCCCTCTTCCTCCGCTTCTTCCTCCTTGTCTCTTGTTCTTCTTGCCCCAGCTGTGGCAAATGGCCACCTCTCTCTCCAAGCCCTTCATGGCCACGCAAATGAACTCCATAGTTCACGCATCCTCCTCTTAGGCTAACATCTCATCCTCCTCCACAAGCAGGCTGACCCGAGCAGCATGGCGCAGTTGGACATTGAGGTGCGTGGCCCAGCCGAGGTGCTCTGCTGCCGCGCGGCCAGCGAGGAGGACGATAGCGAAAGCTTTCTTTTTTTTTAGTCCTATCAAATATTTTTTTAAAAATCTACTCTATTTTTCCAAATAATTTGGAAAAAAAATTAGCCATCTTCTTGACTGTAGAAGGCGTGACAGTGTCGTGGCAACGAGATTCACTGCCAATTTGCTACCATCGCAAGCAACAGGCAACGATAAGGAGGCAGCATTGGGCTGGGAAAGAAGACAGGGCAGAGAGACGAGTGGCGCTGGCCTGTGGGGTTCCGCTGGTGAGGGTCCCACTGGTCGGCGAAACAAGATCCAACAGACTTAGGCCAAAACACAGGACAGTTCATGATCTTTGCATTAAAAGAGGTGTCAAATCTTGTCTAATATTTTTAAAACTTTTTTCAGTGATCTGGAGATAATATTCATCCTACTATAGAAATTTCGGCTGAATATATTATCTGTGGGAATTATTAAAATTCTGACAAACTGCTGCACAAAAATTTTATTTTCGGATTTTTATTTTTATTAGATAAAAATAAGATTTTTTACATGAAAATTTTTATGTGTAATCCAAATGGTTATTTGGAGTTACCATAAAAATTTAATATTATTATCAACTATATTTATTTTTATAAAAATCTGAAATTGCTATTATTGATTTATTGCAGTTTCTGTTCTTGATTTTATAAAATAAAAATAAAATTTATTATTTTTAAACTTTCCTGTAATTTACCACAGTTCTGTAGATGATGTGCTAAATTTTTCAAGATAATATAAGGTCTGAGAAAAATTTAATAATTCTAACATTGAACTGTTCTTAGTCTTACATCACTGTTTTTATTTATTTTCAGCAATAATTAGTTCACATTGCTTTGAAAATTTTTGAGAAGGATCTGGAGATGTTTTGAGATTTATATAAATTTTTCTGATTTTATACCTTAAGGAATTTTGGGTTTTGTATTTTGGAGGATAAGAAAACAATTAACAAAAAGATTTTTTTAAAACCAAAATTCAAGAAAAATTCAGAAAAGATAAAAATTCAAAATAATATTATATTTCAAACTCGTTTTCACAGTTTGTTCATTTGAAAAGAAAAAAGTTTTAATATTATGACTTATTTGTTTCTAAAATTTAAGAAAATAAGAGATAAGATAATATTTTAGATTAAAATGTTGATTCCAATTAAAAATTTTATTCAATTCTATTTTTTTAAGGGAGCTAGCGGCCGTCGCCATTGGCGATCACCACCTCGCCTAGCTGAACTCCCTTCTGTGGATGTGTGGTAAATCTTTTTTTTTTCCTTCAGTTTTCCGCCCCTTGCATCATCAAAACATATTAAATATGAATCTCTTTTCATTAATCTCGTGCTTTCAAACACATGGGTGTAAACGGATCACAAATCGTATATTCGATTAAAGACACATTGCCATTCAAATTTGCAATTTTAAAAAAGGCACTTATGATGGCAAATAAGATGCAAGAACGCATGCATTTCACTAAACGCGTAAGTAGAAATTAAAAATAAACCAAGAGGATCTGATCACTCATTTGCAATAAACACGAAGAAAGGTGCAGTACAATTAGAGATTCCAAGGCTCTGTTTAGGGGTTGTGTTTCAATTTTAAATCAAAAGCTCTCTTAGGAGCTATTTAGGAAAGTTGTGTTTCAGCTTTAGGCAAAAAGTCCTCTAAACAGTATGGCTACAAAGCAACTAGAAAGCTAAGCCATAGAAAAACACTTCCAAAAACTGCAACAGTTGGGAAGGAACTTTTCTTGTGACTTCGCCGGAGTCTCTCACCTCGCTCGCTCGCCTCCTCCTCACCTGTTTAAATGCCGAGTCGGTCGTACTTGCCTCTTCGTCATCTCCACGGCTCCACCTCGTCATCTTCGTCCCAAAAGCTACAAGTTGCAAACAACGGTTTACCAAACAACTTAACAAGAAAAGTGACCACCACTATAGGCGCTTCTATTTCAACAAGTCAAAAGACTTTTATTTCAGTAGCAGCTCCCCAAGCAGCCCCCTAAATAGTATGGTTATAAAGCAACTGAGAAGCTAAGCCACAGCAAAACACTCCAAAAGCTGCAGCGCTGGGGAGGAATTTTTCAGTTGTGGCTTCGCTCGACCGCCTCCCACCTCACTCACTACACCTTCTTGACCTCCACCGCCCCACCACACCGCATCCATGTCACCTCCCCACTCGGTCGCTGTTGTGCTTCACTAGGTTGCTACCTCCCTGTTCGGTTGCCCCTAAAAGCTACAGCTGCAGCAGCCAGTTTACCAAACGGCATAACAAGAAAAGCCGTAGCCACCAGCTACAGCAGCTTTATAGCCCAGCAGTATAAACCTCAGACTCCCTGAGTCAATCATCAAGGAGAGGGAGCGCGCGGCCCCTTAACTTACAAATCTACTGACGGTTATACGAAACACCGACACAAACACCCCCTATATTAGAACACTGCTACTACTTTGCCTCCATGTTATGAAATTCTCTTGTAGTGTGGCCTGCAACCAACAGTGAGTTACTAAGATACTTGAGTTGCGACGTACCTGAAATATAAGGGCATTTACAATGCTGTTTCTTAGATGGTTTCTTAGCATGCCATGTAGGATAAAAAGCTTAGGTGTCAATGAATTAATCAGAGAGAGAAGGTTAGAGTTTCTTAAACTAGAAATGGTTTCTTCATTAAATGCTTTGGCTAAGAAACCATAAAAACTGCATTGTGCTCTCCTCATCGTTTCTAAACATCAATTAATACACTATCTCTCCTCTAAGAAAAGCGCAAAAAAAGCGCATGGTAATTAATATTAGAAAGCGTAGGTAGAAACTATGCATTGAGAGCTATTGTTTCTAAACATCAATTAATACACTATCTCTCCTCTAAGAAATGATCAAAGAAATGATCCATTGGAAATGCCCTAACAAACATGCATGGCATTATCATAATTAGTGATTGATGAGTGTCTATTCTTAAAACAAGCCAAAGGGTAAGTAATCACTATCTATTCTTCATTCATACTTTAATATTTGTGCAACTGTAAAAAAGAAAAGTATAGAAACACCTCTCTAAATTTAGAGGTTTTTAAAGGGGTGTTTTGGTGTGATGCCTAATGTTACTAAACTAGTGGCTAGCATTTTGTTGATCACATTTTTGATGGCAAGTCACACTTTGTCTTAGCCTAGTTATGACAAAAGTTGGCCGTGAATCAATGGCACTTCCCACATTACTATGTAGTATTGACTTAAGCAACCACCAGCACATGTGTGTTAAATCTGAGCTTGAGCAAGTTTTTGTAACTTATACAGGCAATCACCTTGAAAAATATATGGGAATTGTGAGTAAGAACTACAAAATTCACCAACGAGCTTTTCCCCTTCAATGACGATGGAAGTGCCATAAACTATAATTTTTTTTGGATTGCATTAGGATAACAAAGGCGGAAATCAAGTTAGGGTTCATGAGTTGTGGTGACGAGATAGATGACGGTTGAAGACGTAAATAACGGTTGTGTTATTTGGCAGTATACGCTTAGTAGTTATAGATAGCATGCAAATATCCTATCAATAAACCCTCGAAGAAATACGAGTCGAACACATATTCGTTTCTAGTTTTTACTTCATTTTAGTCCCTCTATGTTTTTTTTAAAAAATACCATGACACAACGAAAGATACCCATTAGATCGAAATCCGAGGGTTTGCATGGGCAGTGGAGCACCTCTCAAGGGCTTATATTCGCAAACAATTGGACAGATCCCTTCCCATATCATAAAAACCACATAAACCACATAAAAATCACTCATAAACAAATTATAAAAAAGCGCCGATTTGGAAAAACAAACTGACACATGTTAACTAAAACAGTAATTCCCAAAGATTCAACCGTTGGATTGATGTGGAATTTTAACTGTAGAAACTAGATTCAATTTTAAAACTAACTCAATAAGAATTAGCTCAATCAGATCTAAAATTATGACCTTCACAAGTTGACTGTATAAGATAATAACAGTATTATAGACTGTATTAGACCAAATCTACAGGGTACCGCCCCTAGTTGAAGACGTAAATAACGGTTGTGTTATTTGGCGGTATATGTTTAGCAGTTATAGATAGCATGCAAATATCCTATCAATAAACCCTCAAAGAAATACGAGTCGAACGCATATTCGATTCCGTTTCTAGTTTTTACTTCATTTTAGTCCCTCTCTGTTTTTTAAAAAAATACCATGACACAACGAAAGACATCCATTAGATCGAAATCCGAGGGTTCGCATAGGCAGTGGAGCATCTCTCAAGGGCTTAAATTCTCGCAAACAAGTGGACAGATCCCTTCCATCATAAAAACCGCATAAGCCAAGATCTAGAGCGAAAAGGGTCCGACTAAAAGGGCAAAATCCCGGACATCTTGGCTCAATTTTTCTCACTTCTCGCCTGGCCGCTAGGGTTTTATCTCTCTCTCTCTCTCTCTCTCTGCTCCCAGAGGAGGCGTGGGAGGCTTCTCGCTCCGATTTGCCCTCCCCGGCCCGTCGATTCCTCCTCTCAATCTGGTAATCTTGGACTCCCTCCCCTGCCCGCCGATTTCCTCGAGATTTTTTTATCCTTTTCTCGGGGTGTTACTGCTAGCTGTTTTTGGATACTCTCCAAGATTGGATTCGATGGTTTTGTGGGGATCGATCATTGGTGTGGTACGGTTGCGATTAGGGTTGGGTTTTAGCTCGGACTCGGGTTTAGGGTTGGTTGCGATTCTGCGTGTCGATTCAGATGGCTATGTTTTCCTTCTCCTAGATGTTGGTTCGGTTGGAACCACATCTTTTAATCGCTATCTTTAAGTTCCAACTTTGTAGTGTGGTTTCTAGTAATAGAAATCGGGTGCAATACCCTTTTTTTTTTAAAAAAAAATTGTCGATTCAGATAGGATTTTTTAGTTCCTTTTGGGTTAGATTCCATGGATTTGTTTGAAGCGCGGAGAAGAAATCTTTGTTAAGTGCTATGATTTCGAGCAAGGTGATAATTAAACAAGTAAAATCTTTTACCTGTTTGCAGGGCAGTCGCGTAATGGTGGCGGCATAGGAAGGGTGGCATTGGGAAGACTAGGCAAGAAGACTCTTGTAGTTGGACATGGCGGCTGCAGAGGCTGCCGCGGATTCACTGGGTCCACGATTTGCTCCTGATGACCCAACGCTCCCGGCACCATGGAAAGGACTAATCGATGGCTCAACGCTGTACTACTGGAACCCTGATACAAATGTGACCCAGTATGAGAGGCCGGCGACAGCCGCACTTCCCTTGCCTACGGGTCCTCCTCCAACCACCTCTACACCCATGGCATCAGCACCTGGGGCTTTTGCACAACCTAGCGTGCAGTTAGGCCAAGTTGGGCAGGTGGCGGAGCAGGAGCATCCTGGTCAGATAGTATGTCCTCAGGTTAGCCAGGTTGGGCAGCAGCAGCAGCCCCAACATCCGGGCCAGCAAGCACAACAGGTGCCGTATCAGCAGCAGCAGATGCCAAACCAGCAGGTGTCACTGCAGCCACCAGCTCCTCAGTACCCAAATGTGCATCCGCAGTCGATGCCATACCAGCATGGTCCTTATATGCAACCCCGGCAGCAGCAGCAGCAGGGCCCACAATATTCATATCAGGTAGGCCAGCAGCCACAAATGTTACAAACTTCCTACAATCAAGGTCAGCAGCCTCCAATCCCACAAGCTGCCTACAATCAAGGTCAGCAGCCACCAGTGCCACAAGGTACCTACAATCATGGTCAGCAGCCGCCGATGCCGCAAGCTGCCTACAATCAAGGTCAGCAGCCACAAATGCCACATGCTGCTTACAATCAAGGTCAGCAACCTCAAGGAATGAGGATCCCTCAGAGTCAAGTGCAACACCCACAGCAATCACCGAGCTTTCGTAAACCTGCCCAGGCTTCACAAGTGCCGCAAGCTTCACAGTCTCAAGGACTTCAAATGCCGTCTCAACAGGGCCAACTCCAGCATGGCTTTCAGGTCACTCAGCATGGAAAACAGCAGCATCATGGCCATGTAAGTGCCCAGCTGAGCCAAGTGTCACATGGGCAACAAAGTTGAAGGTTGATGAGGTGGGAGGTCATGAAGGAAAGCAGACTGGCTTTTCCTTACCACTCAGTCAGCAGCGTGCCCAAGCTCCTCTTTCAAACCAGCAGGTACCTTCTAATCATCAACTTCCTGGAGCCCATAATCAGCTAAATATTCCTGGAGTAGGAGGGCCATCATATCCTGGAAAGCATCATCTTGGTGGATCATCTCCAGGTGAGACTAATAACATGAGTTTTTTGAGCCCACCTGCTCAAATGCATCAAGGAGGAGTGGATACAAACTACCGTCAACAACCGGCTAGCAGCCTTGCAGTTCCAAATCATATTGTTCCTTCGCCAGTTCGATCTCCAATGGGTTTCAAGATGGGCAATAGTGAGGATCACTTTGAAAGAAATGACCTTCACTCTTCTGGCAGGTTTGATGGAACAAATGCCCTCCAGCAGCAGCCAAAGGTTGCTGCTCTCCCACCTTCACAAAACCGCCTGGTAATAGTATTTCATACCGCACTGTAAATTCTTATGAAGTCAATAATCCATTTTTTACTAGTTAAATAAAAGGCCATATCACACTAATAAATTATGAAGTTCCCTGCTGTGGTATCACTTGTCAGTTCTCTTGAAAATGAAAAAAATTTCCCATCAGAATGTTATGATTGGTATGTACTGTGGCGGAGGGGTAGGTGGTCACGAAGATGGGCCAACAGCGGCAACCTGCTAGTGTTAGGGTTTTGGGTTGGGTCGGGCGAGTGCAGTGGATCGGGCCAAGGCGCAGCTGTTCCGAGTGAGGAAACGGAGGAAGAGATGGGCCGGCTGGGGAAAAGAAGCAGTCACAACCCAGGTGGAATGGGAGGCCAACAAGAGGAGAAATGGCCTGAAGGAAATTTGGCCCACATTATTATTAGGAAAAAGAAAGGATTTCTGAATTAAAGAAAAAACTAAAAATATATTTAAATGAAGTTTAGATCAATCAGCTTAAATCATTTTATCTTATGACATTTCCAATTAAGCTTTAATTAATTCAAGAAAAATCCAACTGGTTATTTTTATTCTGAAAACTTTCAAAAGACGAAAATTGGGGTGTTATATGTCTCAGCCTCGCCTTTGGGGTTTTTGGTGCGGCGCAGATGGCGGAGACCAGGAAGTAGGGGGACGATGCCACAGTGGCCATTGTTGGGGCAAGAAGAAAAGAGTTGGAAGAAGGCGGAGAAGAATAAATGAGAGTACAGTACACTATGACATGCTTAGGTTGGTCGGCCTCGCCTTTGGGGATCTTGGTGCGGTGGAGGTGGCAAAGACCAGGCCATGCTTGGGCAAGAAGAAGAAAAGAGTTGGGAGAAGATGGAGGAAGAAGAAAGGGGAAATGTCCAATGTAGGGGCAAGTAGGGGCAAAACTGACCAAAGTGGTATATAATGAATTACATCTTCTATTAAGTGGTAAATTATGAATTACATGCTACAGAGTGGCAAATCTTAAGGTGTCACTATGTAAAATGGCAATTCATCTATTATCCCGTAATTTAACGCAAATTAAACCACTGGCTCTGTGCTAGGAGTAGACCAATTAAATTTGTGTGTTAATTTGTGGCTCCTCGAGGCAGTTGAGTGCAAGGTTCAAAAAAGCGCTAGGCGGTAGGCGGGCGGAGGCCCACTGCCTAGCGCTTAGGCCGCCTAGGCGGCGCTTAGGCGCGCCTAGGCGGAAATCACAAAATGGCATGCTGCAATGAAATAAAATGGTGAAAGACATATATAAAAGATAGAATATAGTCACAAAACATAGTCTCACACATAATATAGTCACAAAACTAAGTTCTACGCATAATAAAGTCATAAAATATAGTCCAACACATAATTAGGTTCAACAAAAGTTTGAGCCAATGATCCTGAAATGATCAATCTTCTAAAGGATAGAACTTTCGTGGCAACACTTCGCCTTCATCATCCTCAAACTCAACATCCACATCTTCCTCTTCATTGCCCTCCTCTTCTTGGATTGGAATTCATCATCATGAAGCTCTCTTACTCTTGCACTTCTCTGAAGTTCAAGTTGTTCACTAGTACCCATAGCTTCATCAAGTACTCCCTATGGTATCTGGGACACTACCTCTTCCTCATCCTCATCTCTAAAACAACCAATGCATGATTGTCCCCTTCCTCATAAAGAAATCCTTGAGCTTCGGTAGCATCACAAGATAGGAGGACATCAATGTTCTTCTTTGCCATGATCCTTTCTTTCTTGGCCAACATTCTAGCATTGAATTGTATGTAGACTAGATTGTTGAGACGGGCAGTGGTTAGCCTATTTCTTCTTTTGGTATGTATCTACGAATTGCAAAGTAGATTGAGACATTACATAATATTGAGAATTGAGACTTTAGAGTATTGAATATTGGATTATTGGGACTCAAGAGCAGAGGCTAACCGATTCAAAAGTGCTCCAATTTCTTTCTGGCAAGGAAGAGCTTGAGGTCAATGAGAGGAGTCTTAATGCCATCTTTTGTAAATCGGTGTTTGGCCTCCATAGAGCCTCCACCAAGATGCTATCAATAAGAAAAGCAAGAACAATTTAGTATATGTACATCTATATTAGTTGATTAATAAGTTACCATGCATTGCAAAATAAATGCATGAATTAAGCACAAGTTTACCCGGATTATAGTCGAAGTTTTGACAACTTCTTGCAAGCTTCTTTCCAAAGGGACCTTCTCTATTTTGAAATTTAATCAACTCTTGATTTACAACCCGATCTTGTTTGTCATCGTCACCATGATAAAAAGTCTCAACACAAGACATGAATGATTCCGTAATGTTTGGATCCATGAAGATTGCATTATCAACATAGCTATAGTATGGATTCAACATGTATACACTTAAGTGTAATGGAGAATCAAGTCTACCTTTCATCTTCTTCTCAACAACGGCTATAACATCTTTGTAGTTCTTCTCCACATTTCCAAATGCATCCTTGAGTTCCTTCTTTGCCTTAATTAGTTCTCCATATAGAAAAGCTATAGATGGCTTGACATCCCCATCAACCAAACGAAGAACTTGCACCAAAGGCTCAAAACCCCTCAAGCATAGAGCAACACCATTCCAAAAGACCCTATTTATAGCCGTCACCGTTGCATCCTTGCCCTTTTTGGGTTTCACATGACTCAAGTTTTCCCACTCTCCATCAACCACCATCTTCTTTAGTTCTTCCTTCTTTTCCATCAAACTTTGCAAAGTAAGAAAAGCGGAAGTAAATCTAGTCACCCCCGGCCTTATGATATCTCTCTTCTTTGTGAATTGCCTCATCAATGCCAAGCTCTTGTGGTGTGAATAGATGAAGATAGTGAATGCCTTTGCTTGCTCAAGTGTCTTCTTGAACTTTGGCAAGTTGCCAATTCCTTAGAGCATCAAGTTGATAGTGTGAGTTGCACAAGAACTCCAAAAGATATTTGACCTCTTGGCATGCAACAATGCCTTTGCTCCCATGTTAGAAGCATTGTCCGTCACTACTTGCACAACATGTTCCGGACCTACTTTCTCAATTCCTTCATCCACTATGTTGAATATGACTTCACTTGTGTGTGACACATCCGACATCTCCTTTGATTTTAAAAAACTTGTTCCCATGCTACAATGTGTGCACAAATTCATTATGCTCCTCCTCTTCATGTCCGTCCAAGCATCAGTCATAATAGAGCAACCGTTCTTTATCTTTTCCTCCTCATGTTCCTTTAGCAAACTCTTAGTTCTCAATAATTCCTCACTCAACAAATTCTCCGAAGGTCATATTGGGTAGGAGGTTGAAAACCGGGCCAAATTGACCAATGGCTTCACACATTTGCTTGAACTCATCGTTGTCAAGAGCGTTGAATGGTACACCTATTAAAATAATACAAACAAGAGATTGGTGAGGTAGCAATGAGCAATCAATGGAAGGTAAAAGATACAAAGATTTACCATGTGTATACACCCATCTAGCAACATATTACCGCACTTGATGTGTTCTCTCTTTCCAAAGCGCCTCGGTAATATTTTGTTGCCGCTTGGCTTTAGCTGGGCTTACTTTAGAATCAATAGGACGTGCAAATCTGTCCATAGGGCCTAATTTGTTAGGTCCCGAGCTTCCACCCTCCTCCTCTTCTCCAACTGACGAAACATTCACATCTTCTCTAACTTCGTCTTCACGGTCTTGCTTTTGTTTCTTCTTTCGTTTTGCTTCTTCAAGAGATTTCTTGCACTTATCTTGAGCTTCCTCTGAGGCTGCTTTGCATTTAGCAACACTATTGCCAACTTTGCCAATGTGTTGCTTAAGACGATAAATTCCTCCCGAGCTCACATGGCCACAAAAAATGCACTTCACTCTGTCCAAGTTGGATGGATCGACTAGAACCCCATAAGCCCATCCTACGTCATCCGACTTCCTCTTAAGAGTCGCCGTGCTCTCAGTTGTTGCCGCCGATCCCGTTGACGACATTCTATAAATGGATAGCACATGTAGCATGACCTCACTCACCACGAAACAAACTAAATTAAAGAAACATTAGCTAACGATTATAGATTCTGCAAGTTCTTTTAGATTGCAATTCGTAAATTTCGTTAGCTAATGTTTCTGGAAAAAATGCTACACTATACATACGCATCAGTAAAACATATATAGCACATCACCACACAACAATTCAGCTAGCAATCAGATTAACATGCTCCTTGTTTCATCAGTACTCACAGCTAAACATAGCAAACCAGCACCAGACACTAATATACATACTATCATACTCAGTTACTCATTTACTCACTCATTTACTCACAGCCACAGGCAATCTAAAATGAAAATCAATTCATCTAATCATCCATTCATCCCCATTCCCCGACCTGAGAGGCTGAGACCCTCATATTTTTCTCTGCGATGAGTCATGAGTGCGATCTAGACCTCACCTGGCCGAGAGGTTGAGACTTCGGTATTTGGCGACTTGGCGATGCTGGCGGTGAGGGAGGCTCAGCCACCGGCGTGGAAGGAGAAGAGCAGGCCCGGAGGAGCTGTTGGCGGTGAGCAGGCCCGGGAGGAGCTCTGGCTGCTGCTAGCTGGCGACGCTGGAGGAGCTCGGCGGCAAGTCTTTGGCAGCGACGAGACGGCGGGGGCGGGAGGATGAGGAGGATCTCGGCGCGGCAGCTGGGGATCTCTGCGCCCGGCGGGAACACGACCTCGCGACCGGGAGATCTGCGGCGAAGAGAATCGGCGCTCGGTAACCTAGCTCCCTCTTTCCCCTGCCCCCACCCCACCCCTGGTTTTCTCGTTCTTATTCAACCCAGCACCGCCTAGCGTCGCCTCTCCTCCGCCTTTTCTCCGCCTAGCTCCGCCGACTCCCGCCTGCGCGGCCGCCTAACGCCGCCCAGCTCCGCCTAGGCGCCCCCTCCGCCTAGAGCACGATTTCGTGCCTAGGCGAGGCGGAGGGCAGCCGCCTCGCGCCTAGGCGCCGCCTAGGCGGCGATTTTTTCCGCCTTTTGGAACACTGGTTGAGTGTCACCACTGGAAGCAAATCAATGATCTGCAGCCATCGATCTGGTGGTGGTGCAGTGATGGGGTGAATGGGCCTGGGCGATGGTCGATGAAGAATGCAACGATGGAGGAGGGACGCATGGGCATTGGTGTCCAAAATTGTTTATGATGATATATTTCAAAGAATGGGTACTCTACAATACAATATAATAAAGAAATTTTTTTGTAATAGTATATTTTAAAACTAGCAACTTTATAATGGCATATATCTAACTAACCCTTTAATTATTGAATGCCTCTAATGTCTACTGCTCTGTCGAAGTTAGTGACAGACTAGTAAATTTTTCGCGGTTTAACACGCCGCGCGTGTCATTTTTTCATAGAAAAAATTTCTTTTTTTTCGGCGATGTTTTATTTTTTAAATCGTCGAAATAATGAGCGAAACGGCTGAAAGAACACAATTTTTTTCACGGCGTAACACGCCACGTGTCGTTTTTTGAAAAAAAAATTCTTTTTTTCAGTGGCGTTTTATTTTTTCAATCGTCGAAATAATGAGCGGAACGGCTGAAAGAACACAAAATTTTTCATGGAGTAACACGACGCGCGTGCCGTTTTTTCGTAGAAAAATTTTCTTTTTTTTTGCGGCGGCATTTTATTTTTTAAATCGTCGAAATAATGAGCGAAACGGCTAAAAGGACAAATTTTTTTCCCGCGGCATAACACGCCGCGCTTGTCGTTTTTCGTAGAAAAAATTTCTTTTTTTTTGCGGCGTTTTATTTTTTAAATCGTCGAAATAATGAGCGGAACGGTTGAAAGAACACAAAATTTTTCGTGGCGTAACACGCTGCGCGAACGGGAAAAAAATAGAGAGATAGAGCTGTAGAAATATCTCTTTCGATGAATTATTTGGAAAATATTGGAGACCGAGTTGGAAAACCGCGGCGGGGAAAATGTTTAGAGGAAAAAGGGTGAAAAATTATTAGAGGCGACAACCTTTTTTTGCCGAGTCTAACGCTCTACGCGTTCATTGAGTAATAATACATGTTTAAAAAATATTAGAGATCGAGATGGGAAATCGAGATTGGAAAAAGTCTAGAGATAGAGCCGCACACATATTTCTAGTGACGAAAACATTTTTTCCTGGGAAAAACGGAGAAAGGATGTAGACGTAAGAAGCAAGGACCTGAATGTTACGTTTTTGGACCTGTCCGCTATCCTGAAAAATTAGAAAATGGCTTGTTCGCGATTTGAATTTAATGGGAGTTTCTTTTCGTAAAACGGCGTACGAGGGACCCGAACGCGATTTTCGGCTAAAATATCTTCCTCACAAAAAATCGCGAAGGGCCTATTCGTAATTTATAAAAGGACTAAAACGCAAATTTTTTTGAGCCGAGCCGGTCCCTAGCGCGTGAATTCTTCAGCCTTTAGAAAGGAGTTATACCTCTAATGGCTACTGCTCTCACATTAGTGACGTGAGCTACCTTTGGCTATCACTATCTATTTGTAACTACCCTCATTTTTGTATAAAATGTTAAAATGAGAATATATGTGCATATAGTATTAGTTCCATGATCAGTGGCTAACACACACATTTACAACAGATGATATCACATCTATATACATGATTACATATGGTAATGGTAATATATACAATAAGGTATTACAAAGCAGAGTATATTACTACGGAAATAAGCAAAAGTCTTAAAATATGCCCATCCAACTCTCGGGTAACTAATAAGACATAAATCCTTGAAAAAACTCGCTAACAATATTCCCGCAACCTACATCAAGGAACATGTTGTCTAGAGGTTCACTATCTTCACCTACCAACAAATAAGCAAGGGTGAGTATTTTTGTACTTAGCAATACTTAAGGTGATATTTGCAAAATACAAAAATGCAGGCTATGTCAAAGGAGACTTCTACGGTTAATTTGGATAAAGCAAAATTGAACTTTGTAAAACAAATTGTAATTGCGAAACGGAATTTATAAAAGCAAGTTTAACTGATATGAAAGTAATAAGTATGTAAAACATAAAGTACCAACTCACAGTCCACCATGACATGAGATTCGAATCATCTATTGCCAACACATAGCATAATTCATTTCTTCCTAGCACATGGCACAACAATTGATACCAGTACTTGCCAACATATGGTATAATATTGTATCATCTATAGGGTAAGCTTTCTAAAACATGCCTTTTTGAAAATAATGAAACAACTAACTAGTGCTGATGCACCAATGTCCCTTGACTATGGAAACGGCTTTTCAAAAAGACTTACACTCTGTAGAGGTGAACAACTTTACTCACAAGACATAACCGACTCTGAGCAATTGATATTAGCACACTTCCTTTGATGTGTCGCTAAGGGCCATGACATAACCGTACATTATCTAGCCCTAACTTTGCACCTGCCCGGTGACAACAAACCCTTGCTATAGCCGCAGAAACACACATCCAAAACATGATAGTCAATCCCTATCATTTGCACAGCAACACAGGCAGTCCATCCCTGCCACACACGTTTTTTCCTATAGTAAGGCGTGCACTCTGATCAAAAAAAAAAAAAAAAAAAGGCGTGCACTGCTATATTAGCAAAAGTTATTCCTAATACTTGGGTGCCCCTTCGAGCAAACTTACACTAGAATGCCCATACTACTCCGGTCTTCTAAAGTGCAAAGCTAGTTCTAAGTAACTTAATAGGTTAAAGCCGTCCTATACCAGTATTTGTGGTTGTATGGTAATTCTTGGATATAATGTGCACTATGTTTGATCCTTAAACCGACATGGGCGATTATCTCCCCCCTATACTACGTGCAACACCTGCACATCTGGCTATTGTCAGTAATCGCCAACGTCAAAATCATAGTTTTATTTTTAGTAAATTACCATTGATCACATTAACCATCATATCCATAGTTCATCATGAATAGTAAAGCCTGCTACTTGTGTACTCCTTTCTAAATCACATTGAGCAGATGCATGTATAAACGAGTATACCCATTTTATTGACATTGTGTGTCTATCCATAACCTAGGGTTATCACCTATCACTATTGATTAAGAAAAACTATCAATGAAGGTTATATTTATCAGACCCACAATATAGCAAATTTTACAGAAAATACATGTATGCATAGCATAAATAGATTTGATAAAACAAAATAAAAATCAAAACATTGGGATCAAAATGATCACATGGGGTGCTTGCCTTGCTGATCTTTGTTTACAATGAAGTTGAGGTCGCAGTTGGCGTTGTCGACGACGGAATTAGTGATATCAGGCTCTACACATCGTTCAACGGAAATATAGCAAATAACAAACTTTAATAAGGATAAAAAGAAATCAAATAGAAACCTATTACATAAGATAGGTGTATTTTAGGGTTAGGGTTTTCTTGATTTTATGCTCGCGCATTTTATTATGTCTTTTCATTCTTATTACAAGCAGTTTTAGGTTATGATGTAACAAGGATTCCTGTTTCTATAGACTATTTATCTTTATTTTGTGAATTTAAGAGGCTAAAATTTCTTTGATTAAGATATTAGTCATCCTATGGTAAATCATGCGCATCTAATGTTTAACTCTAAATAAGTTAGAGGTACTAATAATCAATAAACTAACAAGTGCAGGGTCTAGGTTTAGGTTGCTGTTATAGAGCACAAGTTTATAGTTTTAAGAAGGTTCTGGTGATACAATTATTTTAATTATTGATTTCTTATTACTTAAGTTCATTTACTTGTATTATGGATTTTAGGGTTTATAATATATAGGGTTATGCTCTTAATAGGATTCATGTGCAAAGCATGTTGCAATAGAATTACTTCTACAGAATAGGATGGTATTGCTTTAGGGAGCATTTTTAAACTGGTTCTATTAGTATTAATGTTTATCCATGATGTTCTATTCATTTCTTAGTCTTATATATTTTACGCTATAAACAATTAGACTTCGTTTTAAATTTGTGACTGCACTTTACACGATCATGTAACTATTTTTATAGCATTAGCAGGTTATGACCCTAGAAGTGTCTTGAAAGTAGTTTTGCATCTTTTAGCTTTTATTTGTGAAAGTTATTTAATATCTTATTTTATATAAATATGGAAAATGAATTCTTTTATGAACTTATTGCAAATCAGATCTTTTTGCCAACTAATATGATTTTGATCTTATGAGTATTTTGAGATTAGGCCTACATGATCTAATATTTAATTATGTCATTTTGTTTGCTTATACTTGAATCCTTAAGTACATATATTACATGAAAGTATGTTTCAATTAGGGTTAAGTGCAGAATATATCTTAAACATAATGATTTCTACAGTTATAGGTGGTCTTGAGTTATAGAGCATATATGAACTAGTTTTACTTGTATTATCACTCATTGATGATAGTCATGTATATATTAATCTTTCACATTTAGAAAGCAACACTATTTAGGAACCTAGTTTAATCTAAGCCAAATATAACTATCTCTGTTAGTGTATTTATGGATTAGCTTCTTTTACATTTGTACTTATTTATGGATTTTATTTATATACTAATCATATGTATATATTTTAAGCAAGATTAATTACAATTTTGATTCAAACTTAAAAAATATGAAATATTTGAATTTCTTTGCACTAGTTGCAACTATTTTGATTTCTATACATTGAAAAATAATCTATTTTCAAATTTAAATTAAACTAGATTGAAATCTAAATATTTTTGTATGTTTGGAATACTCATGACCTCAGTAATATTTTAAAATTTGTTTCATGAATTAAGGAGTTATGGTTTATATATTTGTAATAGTAAACATATTAGGGTTTGTTTGAATTTCAGATTAAAATAATTCAAAATGAGTTTGAAAATTAGATATTTTTGCACAAATGAGTTTATTAGGGTCTCAGTAGCATATTGAAATTATTTTATTATTTTAGGGTTTATGGTGCACAACTTTTGTATAAAGACCATTTTAAGGTTTTGCTTAAATTTGATTTCAAATAATTCAAACTTAGGTTAAAATTAAATATTTTTTGCATATTCTGAATCTACATAATTTTATATGAATATATAAATTTATTTCACTAAAATTGGAGATAGAATGCAAAAGTTATCAATGTTTAAATAATTGTTGGTTTGAAATATTACCTTAAAATCAAAAATGTGTCTTCCTACTTGGAAAACGCATTCACTGATTTGAACTGGCTCTTGAACGCGCACCGATAGCATTGGTCCACCGGTCAGCCACTCCAAGCAGAGCTGGACCAAGGCAGCCTTGCCGGTGGCGAGGCGACGGCTATCTTGCCCGGGCAAAGGCTTAGCGAGCAGGAGGGGAGCGCGGCACAACCAACCCAGGGAAGGCCCTGGTGGCAGTCGGAGATAGTTGGAAGCGGATTGCCACCGTAGTTGTGCATCGGCAGAAATCGAGCTGGATAAAGGTCGATCAGGTACGGGAATGTGTCTTGTGAGCATCAATGGGGCTATAGGGTTCCATTTTTGGGGTTAATGGCGTCAGTGGATGACTGGGGTGGCTTACCACTGAGCGGCCAAGTTTGGGGAAGAAGGACCTAGGTGCAGCGGCTTGATCTCAGTGGGGAAGAAATGGCCAGAGCCAAGCAAGGAGGTGACCAAGTTGCGGCTTGCACGGAGGAGGCGGTAGGAAGTGAGGTGGTGCTCAAATGATGCTTTAGGGTTGTTTATTTAAATAACCAGGTTAAGGCAGTGCGAACAGGGTTTGAACTCGGGCAATGCGGCGGTGGAAATTGCATGCAGCAGTCAAAAGCCAGCCATGGCAGTGTATTTAAGGAAGAAGAGACACCGTGGCAGGGTAAGGTCGAGGCAGGGTGTGGCATGAAGGAAAGTCGGATTGACTGAGATGGTGGCAACAAAAGGAGTTGGTGTGAACTCGACCTTGCGATTACGGCCGAGAAGGTTTGGGCGTCCATGTTTGACAGAGCAATCACAGAGAAGCGGTAGGAAGAAGGAACATGGAACACGGCTGGGTTCCAGGGCAGCCAGGTGATAAGATGACGTGCTGCCAGGTGAGCACGAATGAGATGACTGTACGCTGAAGCTTGCGTACAGTCGAGTCGTGGTGAGAAATGCCCGGTCGTGACAGCAAAGTCAATGGCAACTGGCAGAAAATGGGCAAAGCAGTGCAGTACTACCGGGGTATGGCCATGGGCTACCGTGGCAGAGATGGAGCCGCAACGAGCTGCCCGAGGTGTGACGTGGCAGAGATGGAACAGGCAAGGATAACGCAGCATTCGGCTGGGGAAGAAGACAGGGTAGAGAGACTGGTGGCGCTGGCATGTGTGGTTCAGCAGGTCAGGGTCCCACTTGTCGCTGAAACAAGATCCAACCGACTTAGGCCAAAACTCAGGACAGTTCATGATCTTTGCATTAAATGAGGTGTCAAATCTTGTATAATATTTTTAAAAATTTATGTGAGTGATCTGTAGATAATCTTCATCCTACTGTAGAAATTTTGGCCGAATATATTATCTGTGGAAATTATTAAAATTCTGACAAGACTGCTTCACAAAAATTCTGTTTTCTGATTTTTATTTTTTCTTAGACACCAAATAAGCTTTATTTTACATGAAAATTTTCTATTTAATCCTAATTGTTATTTTGAGTTACCATAAAATTTCATCTTATGATCAACTGTATTTATTTTTGTAAAATTCTGAAATTGCTATTATTGATTTATTGCAGTTTCTGTTTTTGATTTTATAAAATATAAAAATAAAATTTATTATTTTTAAAATTTTCCTGTAAGTTATCAAAGTTCTTTAAATGATTTATTAAAATTTTCAAGATAATATAAGTCATGAAAAAATTTAATAATTCTGACATTGAACTGTTCTTAGTCTTACATCACTGTTTTTTATTTCTTTTCAGCAATAAATTAGTTCACGTTGCTTTAAAAAATTTTGAGAAGGCTCTGGAGAAGTTTTAGGATTTATATAAATTTTTTCATATTTTATACCTTAAGGAATTTTGGGTTTTGTATTTTGGAGGATAAGAAAACAATTAACATAAAAGATTTTTTAAGAACCAAAATTCAAGAAAAATTAAGAAAAGATGAAAATTCAAAATAATATTATATTTCAAACTCATTTTCATAGTTTTTCATTTCAAAACATAAAGTTTTAATATTGTAACTTATTTGTTTCTAAAATTTAAGTAAATAAGAGAGAAGATAATATTTTAGACTAAAATCTTGATTTCAATTAAAAATTTTATTCAATTATATTTTTAATTTTTTTAATTCTATTTTTAAATTTTTGAAATGTTACACTATTCGACACATGTTGTTTCCTCTGCCTTTTTAGTACACGCAATTTGCAGCGCATGCTAGAGCGTGCGTATACGTAAGACAACAATAAGACTAGAGTGGATGTTGTATATCTTTTAACTAACACTTGATGTACTTGAACACGGCCATATCTCTTTAAACGAGTATCTATTTCACATTCCTCTGAACTAGTATATTCTATACGATAGGCTTAATAGAATTAGACTTATATTGCATATATTTTGAAGATGTAATAATAGAGTTACTTATGAACTAGCAAGTACTATGTGTTTAACCAGCAAACCATCATCTAGTTGAGGTTTGAGGAGCAAACCATCTTCTACTTGCGACCTCTCAAATATTTCTGAATTGGCGTTAACTATCAACCTGCTTTGTATGCGAAGCAATTATTACTAGATGCGTGTACGCGCGGCAATGAGTGCTGTTGCTTGGAAAAAATGAAGCCTAAAACGCCGTCCGTGGCTAGGGGTGAAAGTGGACGCGAGTGTTCACAAGCCCGCTTAAATTAGCTAACCAAAAAATATTATGTGGACACCTACATCTCATTTGATAAATTAAGCAGTCCAAACTGTAACCTGCGAAGCCCACCTCGCGTCTGTATATAGCCCCTAGCCCGCATCGCTCATCTCTCACACAAACGGCTCCCTCTCTGCCCTCGTCTCGCTACCGCCTCTCTTGGCTCCTGAGTCTCCTCTCGACGTCACCTCTCCTCTCAGTTCTCGACGCCGGCATGCCGCTCTGCAACCGTGAGCTTCTCCTCTCCACACGACCGCTGCCGCCCGCCTCTCCTCTCAATGCCGCCAACTTGGATAAATAGAAGGTGCCGCCTCTCCTTCCCTATTCCCTTCCTGTCTTCCTCCTCTCCTGCGCTCTATAATTGAAGCCGCACTTGACACAGGGAAGGGTGACAGTGCGACACCAACGACGCCCCAACGTCGGTGACTACTAGATCTGAGCCACCGCCGCTCCTTTTCTTCCCATGCCATTCTTCCCCCGGACCCCCCTACCTCACCTGCGGTGAAGCCCGTGCGGCAATCGAAGATATAGATCCGAAATCCTTGCTCTATACCTTAAATTGGATGGTAATCTAGTTGGATTTGTGCTTGTTATTGGTAGATCTAACTGTCACATAATTTTTCTTGGGCAAAGAATGATAGATCTGATGTTTATGGTCACTGGTGCTGTGACATAATTTGTGGCAATGTTCATGATCACTAATGATTCTATGAAATAATTGCTACTGAAGTGGGGTCATCTCATCAAACCTTTGGCATAGGGTACATACAGAACAGGTGGTCATTTGAAGAACATCATTTGCCCTGGATCTCCAACCAATTCAATTCTCCCCTCTAATTCCATTTTCCAAGTGTGTGACTTTTGTCCATGATGGAAAAAAGAAAAAGGAATAAAAAATATTATGGTGCACCATGACCAGTGTTAAAAAATTCGGTACTTAGCGACGATATTGCGGCCGATATTGCGGTTGGCGGCTATAAACGCAATGAATTCAACCTTTGGTGGTCTGTTTGGCGGTTGGACCGAAATTGCGGTCCTTGGTGGGTCTTGGCGATCCTTGACGAGTGTGGCGGCTGGCACAAAATTATGAGAGAGATCATTTTGATCTACTATTTACATGACCTGATGACCATGATTGAAAGATTCACGTCGTCGCCCACAAAATAAGGTACACTAATTCACTAATATAGTACTTACTATTTAGTTTATTACTTGATTAATTGAGTAGTATGTGTTCAAGTATTTTAGTTTAATATTCTACTTTAATATTTGATGTCTTGCAATTTGCAAATAACTATAAAAGAAAACTAAAATTTTTTATTCATAATAAAATCAATAATATATATGAATTATATTAATTTTCGGCCGTCGAGGGTCAAAACGCCGAGACCCACAATTGCACCGTAAATACGGCCTTGGCGCTTAGCGGTGCCTAACCACCACGAATCCGCCGAGCGAACTCTTGAACACCGACCACGACTTAGCCTATCTACATCTGAATTGATGAGGGTGGTAGCAAGGATTCGAATTTCGTTTTGGACAAAATTTCGTCGTTGGCCGAAATTTTGGCATTTTGGACGAAATCCGTTCAAAATTCAAAAAGAAAATTTCAAATCCGGTTTTGTTGTTACCGAAATTTTGGCCAAAAATCCGAAATTTCGACCGAAATTTTGGCAAAATTGCACTAATAAAAAATACATAGATTTGCTTTAGCAATAAAAGAAGGTTTAAAATTTGTGAAAATTTTACATAAGAGTGATAAGGAAGTGTTTAAGATCTCATAAAAATTTTGAATCATGATCACACTCCAGTGAATTTATAAAATTCTTACAAGGCACAGTAGCATTTATGTTCTTTCTCTTTTGGTTTTTCCAACATAGTATAACAAATGAAGTTCAATAGTTTTATAGATTTGATTGACCAAACAAAAAAGTTTAAATTTTAAAAATTTTATATAATAGTACTTGAGGAGATTATTAATCTTTCATAAAAATTTTAGATCGGGATCACACTTTCGAGAAAATTTATAAAAATCTAACAAGTTTCTTGCTCCAATTATGTTCATTTTGTTTTTGATTTTTAAAGATAACAAATAAATTTCAATTATTTTGAAAATTTTTTATATGATTCTACATACTAAATATGGTACCATAAATTTTTCAGATAATTATCAAGCTTTTATAATTTTATAAAAATCTGACAATATTTCTGCCCAAATTGTAAAATGTCTCAAAATTTTAGTTTTTCAACAAATTTTCATGGAAGATGACTTTCTTAAGGGTTATTGGACTAATTACGGTCAAATCCGGCCCTGAAACATCAAAATCTGGTTTCAAAACCCAAAATTTTGCCCGGTTTGCCTAAAATTTCGCCGAAATTACTGTAGGAAATTCAAATTTTTTTCAAAATTTTCAATTCAGCCTGTACTTCAAATTTCGTCCTGTTCTGAAATCCGAAATTTCGCCGAAATTTTTTACCCTCGGTGGTAGATACCAATCTCAAGCCGTGATCCATAACTCCATCAGCTGGATGGCTCATGTGTCCTTGTGAGCCAAGACTCACTTAAGAGGCAGTGCAATCGTGCAGGTTTCTGGCCTTGTCCTATCATCAATGCTTACATCTACTATTTCCTTGTCTCAATGGACAAATCATTCATTCCGATGATCAGGACCGCTTGATGGGGGCATGGCCTCTGTTTTCTTACCTGCAGACTGAGTACTCCAAATAGGACGGCTGAACAGTCGAGATCATGTAAAATCCACCTAGCAGATTAGAGTGGCTTCTCCTCTTGATATTCTGATTTGTTAAACTAAGATAACCATGCAACTGAGCTTAAGGCACACAGAGAGTTGTTCTAGTGCTTTTGGTTTGACAACTTATAAAAATATTTATAGTGTTTGTGGAATTTTGACTTGCTTTTTGTATTAAATCATTAATGAAAAATTGATTGAGCAATTACGTAGTAATGCATTTATTTACCTCATGATCCAGGGCAAATGATGATCTGTACTGTATGTACCACCTATACTTCAAGTGACCACCTGTACTGTATGCACCCTATGCCAAAGGTTTGATGAGATGACCCCACTTCAGTAGCAATTATTTCATAGAATCATTAGTGATCATGAACATTGCCACAAATTATGTCACAGTACCAGTGACCATGAACATCAGATCTACCAATCTTTGCCCAAGAAAAATTATGTGACAGCTAGATCTACCAATAACAAGCACAAATCCAACTAGATTACCATTCGATTTGAAGTAAAGAACAAGAATTTGGGATCTATACCTTCGATTGCCGCACACGCTTCACCGCAAGGTGAGGTAGGGGGTCCGGGGGAAGAATGGCATGGGAAGAAAAGGAGCGGCGACAGCTTAGATCCAATAGTCACCGACGTTGGAGCGCCGCCAGTGTCACACTGTCACCCTTCCCAGTGTCAAGTGCAGTGTCAATTCCAGAGCGCAGGTGTGACATCCCAAATTTTGCTTTTACTAGATTTATTATGCTTTTTCCTTTTTATCGAATCTCTGAGATTTTATTTAATTTATTTTGAATTAGTTGAATTAAGCCTCTTGCAATATTTTATTTATTTAGTGAAAAGTATTGACGATCTTTTATTGAAAATATTTTATTTGAGTTATAAATGTCTTAAAGTATTTTCTAGATTTTTTTTGAATTTTTCCTGATATTTTTGCTATTTATTTGGGTTTTGTTTATTTATCTAAATTGTTTTTATTTGAAAATGATTTTAAATTTTCTTGTATAGTGTTTGGGCTGAATCTATCTAGTCCAGCCCAGCCTGCTCGCGCTCATTTGCCGTGAAACCCTAGGATCTTAGCAGTAAGATCCGCATTGTGCGGCCGTCGTTTGCTCCGTGTCGTCGTTGTGCTCTGTGCCGGCGATCTACTACCACGTGGACGCATGGGATGGAGCCACATCGACCTTGCTGTATCACAACGGGATTCTGCCGTCGCCGCTGAACCTGCCGTAGATTCCTTGCCCGTCACGCCTCCCTAGGGGTCTATTTAAGTTGCTGCTTCGTTCTTTGGGATCGCTGTCTTGAGCTACGTGTTTTGCCTCCTGTCTCATCATCTGCGCTACTATCTACTGCCCGTGCGAACTCATCGGAGTTGCCACCTTCACCGCCGTCGTTTCGTGCGTTTCCACCATCGCCGTTGCCTCTCCACTTTGACTATTGGCACCGGTGAGTTCGCCGCTTCAAGATCCTTCGGATATGCGCTGGATCGGAACCCTATCGGTCGAACTTTGCCGCGGGTTGGGCCATTGTCCCCAAGTCCAGTAGCCATGCCGCCATCAAAACACCCCCGCTGTTCTCTGCCGTCCGATCAACCACGGACAATAGATCGTGCGCCGCATGTCGCGTCGTCTCGCCCTTGCGCCACTCATCGCTCGCCGTTCAATCTGGTGTGTAAGGCTAGGATGTCGCCTCGTGTCACCATTGTGCATTGCCGTGCCGGTAGTTGTCCACCGTCCGATTTGGATCGGATGTCCCAAATCTCTCTACGTGTCGCGCTATTGCAGCTATTAGATCACGGGCGTATGGATCAGATCGTGCCGCACCTGTGTCCAATCGCACCTCGCCGCGTGGCATGCGCATCATCTGAGGCATCGTGGACCGTGTCCACTGTGCACCTGCTTTATTCCATGGACTGGGTCTATACACTCGCGACACATGTGGGCCATGGTGCTGCCATGTGTCCGCTGATGTTAGCATGACGTCATATATCGGTTTTTTCATAGAAAAATAATTCAACCAAAAATCATTTTCGGTGCTGACATCAGCATGATGTCATAAATATTATTTTCAGTACAAAAATAATTCTGTAAATTCGGATTTTTCTATTTTCTCTGTTTTTCTTTTATTTCAAACTTTGAATAGCCATATCTTTTGCATTCGAACTCCGATTGTGGTGATTTTAGTTTCTAAAAATTTATAAAATCATGATCTATTTAATGGGGAATTTATTTCATTTTTAGAGTTAATTTTACTCTCTACTTGGGGTATTTATTGCTTTCTCACTCGTTTCGTGTAGGTTAGTTTCTGGTTGAGGAGTCAGCGCCCAAGCAAGGTCGAGAGCAGGAGTCAAAGCTATTTGAAGGAAAGTTGTGTCTTGATCATGTTGAACCCATACTTAAAAGATTATATTGTTTTAAATTATTGCATGTTAATTCAATTATCACTTGTTTCAAATATGTTGGGAATAGTTAATTGTCTACTTTGAATTACATCTATCTTACCATATTGTATGTCGTACTTCAATTGTCATCCTAGAATGGTTTCCTATTAGTTGGTAGCTATGGTTGCCAATATGGGTAGTTAGAACAGAAGTAGTATGTTTAGCCATACAACGAGTCATTATCTTATGTGAAAATGATTAATCTTGCTTAATGATTATGGAACATATTTAATAACTTGTGTGTTGGGTGTTGTCACACAATGTTGGTGTTGTTGATGGTACGTGATGTATGGTAAATCAACCGGGGTGGTAAAACAATTTAAATTGAGGCAAGTGGTATGTATTTGTGGTGGGGCAATGTAGCACTTGGACGGTCGTAATGCTTTTATGATAATTGTTGGTTTATGGTTATGATGGTTTTTAGTTAGTCTTGTCTTAGTCAATTAAGAACTTAACCTTGCAAGAATTTGAACTGAGTCATTCATACAATCACAAGTCTTGTATGGGACAAACCTAACTGATTAATTTGTTGAGTATAAACTCTGGTACTATTAATGGTGGTGTGAAACCCGGATTGTGGTAACCAGTCCTCACACGGGTGGGCTCACATGGCGTAAGAGGGGGCCCTGGATGCGATAATCAGTCCCACCAGTGTTGAAATTTTAGCGGATAATACCTGATTTAGATAGGCATTGGAAAGGTTTTGTTATAATCACTCGCCTTTGTGGTGTATGATTATATCTTGTGGGTAAAGTGTATAACCTCTGTAGAGTGTAAAACCTATTCGAATAGCCGTGCTCGCAGTATTGAGCATTACTCAGTAATTATGGTCAAGGTATAGATTTTTATTAAAAACCAATGTAGGTATGGATGCTGAATATTGGATTAAGGTTGTGAGTTGGTTATTAGAAAACAAACAAGAAAACTTACTATTGTTATTATTTATTTTACTGTCTTTCAATCTATTTATGCTATTCCTTTACAAATGTTGTTTATGCAAAATAACCATGTTAGCCTATCCTTTGTAATATATCATGCATATAGGATATTAGACTTGTATTCTGTGCACAACTTGTTGAGTGCTATAAGTACTCACCCCTTGCAACAAAACATCACTAGTTGAAGAAGAAGTAACACTTGCTTTTGAGGGGGAGTTCCAAGAAGAGACGAATAACTAGGGTGCGAATCTTGTCAGTTGCTTATGGCAGATTGAAGGGTTTTCTATGTTTATGTTTGTTTTTGTTGCTATTTATTTATTTATCAGTCTTAGCTCTGTGAGACGTACTCATGTAAGGTGGATCATAAGGTCGTTTAATAGTTATATTTGACCTGATGAAGTCTTTATTATGTTATCTTTGAATATGATTGTGATATTCATCTATGTTGAGCCTGTGTGCACTAGCGTGATCCTGAACTAGTACGAAATACACAGAGAGTTCAGATTTGCATATTCGGGTGCCGACAGCAGGAGAGAAGGAAGACAGGGAGAAAATAGGGAAGGAGAGGCGGCACCTTCTATTTATCCAAGTTGGCGGCATTGAGAGGAGAGGCGGGCAGCAACGGTCATGTAGAGAGGAGAAGCTCGCGGTTGCAGGGCGGCGTGTCGGCGTCGAGAACCGAGAGGAGAGGCTGCGGTGAGACAAGGGTAGAGAGGGAGCCTTTCATGTGAGAGGTGAGCGATGCGGGCTATACACGGATGCGAGGTGGGCTTCGCAGGCTGCAGTTTAGGCCTTTAATTTATCAAATGAGATGTGAATGTCTAAATAATATTATTTTAGTGGGCTAATTTAAACGGGTTCGTGACACCTGTGTCCACTTTCACCCCTAGCCACCGTTCTCTGTCCTTGAATTTTTTTACGGTACAAAATATCACAAAACCGCTAGTATAACTTCGTGTTTCATGCACGTTAGTGCCGGCCATTAAGGACAGCCACGTCACCTGCCTAGTGAATAGGACCTTCAAAAAATTAGAAATTATGTTTAGGTCCTTTCGACGTTTTTTAAATAAAATAGACCAAAAAATGTCAAAATTATGTTTAGGTCCCTCTACGGTTTACATTTAGGTCATCCGGGTGGTTTTTAGCATAGCGGACCCTAGAAAAAAATAGATTACTTTAGGTCCCTCTACAGTTTACATTTGGCTCCTATCAGCGATTGTTAGAGAAACGGACTCAAAAACAAAATACGTCTTGAGAAAAAAAAACACAGATTCATCGAAGGTTTATAGTGTCCCAAGGATTCGTCGACGGGGCCTAGCGGCCTTTTTTTAAAAAAAACCTCGAAAACCGAAAATACATAAAAGAAAGGCGGCCTTGGTTTTCTTAAAAAAAACATAGATTCATTGAAGGTTTATAGTAGCCCATATAGATTCGTCGACAGGTCCTAACTGTAATTTTCTCTAAAAAAACAAAGATTCATCGAAGATTTATAGCAGCCTGTGGATTCGCCGATGGGTCCTAACAACCCATTTTTTTTAAAAAAGTACAAAAACCGAAAATACAACTAAATTTTCCAAATGTTACACGTTGCATCGTTGTGCACGACGTAGTGTAGTTCTAAAAAAACACATATTAGTCAAAGGTTTATAGCAGCCCATAGATTCACCAATGAGTCCTAACCGCGATTTTCTCTAAAAAAAACACAGATTCATCGAAGATTTATAATAACCCTTAGATTCGCCAACGCGTCCAAACGACCCATTTTTTTTAAAAAAATACGAAAACAAAAAATACGACCAAAATTTTTAAATTTTACACGTTGCATCGTGATACGCGACGCAGCATAGCATGTTATTCTGGCTAGTATCTTTTGACACGTCTTGAAATTCATGACGTGTAGTATATTTCAGGTATCAAACTCTAAAAATATTAAATTCAACTCAGTTTAAACTGTCTTTAGCTAGTTTCATTATATATAATAATCATTGTAGCTGTATTGAATTCAAAAATAGATCAAATGAGTTTAAACTTCGAACTATGTTCAAAATTCGCCACAAATACATCAAGGGCATAAAACATTTCATACCTGAACTTTGAATTTCGTATCGATCATATGTGTATCGGACGGTTCTTAATGTGGGTGGATATATAGGCTCTACAGCACTTAAGTATTTTATACCCCTCTATAGAAGAGATGTTTTGCACCTATCGATCTCTTCCCACAAACTAAAACCCACCATGCACCAAGGTCAAAATATGATCAAACAAGACCTACCACCTCGAGTCATCCCCGCCGCGCTAACTCCCTTCCACCCCATTGTTGAAAAAGTACAATAAATCTTAATCTCTTTTCATTAATCTCGTGCTTTCAAACGCATGGGTGTAAACGGATCACAAATCGTATATTCGATTAAAGACATGTTGCCATTCAACTTTGCAATTTTAAAAAAGGCACTTATGATGACAGAGAAGATGCAGTAACGCATTTCATTAAACGCGTAAGTAGAACTTAAAAATAAACCAGTAGGATGTAGTCATTCGCTGCAATAAACACGAAGATAGGTGCAGTGGTCAAGCGGTGTTGCTGCTATATTGTTTTCGTCGTACCAACACTTAGAGATTCTACGGCTACGTTTGGATGAGCTAAAATTAATTGTTAGCTAGTTAATGACTAGGACTAATTGTTAGTTAGCTAATAATTAGCCTATCTAAAATTAGCCCAGAGCTGTTTGGATACATGTCTAATGGTTAGACTAATTTCTTAGAAAAGTCATGTCTACCCCTCATAATAACCGGTGATTCACATCTTTTCACGCGCAGTCTATTTTGCATCGCTCGTTATCTGTTTCGCGCGCACGCCATGCCCTACTCTTTTTTTTCTTCCTTGTACGTTTTCACGCCAACCATGTTTTTCCTTCATAGGTGATTTTCCTTTATACGTGAGGACAAGATCACAAGTACGGTAAAAATAAAAATCTAGCCGAGAACACTAGCATCCAGCACAGGAACGATATTGTACAACTCGATAAAATCCAGTACCCATGTTGGGAAAATAAAAATATCCATGGTTCGCAACAAGACTACCTCGAACACTCTCGCCTAGCAAACAAAGCGTTAGCGATACTATCTCGAAAACCATTCATATTTTGACCTTCATCTCCTAGATGAGTCGTAGCGCCACTTCGATGAGACGAAGGGGATGCCAGGAATGGAACATACCCTTCATAACGATCACACAAGTCAAAGTCTTGATCTGCCATTGCACTTTCACGAATGAAGTTGTGAAGGGCCATACAAGCAAGAATTATTTTGCTTTGCTTCTCCATTGGATACCTTGGCAAGTCCAATAAGATTCTCCATTTCATCTTCAAAACCCCAAAAGAACGCTCGATGACATTTCTAAGTGATAAATGGACAAAATTTAATACTTCCTTTTTCCCGCTGGGTGTCAGTCCTTGTCGAAACTCCGAACAATCCCTACTGCTCGTGCTGCCCATCACCATCCATCGCGGGCAAACTACGCAGAGAGACAGAAACTTGTGAGCCCTGGCAAAGGAAGGAGGACAGAGCTCAGGGAGGGAGGAGATTGACGAAATACCTGATGGGAGGCGGCGGATCCGAGAGGTTCGGCGGCAAATCGGAGCGTGCGGCGACGGCAGACGGCGGACCTCACAGATTGATGCGATGCCTGTCCACGGGAGATGGCCAGCGACGGAGAGGGGTCGTGCGGCGGCAGCGACGCTGGTGGTTCGACGGGGAGTGACCGTGGAGTGCAGCCGGCAATGGAGCCGCGTGCCGCGCTGCCGGTCGCCCGCGCAGGAGGAAGTTTACCGCTGCCGGGTCGCACGGACTGGGGAGCGGACGCACGAGTGAGGAAGTGAGGATAAGGCCAGCATAAGGGTATTTTATACTTTTCCCAGCATGTTACCTGCTATTAGCCCAAATTAGCTCCCACCCACCAGCTAATGGGCGAATTGTTAGCTAAGGGGTAGCTAACAATTAGCCCAAGGATTCAAACATGGCCTAACTATTATACATATCTAGCAGATTTGTCCGCGCAACTACACGGCTAGTTATTACAATATAGTTGTCTTTGGTATACGAGTCCACTACTAATAATTGAAATATAATTATATTTATTATATAACTCTAATATCAATATATGATTAATATGTACCGTTGTAATCTTGTCCCACCAAAACAAGGATGTGTTTGGTTGTCTGAATGAGATTTGATGGAATATGACCATCTAGTCTGGATAGGATGGAGCCATCCAGGTGATTGTTTTGATGGAGTGGATAGGGATGAGCCAATTTTTTGTTTGGTTGGATAGATAAAAATGGACAAGATGAACCAATTTTTTGTTTAGTTAGATGGATGAGGATGGATGGGCTAGTTGCAATTAAGGTTTCGAATTTTGGTTTAAAATTTTTGAATAAAATTTGATTTAAATTTCAATTTTTGGACAGTCTATCTGACCCTTGTACTTGGTTAACCAATCCATTCCAAGGATTACTTCTATACCCTTAGTATCCAATAATATTAAGTTCGCTAGAGCTTTACCCTTTTATAATTATATCCATTTTTGGGCAAATAGCGCTTGTTCTTAGTTCTTTACAGGATTGAACTAGTAAGGGATTTCTAAGTTGAATCAGATCCCATCTATGCTTTCTAACCAAGTATTCTGATATGAAGGAATGCGTTGCACCCGAATCAAATAAAACTGAAGCAGGTACCGAGTTGACAAAGAACTTACCATACACCACATCTGGTGCGTCCTGAGCTTCTTCAGCAGTAACGTGATTAACACGTCCTCTTCCGATAGTGCGAGGAGTACGCGGTGTTTGCGGCGTTCCTCTTCCCTGAGCTGGTGCTGGGGCGTGGGCCGGTGTGGTCCCCAAGTTGAACCGAACTGGGGTCACAGCCTGACGCTTCTGGGGACAGTTGCTGGCGTAATGTCCCATCTCTCTGCAGTTAAAGCGCTGGATTCCTGCTGTACCTGTGTTGTCCTTCTGAACTTGACTTCCTGCATTGCTAGCAGAGGCTTGAGAGAACTGACGCTGAACTGGAGCGGGAGTCCTAGGAGCACTGGAAACTGTTGGTCTGCTAGACTGAGGCTGAAAGGTATGGGGCCTAGAACTACTAGCACCTCATTGAGTTTGAAACATCATCTTCCTCTTTCTTGACTCATAAAGCTGACTCTGGGCATCCTCTTGAACCAAAGCCTTATTCACAATATGATGGAACGAAGGGAAGTCATTGGAGACCAGTTGAACTTTGATGTTAGGGTCAAGACCCTCCATGAAGCGCCAAATCTTTGCCTTATCAGTGGCAACATCCTCAATAGCATATCTGGACAGTTGGGTGAACCGGTTCAGATATTCTAAAACCGAGAGATTCCCCTGCTGCAGTTTATGGAACTCTCTTCTCTTCATTTCCATAATCCCCTTGGGAATATGGGTAGCCCGAAAAGCTTCAACAAATTCATTCTAGGTGATGCTCTGGGCTTCCTCATGGGCAGCGAGGTAATTTTCCCACCAACTTGCAGCGGTTCCTTTCAGCTGATGAGAGGCATATAAGACACTCAAATTCATCACACTGGGCTAAGTACAACTTCCTTTCAACATCTTTTAACCAATCGTCAGCCTCCAAAGGGTCAACCGATCCGGCAAAAGTTGGGGGTCTGGTCCTCATGAATTCCCCGAACTTAGACTGGGGTGGCTGAGCTGCTACTTGCACTGGGACTACTTGAGGCGGATTTAGCGCATTTTGCGCCAAGGCTTGCAAAATTTGCAGTTGCATGGCCATCATCTGCTCCATGCTTGGCGGCTAATTCGGGGGTGGGGGTGGCACTGGTTCTTGTTGTGCTGGAGGTGGCGGTACTTGGTCATTCTCATTGTACTGCTGTTGTACAGGAACTTCATCTTGTAACTGTACTCTACCACGGCCACGACCACGACCTCTAGCGCGGCCTCCTCTTCTTCCTCTACCACGACCTCTGCCAGGGTTCTCCATCTAAAACCAAGGACAGGGAAAGCACAAGGAAAGAGGGAAAAACAAAGATAAGAAAACAGGGAAACTAAATAGCATCCACCAGGACAAAAACGCAACCAACAAAAGAAAACACCAACTGAAATCTTTATTTAAATCAAAATAGTTTTATTAAGATGACTGTATCACAAATGCTTAGAAGCATGATACAATCCATCACACACAATTAATAACGTTTTAGTGTAGACAAAAGAAAGGTGCTACAGACAAAAACTAAAACTAACTACTAGGCAAACGAGGTAAAGAAAGGCATCTACAAATTTTGAAACAAGACAAGGTCAGAAAACAAAATTTAAATAGAGGATGAGGTAAGGACAAGACACTAAGACAGAAAAGATAGAAATAGAGGAGCTTAAAATTTTATAAGTATATTTTTATAAAAATATTAATCCTTAAAACTTTGCCATTCTAACTAAGTCACGTCCTACAGTCGTCCAGACTCTGATACCACCTCTGTGAGGCCCCAGATTTGCCATCCGGAATCTCCTGTGTATTTCTGTACTAGTCCCAGATCAGTAGCTAGTACACACAGTCAAACAGTGATGAATCATTACTGAACAAAACGAAGTAATAGCATAAATATAAAGTATCAGCCACATGGCTATTTATTACATCTCCTGGTCACATGATGTGAATTCATAGCAGCGGAAACAAGAACAACAAGATAAAACCCAAAAGACACCACAGGCGACGACTAGGAGCGCGTGCTTAGTTATCTTGGCGATCTCCAACGAACTCCTCGTCATAGAACTCATTGTCTTCGACTGCATCTTGGTAATTCTCTGATGGCAAAATTTTGTGTAGCATGTGAGTACAAACGTACTCCGCAAGTCTGAAAAAATGCAACATGTAGGGCTTTCCAAGGAAAGACTTAATAGGGTTCTTTTACATAAAGCAAGTTTCATCAAACTGCATTTAATAATAATTTTCACAATGTACATTTTAACAAATATTTTAACAATTGAATATATTTATTACTCTAGCGAAGGTTCTATCCACCATCACTAGTATAATGGCTCTATCCGCACAGTTTAAATAATTAAGGTAAACCAACTCATGACTCTATCCAACATGATCAAAACAGTTCCATCTACGATTGGCTCAATCCGCTAAATAAACATCCGAGAGTTCTAGCCACTCCGAATCCCAAAACATCGCTTATTTTAAAAACCAAAACCAAGTCTACCAGTATGAAAGCATTCTTCGCTTTGCCTTTGACCGTAGGCACAGCTATTCGAATAGTTTACTCTACAGAGGTGTACAGCTTTACCCACAAGACATGATATTCTCTTGATGCCAAGCTATTAGCACACTTCCTTAGGTGTGCCGGCAGAGATATCATGACAAGGCCTTTACAATGTATACGCCTAATCCGACCCACCCGCTGAGGTTTCACCGCTGTTAGGGTTCCATCTACCCAGTACAGAAACCCCCTCTTGCGCCGTGTGGGAAATACGACTTGCCTCCATCCGGCACCCACATTCCACCAACTGGCAAGTCTAAGTTAGGTTTCTACAAATTATTCACCAGTCGCACTCCATTATAGACATGTGGTTGCACGGTAATGCTTAGAATGGACAGTCACAAGCGTCGTTCCTTAAATTGATTAGGGCGGCTTTCACAAACCCGAACCAGTGCTCCATCCGCACCCGCCCGACAAACCATTCCGCCCCAATCTAAACCATTTTTATTTTACAATCACAGCAGCAATCACCTTGCTACAGTTCGATAAAACACATTTCAACAACATTTTAGAATTTATCCCAGCATAGGCAGTTTGATCAACATCAATCCTAAGCACAGTCTAACGTACTAAACAAGGTTAATCACATGATATATGATTACGTGATTAAAACTTAAGGTTACAAAGGCATGATAATCAAACAACAAGGATATCATTTCGAAATGGGTATAACTAACATCCTATATTTTAACATCATCAGTTTACATAAATAGCCATGCAAGTTGTAAACATTTTATAAAATAGTTATAGACAATGGGATCAACGTGCGTCAAGGAGACTTGCCTTCGTCGACGAAGTGCGCTGCGCTGCACTGAAGATCATCTCCTTCGTCGGCGACGACAACCGCTTCTTCGACTACGCGCAAAACGGAGCACAAAATGAATAAAATAAAATAAAAAGAAACTAAAAATTATAATAAAAATACTAGCAGATAGAGGATAATTTTAGATGAATTTAGCAATTTGAATCACTCGATTCAGAGTTACGACAGAGGAGAAACAATTGTTTGAATGCTGTCTGATTGGAAAAATGGAAAACGGGAATATTTCTTTAGCATCTTTTCTTTTTCTCCATTTTCTGATTTTCCTGTCTCACTTCCATACGAACCCCACGCGTCATTGGCTACTACCTTCTTCCCCATTGCTCTGTAACAAAGGAAAACCAGGGAACGACATGGCCAAACGGGAGAGCAACATCAGCCACTGGGGGGGTGGCTCGCCGGGCGGTGGCCAGAGGCGGCAGAGGGCGGGCAGCAGCAGAGAGTAGTGCTGTGTCGCACCAGAGGAGGCGCCAATAGGGCGCATTGGCCTGCGCGCAGGAGGCCGGTGAGGCTCGGCGGCGGCGATCGGCCGGGCAAGGTGCAGCGAGGGCGGCGGCTATCAAGGTGGCGGTGGATGGCGCGCTGGAGGCCGAGGCGGCGATGGCACGATGAAACCCGGAAGCGCTAAAAACGAGCCGGTTGCACGACGGTCAAAAACACCCGAAAATGCGAGATTTCTCAAAACTAAGATGAGCACGAGATAGCTAGCATCAAGGGGAGTCTATGGGTGCAAGGAATTGAATTGAATCGTACCCAAATGGAAGAAATCGACGACGAACGGAGCGACGACCGACGACGAACAAACTCGAAATACGGGGTCAAACTGCAACGAAAATCAAATCCGATTGAATGGTTGTGATCATGAAAGCAAGGGGCACAAAGTGACGCGGTTGGTTTACCTAGAAACTCACCGGAGCAAAAGATGACTCGCCGGTGTCTTTGGAGAACGCCGGGCGTCGGGTTTTCTCGAGTTTTGGAAAGGGAAACGACACTGAATCAACTGGGCAAGGTGAGCACAAAATAGAGAACGTCAATACGCACATTTCAAGTACTCGCACATCCGGTGAGGTGAAGAGACGCCCGAGATAATGGCTGTGCAATAAATTGTCATTAACGCTTAATTGCGGCCGTTTCGCTCGGATTGAGGACGGGTAACGGCAGGGCATTTATTCTCCATTACGACGCCGTCGCGATGCTTCAGCTCCCACGTGATTTGGACATTCATGGAGAAAGATATGAGAGATTGAAGTTTGTGCTTGTAAGGAGCTAGAACATGAACAGGTGCAGGATTCTTTGCGGAAGATGAACAGTGTTGAAACAAAAGCGCGCGTGATAAAATAGATAACAAGACTTAAAAATGATGGAAAAGACTCTAAAAATCGTAAAGAATAAAATTGGTTTCGCTATTTTTGGATGAACTTTGGGATTTAGATAATTTTGGGACAAATAAAAATGGATTTATTGAAAGCGCAAGAGATAAAATACCAGAGGGATTATATAAATCTTGGAAAAATTTCCAAAATTATTTTAGAATATTTGGAACCTAATTCTATGAATTTTGAGATTTTTCGAGTATTTTAAAACTCGGGTGAAATTTCGATTAAGGACCAAAGTTTGGAATTTTGAATTTGCGGACGATAAAGAATTGAACTCTGAGTTTTGGAAGGATATGGATGTCAGGTTAAATATAACACCGAGGAAAATCCAAATTTTGAATTTAATTATTTTAAATTAGCTTTTAGCAGAAACCCGGAATTGGGGATGTTACACGGTTTTTCGCGAAAAACTGCTCGGTTTTCATGAAAAACTAACCCTACCAATTGAATGTTCTTTGAAAACGGTTTTTGAGCAGTTTTCAATGAAAAACCGCACACATAATTTTTTTCAAAATTTTAGATTTTTTTTATTTAGAACGGTTTACCGAGTGATTTTGGATCTCGAACCGGAGCGGTAAGATCGAAAACCACAGTTTTTGAGTAGTTTTCGATGGTTTTGTTAACCCTGGTTGCGATATTCCTATAAGAAAAAATTCTTATTGATCCATTAATTAACTTCAGAGAGGCAAGCAGGCTACAGCAAAGATAATCTAAAATAACTAAGGCCTAAACCACCTCGAAATTAATAACAGCGACCATTTAAGCCGCATCTTTATTTAAAGCCTGTTTGGTAGAGTTTCAGATCCCAGCTTCACTTGAGATTTGAAACTTATAGGCTAAAATAAAAAATATATATTAAGTTTATATTTTTTTTGTCTAAAATGTAAAAAAGATGATTCATCTAAATATTTTTAATGTATTTACAACTCCAGCTCTACGGATCTGATAAAATTAGGATTACCCAGTTCCACTAGATCCACGAATCTAACGAAGCTGGAGCTCTATCAAACACACCCTTATTAAGGTCGTGGACCCCGAAGAATTAAACGGCCTAATCAACAGGCATGCACAGGCCTCGTACGATACAGCCATGCGCCTCTATATATAGCCAAGGCTCCCTTTGAGCTTTGAGCACAGCAGACCTAAATCACAGGACAGATCGAGCGAGCGAGCGAGCTAGGCCGGGGAGATGACGACGCATGAGCAGGTGATCGACGTGCCTCGTTCTCTTCTTTTAATTAGCACTAACACGTTACTAGATCTGTTGTTTCTTACATGCAATTAACATTCATACACGATCTCCGTATATAAAGCACACGTTTGACTATTATGTTTTTTTCCTAATGGTATGTTAGTAAAAAATATTAGAAATAAAATGACACTGGAGTAAGTGCTTCTGACCACACGCCAATCACAAACCGACCGAACCATGTCATTTAACATAGACCAACCAAACCATTCAATACTCCGTGCAACGAAATTATCTTCCAACTAGTAAATGACTAATAAATGATACTTATTGTTTGTACATGAATCTTTTTTTATTTAGCCATAACCTTCAAATAAGATCGATTTTGGTTTTTAAATTTTATAGGATCGTAGAATCTCATCTCTTCTACATATGATAATTTTTTAATAATTTTTTAAAATATGTACATGTGTTTTTTATGAACTTTTAAAAACACTGGATATATTATCTTTTACTATTTAAACAAATGATATGTTACGGGTTATTACACAAGATGTTACCATACTGAAACAAAGAGTATAAATAGAGCCACTCCTATCGTGTAAAATTTATGAAAAGCACATGTACAAGATTTTAAATATTCTCATAAAATTACCATACATAGGGAAGGTAATATTCTACAACTCTGTAAAATTTGAAGACCAAAATCAATATCAGTTGAAAGATATGAAAAAGATAAATTCATCTAAATAGTGTTTTTTCACTATTTTGCGCTTTATCAATTTCATATCTTTTAAATGCTATTAGGTTTGGTTTTCAAATTTTATAAGGTTGTAGAAGGTCACCTCCCTTATATATGGTAATTTTTTAGAATTTTTCAAATAATTTACTACAGGGTCGACAAATAGAACTAAATTCTTATCCACGAATATCACATGTACAAGTTTTCAAAAATTCTTAAAAAATTACCATATATAGGAAAGATGAGATTCTACATCACATAAAATTTGAAGACCAAAACACATGTCAACTAAAAGAAATGAAAAGGACAAATTTGACTGACTAGTGATTTTTCACTATTTAATATTTTGTCAATTTTATATCTTTCAAAATCTATTGAGTTTGGTCTTCAAATTTTACAACGTTGTAAAAACTCACCTCATCTACATATAGCAATTTTTCGAGAATTTTTGAAAATATTTACATATGATTTTTTTATGAATTTTACACTATAAGAATACTTTACACAGCATATAGTAACATCTTGAGTGATGGGCAGTAAAATGTTATATTCTAAATAGTAAAAGACAGTATATCCTACTGTTTAGCACTTTGTCAATTTTACATCTTTTAAATACGATTGAGTTTGGCCTTCAAATTTTACAGAGTTATAGAAGCTTACCTCTACTACATATGGTAATTTTTTGAGAATTTATCAAACATTTTAATGTAGGTCCAACAAACAAAACTTAATTTTTATTCATGAAAATCATATATACATACTTTCAAAATTTCTTAAAAAATTATCATGCATAGGGGAGGTGAGATTCTACAACTTTATAAAATTTGAAGACCAAAATCAATATCAGCTGAAAAATATGAAAAAGACAAATCCAGATAAATAATGATTTTTCACAATATAGAGATTTTTAATTTCATATCTTTCAAATGCAATTGAGTATGGTTTATAAATTTTATAGAGTTATAGAAGTTCACCTTTCCTACGTATGGTAATTTTTTGACAATTTTTGAAATTTACTACAAGGCTGACAAACAAAACTAAATTCTCATCCATGAATACCACATTTACAAGTTTTCAAAAATTCTTAAAAAATTACCATATGTAGAGGAGGTAAGGTTATACAATACAGTAAAATTTTAAGACAAAAACACGTCTCATCTGAAAGATATGAAAAAGATAAGTTTGGCTGACTTGTGATTTTTCTCTATTTAGTGATTTGTCAATTTTATATCTTTTAAATGCGATTGAGTTTGGTCTTTAAATTTTACAAAGTTATAGAACCTCACCTCCCCTATATATGATAATTTTTTTTGAGAATTTTTAAGAACTTTTATGCATGATTTTCACAGATTGCATGCTATAAGAATGGTCTACAGCGTATAGTAACATTTTGAGTAATAGACAGTAAAATGTTATTTTCTATATATTAAAAGATAACATATTCTGCTGTTTAGCGTTTTATCAATTTCATATCTTTCAAATGAAATTGAGTTTGGCTTTCAAATTTTACAGAGTTGTAGAAGCTCACCTCCCCTATGTATGGTAATTTTTGAGAATTTTTCAAACTTTTTACTGCAGGTTCGACAAACATAACTAAATTTTTATTCACGAAAACCGCATGTATAAGTTTTCAAAAATTCTCAAAAAAATTACCATACATTGGGGAGGTCAAATTATACAACCCTGTGAAATTTGAAGACCAAAATCAATCTCAACTAAAAGATATAAAAAGACAAATTTAATTAAATAGTGATTTTTCATTGTTTAGCATTTTATCAATTTCATATCTTTCAAATGCGACTGATTTTGATATTAATATTTTACAAGGCTGTAGAAGATCACCTCTCCTATGTATGTAAATGTTTTAGAATTTTTGAAAATTTGTATATATGATTTTGATGGATTTTACATGATAAGAATGGTTTACACAGGATATAGTAATAACTCGTGCAATACTGAGTAATAGGTTATTTTCTATATAGTAAAAGGCACAAATCTAGTGTATTATAAAATCCATAAAACCACATGTACATATTTTTAAAAATTCTCAAAAAAGTATTATACGTAGAAGAGATGATATTCTATAACCATGTAAAATTTGAAGACAAAAATCATCCTCATTTGAAAGTTATGGCCAAATAAAAAAAAGAAAGATTCAGGTAAAAAAGAAGTAGCATTTATTAGTCATTTACAGTTCTGTTACATGGGAGATACTACTAATTGGCTTATGTGAATAGTTTGAACGCGTTTCGACCTTGGTTTTGCATGACATCGAGTTACGACTGTGTAAAATTTGAAGACAAAAATCATCCTCATTAGAATAGCGTTTCCGTATATGTATATGTATATACACTCCTGGGTGTATGTTCTCCCACTCTAAGTATATATACTACTTAAATGATCTTGTTATACCTCTCTATCCTTTTTGAGCATACTCTAATGCTGATTATAAGATACTCCAAAGTGAATTCCATGAAAAACTGTACATCTTTGTTTGTTGAGTAATGTTTATATGCTTTCCCTTTCAATATAAGTTGTATAAATTTTAAAACAAACGTATTGGTCAGGACAAAGCGACAATATGAATTATGTAACAAGAATAATTAAACGATGGAAGTATATAACACATGGGCCTAGCCTTGTAGTGATTAATTTCATCTCATCAGGGCGACCATGGGTCGTTGTGCGGAAGTGCTTGGGGGCCTCACTACTCCCACTAGATGCTACTCTCTTTGGTCATAAATAGTTGTTTTGGATATAGACATAGTTATTAAAACTCAACTTTGACCACTAATTATTATTGTAATATATTTAAAATTTTAATAAAATTATAATATTAGGAAAGTACGTTAATTTCAAGACGAATTTACACATATGATTTTTATGCATCAAATCTAAATATTTAAAAAGATGTTGGTAGTTAAAATTTTAAAAGTTTGACTATACATATTTCAAATCGAACGAAGGGAGTACTGTATTAATTTGTTTACGTGATCTTCTCCACTCGGCCCCCTTGAGCTTCAACATAGGTAGTACTCCTATCCTAATCCCTCGCTAGAGCAAGAAGAAGCTGATAAGCCATTAATTCGTGTATATACGTACTGTACATGCATGTTTATTAGCTATTCGTGCGTGCATGGCGCGCGCAGATGCAGGCCACGGTGAAGGTGAGCACCACCCCCATCTGGGCAGCGATCCCACGGGGGCATGTACTGCTGGATGACTTGAAGGTGCTGGTGCGCGTCGAGGCGCCACCGGTGGTGGTGAAGCGGGCCCCCATCGACCTTGTCGCGGTCCTGGACGTCAGTGGAAGCATGGGTTATCTGCCGGACGAGAACCGAGTCGCTGACAAGAAGAAAGGGGAGCATTCGAGGATGGATCTGCTCAAGGCGGCCATGACGATCGTCGTCAATGCGCTCCACGACGACGACCGCCTGGCCTTCGTGAAGTTCGACAACGCGGCTCACGCCACCCCGCTCAAGGAAATCTCTGGCGGCGGCCGTGACCATGCCCTGGGATTGGTGGACAAGCTCAAGCCCAATGGCGGCACCGTCTTCAAGCCGGCCTTGTCGAAGGCCATGGAGATCCTGGACGGGCGAGCCGTCAACGACGACAGGAAGCGTCTAGGCTTTATCGTCTTCCTGACAGACGGGGAGGACTCCACGCTCAATTGGGACGACGTACTGAGCACCAACTCCAGCCAGTTCCGGGACACGCTGAAGAAGTACCCGGTCCAGACGTTCGGTTTTAGCAAGTTCCACGACCCCAAGGCGCTGCTGGCCATCGCCAAGGCCTCCTACGGGACCTACTCCTTCATCAACCAGGGCCTCGACAAGATCAAGGACGCGTTCGCCATCTGCCTAGGCAGGCTCAGCACGGTCGTCGCCGTCGACGTGACTATCGACCTCAAGCCCAACGCCGAGCAGGGGGTGTTGATCAAGGGCATCGATTCCGGAGGCTACGAGAGCGGCGTGAAAGAAGAAGGCAAGTCCGGAGACATCCGCATCCCCATCCTCTACGCCGGTGAGACCAAGAACTTCATCGTCCACCTGCGCGTGCCTGCTGCTGGTGAGGCCACCGGCGGTACGCAGGTTTTGCTCACCGCCGGTGGCCAGTGTCACGATGCTTCTGATGGCATTGCAGCCGATCATCCCGCGGACGTTCCCATTGAACGAAAACACCTGTCCATCGAGTGGACAGCTGATGGCGACGTCTTCGTCGACAAGGGCACCGAGGTCGTTCTGCGGCAGATGACCCGGTTCATGGTGCTGGACGTGCTGGTGAAATTCCACGGTAAATTCAAGGGACTGAAGAACGTCTCGATGGTCAGTGAAGGGGACAAGAAAGCGCAGAAAGATGCTGGAGACTGGCTGAGGGCGCAGTGGGACGAGCTGAAGAAGAAATCCTCCAGCTTGAGCGATGGCGGCCAGCTGGACCTATGGGGCTTCGAGGAAGATGTGCAGGAGATGGTAGGCAACCTAATGGAAGGCTTGGGGATAGCCTACATCTGCTCGTGGGAATCGAGCCACCAGATGGAGTGCGCGACCACCATGGGCTCGCCGGATAAAGTTGCCCCCGCGTACAAGACGCCGGCCATCGAGAATATGCTACAGCCGGCGCAGAAGCAGCCCGCGGCTAGCAAGCCGAAGGCACCTCCTGCTCCTGTTCCGAACGAAATGGTAGAGTTCACTTTGACCATCTAAAGGTTAATTATGTCTTTGCACTTCATTACTTGTGACATTAATTTGCAAGGAAAGAGACTCACTATAGATTTTGTTACGTACGGATACACCATGCATATATGTTGCAACGAAAGAATATATTGCAAAAAAATTTATTTGAAATGAAATATAATTCGGATCAAATTTACAATAGATTCCAGATTATTATTATTGTAGAAATTTGAATTTACATTTGAATTTGAAATATGATATACAGTTCTATATTTTTTAACCTATCTTTATTTTGTAATTGGAATCCTTAATCCAACATGTTATATAATTTTAATTTTTTAAAGTGTGCACCATTTTAAAATCAAATTAGATTGTATTACGTACATGTCTTAGATTAAACGTATGGCTTACTTGTGTTTTCTTTTGAAACTCTTTGAAATAAGTTTGTGCAAGATCCAATTGTTGACACGGCTGAGATTTAAAATTAGACTATACGTAAAGAACGTTTGGAATGTGGATGATGATACTGGCATTTAAATTTTAAATAACATTTCCATAGTTGGTATGGAAGGATATACCATTTAATAGTTGATTATTTTAGGCGTGCAACTTAACCAGTTGCTGGTCTCCTAACTAGTCATTTTTGTATTAAGTTAGAACTAATCTCAATCAATCAATGGCTGATATTGAAATCTTTTCTTACCCCTAGAGTGGTAAGTGGTGAACCGTAGAAGGGCTCTGATAGATTGGACACGCTTACTACTGTGCTACGTACGTACACAGGCCACAGCCTCCGCAGAGAAGAAGGTGGAGCTAGTGTTACCCGAAGCCGGGGACACGGTGATCCCTTACAATGAAGAGAAGGAGGACCTGCCAGTGCTTGTGCGCGTGGTGGCGCCGCCGAAGATGGAGCGCGCCCCGATCGACCTTGTGGCGTTGCTCGACGTGAGCGGCAGCATGGGCTGGAAGACGTCCACGCCGGGGTGGACGAGGCTGGACCTGGTGAAGGGCGCGATGCAGGTGGTGACGAGAAAGCTCGGCGCCGGCGACTGCCTGGCTATCGTGCCGTTCCACGGGCGTGTCGCCGGCGCCACTGCGCTCACGGAGATGAACGAGAAAGGACGGAACGATGCGTGCTTGGAGTTGCTGCACCTCAGGGCCGGCGGTGATACCAAGTTTCTGCCAGCCCTCAAGTATGCCTCGGATCTCCTGGAGGGGCGTCCGGCAGATGAGAGGAAGTCCCGTCCGGGCTTCGTCTTCCTGCTCTCCGACGGGGAGGACAGGACAGTGCTCAAACCCCAGAGCCACATCGACGACCGCTACCCTGTGCACACCTTCGGCATGTGCCAGAAGTGCAACCCGCAGTCGATGCTCCACATCGCCAGCAAAACCGGAGGGACCTACCACCCCGTCAACGACAAGCTCTCCAACGTGGCGCACGCGCTAGGCGTCTTCCTCGGCGGGATCACATCCGTCGTCGCCGTCAACACGCGCATCAGCCTCAGCGTGCCGGACGGCTCCGGCGTACTGATCAAGCAAATCGACTCTGGGAGCTACGCCAATGATATCCATCAGGGGGACACGTCCGGCACCATCAACGTCGGCGTCATGTACGCTGACGAGGAGAAGAAGTTCATCGTCCGCCTGCACGTGCCAGGAATGAAGTCGGCGCCGGAGATGGAGACGCAGCATCATGTGCTGAAGGTGGGCGGCAGGTACAACAAACCCGCCGGGCGCAAAGTGGAGACCATCGACGAAAAGGGCGTACAAGTCACGAGACCGGGCGACGGGCAGCCCACTAAACCTATTCCGTCAACCTACTGCCAACTGCTGATGGAGGAGATCGTCCGCGTCAAGGTTGTCAGCATCGTGAGGACCGTCGTGAACAAGCACAAGGATGCCGACGAGTCAGACCACCAGGAGATGGCCAAGCAGCTGATGGACGCGTGGGAAGAGTTCAAGCGCTCCGAGTCTGAGACGGGGAAACAAGTCCCCAAAGACCTCGATGACGTTATCACGAGCATGCACGCGAACCTGACCCAAGATGAGTACATCGGGGTGCTGTACGTGCACTCGTGGCTGGCGAGCCACCTGACGCAGCAGGCGACCACCATGGCCCTACCCTCGTCGGCCGGCGCCGTGGTCGGCTGGTTCCAGCAGAACTACATGCAGCACACGGCCGCCGAAGCGGTGTTCGACGCGTCGTCGTTCGTGACGAGGCCGGGGGGCGGGGGCCAGGACAGCGACCCCTGCAAGTGCGTCGACTTCAACAGTATCGACCGCCGGCTTGATCTCTGGTCCAGGGTCAACCACGAGGTGCCGCTCATGTTCCAGCCGTCGGAGGACGCCGGGTCGCACCAGCTCACCGCTGTCTTCCGGGAGGCGTCGCTCGAGGCAATCAACCGAGCCATGCACCACGACATGTACCTGGTACGTACGTATCATAGCCTACATGCATGCTAGTAGCAGTACTAGCTAGCTAGTACTTACTCCTCTGCCCGTGAATATACGTCATTCTAACTTTAAATTTTGTTTTTAAATGCATATTATTCTACAATTTTAACATAACTTTTAACTATTTTTTTCTATTGCATACTCTTAGCATTTCTTATTCTCAATATTATTTACTACTGTGAAATAGAGTAACACACCATCTAAGAGCAATAATGAGCTAACAAAGAGAGACGATTTGATTATTAATTTCTACATGTGCCTTGTTAAAATATAAAACAGTATCAATTCAAGAATGGAATAAGTAGTTAATTAGTGGTCAGTTAATTATATATCTGGCCGGTGATATTAAATCGCAGGCCGTCGTCCATGCGAGCTACCTGAGGCGATGCTACAGCGCCGGGAAACAGCTGCCACCGCCGCAGCATGGGCATGGCAATGAAGCGCCGCCGCCGCTTGATGTGGCAAAGCCCAGGGAGTACTGACGACGACGCACGCGCCATTCAATATATATAAATAAGCGGCGTGCTTTCATAATTCATCGGCAACTTTCAAATACTATTTCAAATAAGCGTGCGGCCACCTCGATGGTCTGGCTTGTATGGTGTGTACTAGTAAGTTTGCTTGTATGGTGCACCCGTGTACATGATCGATCGGTCGAGTCGATCGAACTGCATTGTATGGTGTACTAGTAAGTTTGCTTGAATAAATATTTGATTTGGTTTGGTTTGGTTTTCTTAAATGAACCAGTAGTGATTGAAAAATTAACATGGCTACAGTGACTTAATTCTTGTTTCGTTAGATTTTTGTACTGTTGTCTACTACTAGTATAGATTTTCTGAACCTAGGGGTAGCCGCCACCGTGCCAAACCGTTGGATCGGGTACTCGCTTTGAGACGTGCGCAGTCAGGAAAGCCCGCAAGCCGATTATCGAACGCAATCTGAAGGGGTGCAACCAAGGTTCTAAATTTCGTTTTCGATTTATATCTCATCACTCTCTAAAATCTAAAATTTTAACAAAATCTTTTTATTTTAGGCAAAATTCAAATCCATAATTTTTTCGATCCAGATTTCTGAAGTTTCAGCCAAAAACCCAAAATTACAGAAATCTCAGCAAACTTTAACCGAACGAAAAGTGATTCAAACGATATCAAAAAATTTTAATTTTTTTGTGGATGGTTCTGACACATCACTAATATTTCCATAAAAATTTCAGAATTTTTAAAATTATAAAGTGCTACTATCCTGATAAAAGGCTGACCGATAAATTTCAATCGAATGGAAAATGGTGCAAACCACATTAGAAACTTTTGAAAAATTTTGTGGATGGTCCTGACACATCCATAATATTCTAATAAAATTTTTTAGATGATGATAATACTTGAGTATTTTTCAAAAATTCGGATAGTGCTACTGAAGGCTGAGCAGCAAATTTCAACGGAATGGAAAGTGGTTCAAATCACATTAGAAATTTTTTGTGGATGGTCCTCATGCATCACTTATGTTCTCATAAAAATTTTAATTTATGATCAAACTTGAGGAATTTTAAAAATTATGACAGTGATACTGTCTTGATAAGAGGCAGACAGTAGCTGCTCATGTGCTTAGCTTAAAGAGTTGAGATGCCACCCTACGAATCCCTGCTCCAGCACTTATTGTTTGATTTTTTTTGTTGTGTGTGCTGATGTGCTCACTGCTCGCTCCTAGACAAACAAAAGCTCCCGTGACTAGAACTCGAGACTTCCGTTGAGACATGCACTAAGCCTTAACCACCTGAGCTAAAGGAAGGTTGTGTTCTTATTGCAAAATATTTATATATACTAGATGCGGAAGCACAGCGCCACACCACACTAGTTACCATACTGTTCAAATAAGGTATTATTACAAAATATGAGTAGTTAGCAATAATAAGATTAGCAAAATTGTAGTTATGTATATAAATATATACAACCAACTATTGTTATGAAGTTAAGTAATATCTTCGATCATGAAAGCATGACGTGTTCGACTTTCCAAAGTCAGCAAAAGGCTCCTTGGACTACTAACTTTTTTGTCATATAGTCGACTAGGGATGATAAAAATACCCATGGGTCCGGGTCCGGGTCCAAATTTGGACCTATGGGTATATTATTTCGGGTTCGGGTCTGGGTCCGGGTCCGGATCCGGGTCTCATTTTGGACCCGTGGGTACCCAGACCTGGACCCGTTAAAAAAACTAAAAAACAAACGCTAGATCGGTTAAGGACTGAAAAACAAACGGGTGATTTGGCTGCTTGGCCCACCCTCGTGCTTCGGTGCTTGGCCCACCCTCGTGCCGTGACCGAGCAGCACCTGTTCATTTGTTGCTTTTGGAATTGAACGGGCAGGGAGAGTCCCTCGTGCTTGGCCCACCCTCGTGAGTCGTGCGGGGCTTGGCCCACCCTCGTGACCGAGCAGCACCGGTCTCCCATTCCATGCGCAACGCCTAAAGTTTAGTACCACATCGCTTAATGAGCTTGGTTGGGGTAGGGAGAAGGCTACATAAGCGACGTCCCTGTATGCGTGATGGGTCAACGTGTTGATGCAAACTTGGGTTCGGTACTTGCAACGTCCGTCCCGCGTTTGGGTTCGATCAATGCATAAATAAAAAAGAATGAAATCATTGATAAAAAAACTTTGTGATTATACGTAAGAATGAATGGCTAAATTTTGTGTTTGGCCGTCGGGTCTGGGTACCTGTTTGGGTCTGGATACCCATCGGGTCTGGGTTCGAGGGTCTGAGTTTGGATCCGTGATTGATTTCGGGTTCGGGTTCAGGTTTAAACTTCGGGTCTCGAGTCCGGGTCCACGGAGGCTGGACCCTGAGGTACCCGGACCCGTTGCTATCCCTATATTCGACAAAAGTTAAAAAACCACAATACTATGAAAGTATTTTTTTTATGTAAAATTCATTTGTACCTCTGTATGATAGCTATGAATTCAATCAATTATGATAGCTATGAATTCAATCAATTAAATTATATAGATGTAACAAAGTAAATTTAAAATAAATAAGACATTTAGATTAAAACATGATAGCTTAAACTTTGACTAACTCCATTAGCCATAGCAGGGGAACAATTAAGGGTTAAAAGAAGAAAATTCACTACAGCATACTTAGTTACTTACTTGCATTAGGTAGCCAGTAGCCAGTAGCCAGTTTGGTCACCTTCGGCAATTCAGGAAGCTCACATACCACGTTCGCTTCAAAGTATTATTAACATCAAGGCAATTATCAACGTAATCACGCAATAGTTTGGTATGGATTTTGACATAATGAATGAACATATTTATCTTATGCAATTTCAGAAAATGTAGGACATCCATGAGCTTTTGAAAGCAAGCACAGCAGATATTATTTAGACAAATAAAGGTTTATTTATCCCAAAATAAGGATATAAAGAAACAGAGACTCACAGTGTGATCGCTAACAACTTCTTCATAGTATAGAACAATATTTGGGGTTTTCTTGAAATTCATCAAAGCATCAGCTGCCAACTTATCAGAATGCTTTAGTTCAGCGATCAACATTTTTTGTCTGTCATTGGTTTATAGTCAGCAAGAGCATCAGCCTGCAAGGGAAAAAAGATCGCTAGAACTGTCTTTTATTTACCTGGACAGCTTCAATATTGTAGCAGCTAAAGTAGCTAGTAGTACGTAGATTTGAACATACTGGAAACAGAATCAATTCATCATACCAAAAAGTTGCAGATTTGAAATAAAAATTATCTCACTACAGACTGTAAGATCAAAAGAAATGATATGTGAACCTCGTCTCAGGAAGACACATGAGCTTTATGAGTTCGATCCATTTAGTTGCTTGGTGGCATTGTCATGAGCATTTGCTAATATATAGACATAATGCTGGAGAAGATTTTTCTTGAAAGAAAAATTGGAGACACACCTCTTCAGTTGAAGTATTCAACTATCTCTGCATGATGTTTCATTAGGTCTTATAATTTCTACCAAAATTGGAGTAGATGCACCACATTAAATAATTGTGGTATGAAAAAGAATTCTTATGAATAGATAAAAGGATTTACAGAAAGTCTCAGCAATCTTCAAAACCAAAACTACAAAAAAAAAACATAGCATAGAGACAAAAATCAACATATCTATTTCAGAAAACATATAAACCCAGAAAAGCCCTTCTTAGAGAGCAATTGCATCTCCCAAATGCATCTAAGTTGCAAAATGTACAGGGATATGATATATCTATGAATCTATCAGCAGCCCTCTTTCTGGAATCAACATCTTTAATAGGTGAACCACCTATGTAAAGTTGATACTTCAAACACATAAGATTTGAAATGGGAGAAATAAAGATTGCAACGGAGAGAAGGAAAAAATAATGATTCGGTTGGTCAGTAACATCCCGAAAATTTTAAAATAGTAGAAGTATAATATTTAAATTTTATTGTGAATATTTCTGGATTTTCTTAATATTGTTTGCTTTATTTGGATTTTCTTGGATTTTCATGTTGCAAGAAAAATTCAAGAAGTGGAATTAAAGAATGAAAAGGAGAAAAGGCAAAAATGTAAAAAGTAAAAATTTATAAAATTTGCCATGAGAACCCTGAGCATATAAGTAAATCATTTTAGCCAGCAATTGAAATTTTATGCATAAACAAATGAAGATATAAAATGAAAAGACAACTTTTAAATCAAAACAATGCATTTTCAGAATTTATAAAATATTTATAAATCTTATCTGGAGCTGAAAAATTTATCATGAAATACTCAATGCAATATCTTCCTTTGGTAAAAATATTATGAATTAATATTGTCATTTAGGACTTCTAAAAATTTAAAAACAGAAACCCTGAAAATCTAGAAATTGGAATGTCAGAATTTTCATAAAATAATGGAACCATAGTTGGACTTGAGAATTTTACAGAAGCATTCTGAGACCAAATTCTTTTGAAAAAAAATTCAAAAATAATAGACTTTAATTGATCTCAATCCAAAATAGAAATCCGAAACAGGAATTTAGAGCAGTCAATGATGTAGGAATATTAATAATTTCTCAGTAAATGAGTTTAACCCCAAATATTTACCAGACGTTGAAACCTGTCAATAGACTTCGGTCAAAAAGTTTCATAGCTTTGTACATCCATTTGACCATCAACTAAATCAGAGAGAGAGGGAGAATAGACCACCCACAACCACCCTGTTCTTTTGATCAGGCACTGACGTGTGGACCATGCCCATTCCCGTTCCGTTCCTCTGCGTGCAATGGGAAAGCCGTTTGGTCACTGCCAGTGGTCCCAGGCCCACTCGTCATACCCTTCTTCCTCCCTGTTCTTCTGACTGAAGCCGTTCCCTTCCGATCCAGTGCAGGAGGAGAAGTCTCCCGAAGCGATTTCATCGGCCAACGTTTGATTCATCGAACCCAATTGCCGTTCGGTCATTCCCCTGCGTCATCCTCACCTCATCGCAAGGGCTCTATTGCTGCCACGAAGACCCACTGCCCTCTCTCGCCATACCGCTCGCCATTTCCCTTGTCGCGTCTGGAGAAGCTCACAACCGAGCCAATCTCAACCAAACCGGGTCATCTGCCTAACCTCTCAGCTATACATTGCATTTCAATGCTCCCAGAGGCAGCGCTCAGCTTTCCCTTCTACTTCCTTTTCCCTTCTTCAGCCGAGACAGCCAAAGCCTCCCTCAAAGCCGCCATTGCTAGGAACCTTCAGAGCTCCAAGCCGAACTCAAATCAGAGATTGAGCAACCCATTTCCAAATTCTTCTGAGCCAAAGCATCCTCACAAGTCAGCTTGAGTAAAAGCCCTCAAGAACATCTGAGCTCTCCCATGTGGAATCTCCCTGCCACCGTGCGCCTGTCTCCTCCATGGCCGGCCACCAGTGGCGGAGCCAGAAATTTTTAAAGGAGGGGTCTAAGAATGAAGTGGCGACGCAGACGAGCAAGCGCAGGCGTAGCGGTGTCTCCGACCGTCACCGCCTGATGCTTATTATTAGCACTTAGCACACAGTACTCCACTGCCCTGTGGATTAGACGAATAGTATTGTATCAAAGACCAAAAATATCCAAAAAAATTAGACGTCCTAGCAATTCTGTAGACCAATCACAAATTCATAATCACATGATCTGTACAACTTGTCGCCAGTAACTAAACTAATAATTAATCAATCGATAATTAGCAAAAGGCACGAACTGCTCATGGATATATGACATATACATATGCCTGTGAAAAAGCGACGAACATAGAGAAAACTAGATAGCATCTCAAGGGAAGGGACAAAGGTTTAGCGCACCACGCACGTCGTCGTAAACCGGCCTGATCGATCGGACTGTTTATGCTAGAATAATCTAGTCGCCGTCTGTCCTGAGAGAATCGGAGAACAGCAAACTGAATAATCTAGTCACGCAGCATGGAGAACGAACGGGAAAAGGCCGAAGGCGAGACGTTGGTTCGGTCTTTGACTCGATGTTTCATTCGCAGCATGCGAGAAGACGAGAACGGCCGTCGGACATTTGTCCTTGTGGCTGTATATATATACACTCTAACTCCTTTCATAGGTCAAAGGGGGGCCAAGGCCCCATCACGCCTCACTGTGGCTCCGCCACTGCCGGCCACCGTGGACAGCCCTCCTCGGTGATTCTTCGGTCAAGGTAAACCCAAAAATGGAATCCACTAGACTCCCTGATGCTCAAACACTTACTCATTCGAGCTCTAGTGCAGTGATTTCTTCTCTCCACCGCCCGCCATTAATGCAGCCGCAGGAGCTCATGGGCGCACCTCCCTGGTAGCCCTCTGGCCGAATAGGTTACTTCTCGGGTGTGCCTCGCCGCCCCGATCCTCTCGAGTCCTCTCCGTCGCGCGAAGATCGCCGAGCTACCTTCGCCAGCGAGCCCTAGTCGAAACTCGCTCGCCTCTCTGCGAATGGGGCCCTTCATCGTCCCTCACCAATGCCGGTGCAAAGGGGTAAAAGCGCTCTCCACTTAGAAAACGTATTCCCATTTCGTATGCATTTACTAATCATTTGAAATTGCATTTCGAATATCTTTTGAGATATAGTTTCAATCCCGATGAAATAAATTTGTATGCTCATATAAAATGAGAAAGAATCTGAATATATAAAAATATTTAATTTTTGAACTGCTGTATAATTATTTAATTTAAACCTTGATTATGGTACTAATATGGTTTCTAATAAGAATTTGTGTATAATAGTTAGTGAAATGATGAAATCAATATTCGTGAGATTTTAGGATCAGGATGTATTCAATATATATAAATACATTTAATTTTTTGAACTAGGTTTAATTTAATTGCTTAGCAATCATTAGTAAAGCTTAATATGGCCATTAATAGAAATGAGTGTATAATAGTTCATAAAACCATATAAGAAATGAATATGTGCTTCTGGGATTGAAATAAACCCAATCATGCAACAATATTTAATCTTGGAACCAAATTTAATATAATTGCTTGTTAATCATCATTAAACCCTTTCATGGCCCTTAGCAAAACACTAGCATAATGGCTCATAAAAATGGTAATGTAATTTGTATAAGTCCCTAAAAACAGTAAGGATCCATGTGTACAAAAATACTTAGAATCGGACTTAATTTGTATTCTTTTAATAGAAGAAAAATGTTAATTAAAACAATAAGTAATTAGATAATCTATTGCAATTGAAGTTGAAATAATGCCAAATCAGTTCTGAAACATTTCTAGGATGGTATTCTACTAACACCTGAAAAATGAGTTAAAGATCATGTATGATGTAGTTGAAAACTTAAAATGAAGTTAGCCGATTTAGCGTTCATATTGTGATCATTTAGGCTATTTCAACAATAGATGAAATAACTCATCCAAATACTAAAATCAGTTTAGAAACACTGTACAAGGTTTATACTACCATGATCTGTAAAAAGAACCTTATTCCATTAAGGTTTGCATATTAATCTCATCATATCAAAACCCTTAAGTGTTAACCTTTTGATTCACTTTTGGCCGATTCCGATTATCGTTAACTTTACAACGCCACTTAAGCCTTTTCAACAATGAAAATAATGTATCAGCCAAAGTCTAAAATTTATGGAATTAGCTTAGAATTGTTATACAAAGTATAAATCATCTTAGTACGAAGAAATAACCATAATCCATCATGTTCTGCACATTAATCTTAATAGCTGAATAACCCTAAGTAACCACATTACTTTAAACCTTAATGCGAATGAATACACTTTAGGTAATAATGAAGGAAACACGTAGTTAAGTTATTTTTATCACCGAACCTTCTTAAATATCATGAAAATAATCCCAAGAGCCTAAATCAATAGATTTAACTTATGTAAAACTAATCTCGAGCGAAATCAATTAAAGATAAAGAACTAATCATTCATAATATAACATGATCATTTGAGCCTTTTCATTTACTCACAAAGCAGCTCATCTAAATCTGAATTTTGTACAGAACAGCTTAGAAATGATCTTCAAGATATAATCTACAGCAATCTAAGAAAATATTCTTATTTCATCTTTCTTTGAATCTGAATCCTAATAAAGCAAAACCCTTAAGTAATAAGACTTGGCATAAACTCATATTATGAATAATAAATCAATGAAAGCTTGCAACTAATGATTAATTCTATTTAATCATACTCAATCTTTGCATCTTGAATTCGTAAATTAAAATTTATAAATTCATAAAAGAGTAATCCCTGTTCTTGTGAAGAGTTTTAGTTGTTCTTTCTATCTCCTTTCTTTTTGCCCTTATTGAAGTTAGTATTTTGCTTTATTTTCCTGGTTCGACGTGTAGAACACGACGTCTCTATCTTCGTCATCGCCATCGTCAACTGTAATCATCGTCTTCATCGTAAACGTCGAATAAGCAAGGCAAGCATCCTTTGACCATACTGATCCCAGTATTTTATATTCCTTTTGTGCATCAAATTGTTTTATGCATGCGATTACTTGATGTATATTGCTATCTTGTGGATTTGGTAGTTATACCTGTTGTCTCGTGAATCTCCTTTGATGATTATGAAAATGTGAACCTTGATAACCGTAGATTGAGGATAGGCATTACTTAATGTCATCTTGGGTATATACGTTCATATTATTCATGCTTAGCCATGCTTTAGAATCAGCAATGTACATGATCAAATCAGTATTTGTTTCCTGAAAACCTTGGAAATGGTTCTCATTGGTTGCGGTACTTTGATTAAAACCCAAAAGAAAACTATGTGTTGATGCGGCGATTATTGGTAATAGCGGATGTGCGACAGGAATTGCACGTAGTGTAGGGTGGAGTGTCGCCCGTGTCAGTTTAAGGACCGAGCAATGGGACGCTATTGATCCGAGAATTCCGTGCAACCACGAGGGTGAGTATGGGTTAGCCATAGCCTATTAAGTTATTTGGACATGGCTTTGCTCATTGGTAGGCGGGAGCTTGCAGAGGCATTCCGTTATGGATTTGCTTGTTAGGGGCTTTCACACAGTTCGTGTGGGTAAATGCATAACCGGTGCAACGGTGTACGCCTTGCCATGGACAGAGACGTGGTGTTGGGTGTGATAAATGTGGATCCACGGCTTGGGTGAGTGTCTCTGTTTTCAGGGCGGGGGTTAACGTCCCGGGCTGGATCAAAGTCATGTCCAGGTAATGAACAGCTGTGTATGATCGCCTGGCAAGCACAATGACCTATTGGAGGCATGTGTGATCTTGCAAAAAGGATGATCATTCCTTGTGGGTAAAGTTGTACACCTCTGCAGAGTTTAAATCTAATTAATTAGCCGCGCTCGCGGTCATGAGCACTCGGTGAAGTCATTCCAATGTTAGCTTTGATTTTCAAAAGGGTTTATTTTACAAGTTAGCTTACCCCACAGATGACCCAATGCTATACCCTGTGTGGGCAAGTATTGGAATCAGCTGTTGTGCCCTGTGTGGACAAAGAACTGGATATATGCCATGCGATGGCAAGGTTTGATTCGTCGCTCACGTCATGGAGGACAGTGAGTGTTATTTATGCTTTACTTATTTGCTATCAATTAATCTTGCTCTTGTAAATTCCGTTTGCAAATAACTTGATTTACAACTGCAAATTCGCTTTATGCAAATTAACTGTAGTAGCCTCCTTTGAAATGGCCTGCATATATTGTAGGATTTGCTCAAGTCTTGCTGAGTGCATAAAGTACTCACCCTTGCCTAAATATATTGTAGGTAGTTGAGTAGCGAGGCTTCGAGTCTCTTTTCGTCGCAGGTTGCGGGATTCTTTTGAGCCGATCTTTTCTAAGGAGTTATGCCTGGTCAGTTGCCTGCGGGAATTGGATGGGCAAACCGCAAGTATAGCTTCCTTTGTTGCTTTATTCTCTGACTTGTAATATTTATTTGTATAATCGTTTCCACTTAATTATTGTTTTGTATGGTTATGATTTCCAATTGTTGTAAACATGTGAGTGCTAGCTACTGATCCAGGGAATAGCACAGTAATCACATGGAGGTTCCTGTTCGTCAGAACGGGGTCTCACAGCTGCTCTCTCTATAGTGGATTTGTGGATTAGTATTTCATTGTCCTAGGTTAGGTATTTTAGGAGGTTGTTTTCATGAAGCATGCTGCTTCTAAAAGTATGTTTAACCCTTACAGACAAGCAAATTTTCCAATATATGAATATGTTCTGAACCGAAAACTTGCGGTACTCATGGCCTCATGGGGTTGTGCATTAAATGTAACTGTGTTGTTTGTTTCTCAAATAGTCTATAAATACATAAATGGGAAAGGAAACAGTAATGGGCATAGGAAGCGTACTGCACATATCAACAAGTAAATACACAAATGAAAGCCAGCCACCTGTAAGCTGATGAACGGCATGTACAAACTGTACCATCTTCTGATGCATGCAGTAATGATTATAGGAAGCTCAAGATGGGAATTAAAGTACGTACGTGGTCTTCAACTGTCTGAACACATGCAGCTCTTGTTTTGGTAAATTCTAGACCTGGTCTACCATAATAGCACCATCTTAGGACTGTACTGAACACCTAAACATTCAAAATACTACAGCAAAGCAAGAAAAATAGATCTTTGTTGGAGTGGAGTCATCCGAACAAGTAATCAAATAGAACCTGTCATCACCAGTGAAGTAGTCAACACAGTTCACACCCTTTTGATGTCCATCGAGCGTAAAATTCAGATCTAGAGAACCCAAACTCCATATCTGCCATTTCAGATCAAAAAGTACTAATGAACCAAATCAAATCATCATTGCTCATAGCAACGTGTTGTTGGATATGAGATATTGTGAAACAGACCCTTGTAGTGCAGTCGAGAGATGTGCTTGCAAAGGTGTTGGTATCCTTTGGACAGAACGTAACTGACATCACAGTGTGAATGCCCTTCAAAAGATTTGGGTGCACATCCACCCGTTATCCCAGCCCCACAGGCAGCGGTGGAGCTTTACGTCGTTGTGGACAGCCTCTCCGGCCACGAAACCAGCCAAGTTTAGGAAAGGTAGTATCCATTCTGTCCCTTTTGTGTCTTGCTATCTTGTAGGCAAGAAAAAAGTTTAGCACTGAACACTCTATCCAGGATTCAAACCAGTGACCTACAGCACGCGTAGCCCTCCGTCCCTTAACAAGCTGAGCTACAGTAGTCTTATGAGTTTATTGCAAACTTTTCATATGTATTACTTACAAATGGTGTTACAATTCTCACCACCAAAGTTGGCGCTAAATCCGGTCCAAACACAGTACAATCCAGTCTAAAAACCACAAAATCCAGACCAAAACAGTGATAAGGGGGCCGAAATCCGATATTTCATCTGGATTTTAATCCTAGGTGCAACCGTGCAATGCACTGTGCACTCTGCTTCCTTGCCCAGAATCCAAGTCAAATCACTTCAACATCGCTGGTGGCCGTTCTCTTTGCAATGTATCATCCCTACCTGACTTATTTGTCTTTTGTAGGATCGTAGTGAGGCCAGCCAAGGGTGTACATGGTGTTCCATCTCCTTACATCGAAACACACTGACTGCTATTTATAGCAAGGGCATTGCTACTGGATAAGCTATGTTTAGTGATGTGCATGCGTGGTCGACTTAAGTTTCGCCCATCATGTTGACTCAATGGCAGCAGCAATGGAGCGTGAAGCCGTGATGCAAGAGACACAACTATAAAGGGTTTATATTAGACTCTTCATCGCTGACGGTTTTTAAAAAAGTCTATAATTAGGGGTCATCCTGATGAGCATGGCTTTAATGACTTGTTCGAACTCTACAACCTCAATGCTCTTAACGTCTCACTCATGAGATGCTGGACATTATAGATGTGTGCAATCACAGTCTATATTCAAGTCATACTGATAAATTAAATGTCACACACACACACACACACACATATATATGATTCTTGATTTTGTATATGTAAATACATAAGTAAGGGAAGAACCGATGGGTTTCCTTGATCCACACGTGGTGTCCAAGAAAACTATGGACGAAAATTTACAAGTCGTCCACGAGTACGTGAAAATGTTTTGTTGGCTCAATTGGATAAAAAATTCATACTTTTACCTCACAACTCGGGGCAAGTGCTTCGTCCAGTTGCTATACTTGTTGATTTGTACTTTATACGCAGCTCGACGTTAGGTTGAATGACCATGGTGACATACTTGTGTAAGTTTTACTAGGTTCTACTCGTAATTATATCAAGACAGAACCGGATAATTTACCTTGATTCCAAAAAAGACGGCACCCACGACTTGGCACCTATCGCAAATTTACTCAATGTGTTGTTTAATGTCTACATAGCTTGTGGAGGGCCACACAAGGACTCATCAAACTGAAGCACATTTATAAGTTTTCGGTATCCGCTAATACACAATAATCCTTCATACTCCATAATAATACCTCCGGAGCTAATCTATTATATTTTGGCAGTGCCACCAGCAGCCAAAGGCCACTAACCTATGTGGATTCTACGTTTGCCACAACATGCAACTCCTTATTTGTGCACAGAAGACCAATGTCATAGAGATTATCAATCTTGCAATAATTATTTTCTCTTATCAATTTATATACATGCAAAACTTTACTCTTCCCATCGACAGACTTAGAAATGTGTTGAATCTGCGTTGGAACAGGCTGACCTACTAGGAATTTGAGAAAAACTCTATGCCTTCTTGATGCGTGAGGTCGTAAATCCAAAAAGCGAATGCCATTCAAGCCTCACGTGATGAGTTGTGAATTTGTTAGTTATCACCTGGATTAATTTTTGAACCTTGCGCTGTAAATTTGTGAGTTGTAGTTATGAATTCAATTGGTCAATATATCTGGGTTGATTTCTGAAATGGATGCGTTGTACGTTGTAATGTGTAATCTGAGTTGATTTTTGAAATGAATGTGTTGTATGTTGTAATATGTAATGTGAGTTTCTTTTTTAAATGTATATCATAATAATATGTTTGTGATGCTCTGTAATCTATTTTGTTTTAGAGGGCATGACTAGCATTTATTAAAACTAGCCAATAAATAGAAAAGTATAATATTAGAAAGGCAACATCACAGACAGTTCTAAACAAGAACGTACCGTCTGTGAAGACACCTAAATCACAGACGATTCCAAAGCCTTATCACAAAACCATCACATCACAAACGATTCCAAAATGGAACTGTCTGTGATGAGGCTTACATCACAGACGGTTCTTATTTAAAACTGTCTATGATGACTATTTTCACTGACGACTCGTAAACCGTCTACGATGACCCCTACTCATCACTGGCAGTTTGTTACAGACGATTCATAAAACCATCTGTGATGAGGCTTATGAACCGTTTGTAATGAGCTGTTGTGCAGCAGTGAGAAAGCAATGCAAGGGGAGCCTCAACAGAAATTGAAAGAAAAGGCAATCGCTGAATTGCTTAAGCTTGGTTTCACTGGAACACAAATTGTCAATGCTGCCAGCATATTTCCAGAGTGTCGGACCAGATGCATATGCTTCTTGCACTTTCAGAAATTTTAAGAGAGAGTGCGTGCTGAAAATGCTCGCAGGTAAGTTAAATTTGGAATTTTTACATAACTGTTAAAATTTGAAAGTTATTCATCATATTTACAGTTTTTCATTTCTATTGTAACTTTAGAGTGGGGCCAGATGCATATGTTTATGTACAAGATTAGTTTCACCCCGCAGTTTGGTTAGGCATTAATACAGTCCTTGCTAGTATGTTGATAGCAAATAAATTCCGTAGTTTACATGTGGCACTGGCATCTTCGGTTAGGTGTTGATACATGCAGGACAGCTGCCGAGAATTTTCTTATAGAGTGCTGAGAAATTGCTAATAAATTCAGTAGTGTACATGTTTGAATTCAATTGGTAGTTGTTTGAGTTTGATTTGACTTGTGAGTGTCCCGTCATTGACGTGCTTTCTCAGTTTACACTGACAAAGTGACAATCTATCAATGTCTTGTGAGTAATTTCAATTATGCAGTTTATTGTTTGCTTGTAAAGGGGCTAGATATTGATTGTCTTAAAACCTTACATATTAGGGTGGCATTTGTTCAACGAGGATTTGGCTAAGAGAGACAATTTATGATAATATATATTCAGTTTTCAAATTGTGAGATATACACACACATTATTCTACAACTACGTGTACAATAGACTATACTACTCTCTAGCCAGTTGTGAGACCCCGTTCCAAGGAACAGGAACCTCCATGTGTATACAGTACTAGTCCCTGGATCAGTAGCTAGCACACACATGTTTACAACATCGATATCAGAACCAAACAGAATATTTATAACCAGCTCAAGATTAATTATACAGAGTATATTACAGCACTTAAAATAATAACAGAGTAGCAACAAAACGACAGCTGGAAGAACCAAAACCCAGGTGGATTGCCCAAACCCGCAGGCATCAGACTGGGATAATTCCTAGAAGAAATCGTCATCAAAATCCCCTCGACCTGCCTGAAAGTACGCGTCATCTGGCAAGACTGAATCTTCATCATCTGAGACAGTGTAGATAGGAAGATAGCAAGTTTGAGTACATTGGTACTCAGCAAGTAATCATGCAGGCTTAATCAATGATAGGCTCTAAGTTATTTTGCAGTTGCTCAAGAAAGTAAATCATAAGCTAATATTAGATTGCAATTTGAATTTGTAAAATCGCTAAGGAACAATGTAAATTTACATGAAAGTAAATACAATTCCACAACCAGTCTACCCGACTGAATAGCCATATATGTCGATTCCTTTAGACATAAAACCAGGTTGCCAAAACCAGTTTCAAACCGAAACCCAAGTTTTCAGAAAATACAAAAATCTAACATTGGAATGACTTCACCAAGTGCCCATGACCGCGAGCGTGGCTAATCGATTAGATTTTATACTCTGCAGAGGTGTACAACTTTACCCACAAGGAATGATTCACCTTTTTGCTAGGCCATACGACACACTTCCTTAGGTGTGCCGGCAGGGTGATCATACATAGCCGTTACATTATTTAGACATGACTTCGATCCAGCCCGGGACGTTAACTTCGCCAGAGAGACGAAACACACACCCAAGTCGTGGATCCACTTTCATCACACCCAACACAACGTTTCGAATCTGGCAGTATGCATACCGTTGCACCGGTTATGCATTTACCCACACGAACTGTGTGGAAGCCCCTAACAAGCAATCTAGAACAGAGTGCCTCTGCAAGCTCCCGCCTACCAATGAGCAAAGCCATGTCTAAACAACTTAATAGGCTAAGGCTGTCCCATACCAGCCCTTGTGGTTGCACGAAAATCTTGGATCAATAGCGTCCCATTGCTCGGTCCTTAATGTGACATGGGCGACACTCCACCCTACATTACGTGCAGTTCCTTTTTGCACCTCTGGCTATTACCAATAATCGCCCACATCAAAACCATAGTTTTATTTTGGATTTTTAGTAAACTACCAGCAACCTTTCCAAATGGCAATTGTTTGAATAAACAAGTTGAAAATGAATCATTTTAACGTTGAGCATGGCTAAGCAGATATGATATCTATCGTTTATACCTATAGTGACATTAATGTAACACCCCAGCGCCAACCACACCGCGAATGCTACCAAAACCCTAAATAACGAACGACACCTCTACTCAAAGATTGAAACTGAATTTAACTTCTAAACTCTTAAACCGGCTTAAACTAAGTCACCGAAATTTACAAAATTTCGGCAGCATCTCCCCTAAAACTAGGACATCCACTCAGCAGACAAAAGAACAATAGCAGTTATATAATATATCAATCACTCACAGAAGAATGAAACCAACTAGCAGGTCCTTAGATAATCCATCACATCTCCAACCGGCAATTAACCAACTACACAACGCCAATCAACACAATACAATCGCATTTATTACAACCATTTTTAACGAATCAATTAACTGGGTTGTTAGTGACCGAAGTCGTGCACGTGCTCTACTCCCATCCCGGCGAGTCAGCTTCAAGGTACCTAAAACAGGAAGCAAACAAACGTGAGTCCAAGACTCAGCAAAGTGTAACAATAATAAAAAGTAATGAATTCAACTGAGTTACTTCTACTCTAGAATTTAACATAGCCATTACTAAATGGAAATCAACCAGTAAAAGAAGCAGTAACTATCTCCACTTACCGCAACCAACTCGAAAACATAACTAAATCTTACCCATGCCTCAATAAATATTTCTGGATCAATCCTTAACCTGTCATTTCCATTCTCATCAATTAACATTTATCAATTGCAACACACAATGCAATGCAATGTTTTATGCGTCATGCTCAAAGTGCAACCTTGTAGCCTATACCGGTATAGCTGAGTGCACACCCGTCGGTGTGCACCCTCAATCCCAACCATCCCGTGGCGGGGCCTACTCTTACTGACTCGCTCCCATCCGTGGATGGGACTACGAGGTAGGACTTTTGTACTCACTACGTGTGAGTACAGAGGCCCACATCAACATGGGTCGCCTCTTCTGTAATGAATGCACAAAAAGAATGCAAATGACATGAATGATCTACCCGTTTCATCCTATTTCAACTCCACATTGGTCATAGACATGTTTATAAGCACGGCCAACCCGAATATAAACACACACACATTACCATTTAATCGCATTCATCATTTTATTACTTACATCAACATAACCCTACTCGTTTGTAAAATTCGTAATGCAATGCCATAAATGGAGATTGAATAACTTGCTTACCAATTTGCTAACATTCATCCATCTGCATCACCATACAGAAAACAACTTCTAGATATGCTATTAAACATAACCACATCATTAGAAATTTCCATAATCTTATCGCAAACAAGGCATTTAACATCCTATAACGCTCTAGGGTTGCACTTGCCTTTACCGATGCTTGAGGCGACGTGGGGTCGTGACCACCCCCGAAGACACTTTCCCTGAAAACAACGTTACGCACAAGAATGGATCAAGGTCCGACTCAATACCTCAATGCGCGACGAAAATTCAACTCTCTCGATTTGGGATCTTATGCAAAACCATTAACAAAATAAACTAATATACAATAGTATGCTCATAATCAAATGGCAGTAATAAACTCTTAACTCATTGAATTGGGCCATGCTGTCCAACTTTAAACACACAATTTAACAAACAACATACAGAATTATCAAAGAAAAATATTTTCAATAACTGAAACTAAGTACGATTTATCTCAGATGACAAGTAAATGAGTATGTATACAGTGTATCAAAGAGGAGTCTTAACTCATCATGTTTTGGAACTGATATAAGAACACTACCTCCTGAACAATTTCTAGCATGTAAAGTTGACTTTATCTAGAAATGCATGTGAGATTATATTCAGTGATTTCTTTCTTCCTATGCCAACAGATAACCATCATCCAAGTCTCGGCTTCCAAAATAGTAGGGTTAAATAGTCTTGTCTTTAGATGCATAAAAGTAATTTACATCTACCATTGCTACAATGATTTGACTGCTTAAACAAATTTATTGCAAACATGATGGCTTACAGTTCGGATACCATCTGTCAAAGATTATAATTTACATCTACAATCGCTACATTGCTTTGACTGCTTAGCAACTCAAAAGAATTAACAAATAAGTTCTACCGAGTACCAACACATGAAATGTCTACATAAGATATTTGCAGCACAACTAGGCAGATTCGACATCACTGCTAACACTATAAAAATCACAAACAGGTAAAGCATGCATAGCAAATCGAGGCGACCCTTTCTTTGTATAATAGCTAGAAATCATTACTAGATTAATATCGATCAGATCACCAACTCGAATCGACCCAAACAAGAGCCACTACACAAGCATAAACCTCACAGCCATTTCATCGAACACCTAGCATGCAAGCCAAAAGAATCCCCACTACCTAGGGTTTTACCTCAAGGAAAGCCCATGGAGGAAGGAGGGAGGTGGAGGAGGTGTTAGGCCGGAGGAGGGTCGTCGGCGCCCGGCGGGAGGGGTCAAGAGGCGGCGCCCTGGCCGGGAGGAGGCGACACGGGAGGTGGCTGGCTCATGCGGGGCGGGCGAAGACGCAGCTCTGGGAGGACGCCACCGGGAAGGCGAGGCGCGACGACGGGAGGACGCCGTGGCCTGAGGCGCCTGGGCGACGCGCCTGGCGTTCTTTTGAGGAGGCGGCGGCAGGGACTCGGCCTGGAGTCGGGAGGGAGACGCCAGGGGAGACACACTCGGGTGGAGGGGGCGCAAGGGACCCGGCTGGGCTGCAGTCGGGCAAGGAGTGGGGGAAGGCAAGGGAAGGAAGGAAAAATAGATGGGCTAGGTTTTAGCTAGGTGATTCCCTTCCCACATGGGCCAGAATCTCCCCCACAAGGCCCAAAACGACTCAAAATTAAATAGAGTACTGCAAAAGAAAACTTACCGCAAAAGCTTTACGACCTGGAGAATTTCCTTTACCGATATGCATTCGGCAAAAGTCAGAACTTTTGATAAGATTCTTAAATCGGCGAGACGTCAAAAGCAAATCCGGCCAAAAACCCTAGGAAAACAATTTGCGGTATTACAATTAATTTATGTCTAAACCATACTTACGGTTACAAGGTTCACATGTCATACAGATTAAAGGAAATCCATATTATACAGGGATAACTACTTGTTCTACCCAACATAGCAGTTTTTACGGAGAATTACTCGCATACATAATACAGTTGCAAAAACAACATATTGTAGGTGAAGTATTGGGTTCAACATGATCATGGAGGTGCTTACCTTGCTCTGACCTTTGTCGGCTCAAACTCGGATCACCGCAAGGTCGCCCTCCTCAAATGCGGTATGTGTCGTCTACACGTCATAAAATAAGGCAAAAATAGAATTTAGCAAATAAAAAGGGCAAAAAGAAAATAGATAGCAAGAATAAATAAAACTCAACGCACATAACAGAGTTGCTTCTATGAATTCATTATCTTTATTTTACGATTTCAAGATGTAAAATTTATGAATTCTTTTATTTATACTTTCGAATTCAAGATGCAAAAATTGGTTAAGATGATAATAATGTAATCAATTCAGGTCTAAACAGATTCTTACCCCTTTTTATTGGATTTAGATTCAAAGCAATATTTTAATAACATTCTAGTTATTAACAGCAAATTCTCATGTTAGAGCACAAATATGAACATTTAGATATATAATAGCAAGCACATGATTATATATGCAAAGACATGCATACTCAACTTCACATTTTCTGTTAATCCTTATGCCTTTATTGGACTTGGTTAATTCTACATTTTATTACTCCTTAACATGCAATGCTCCAATTTTTGCTAATCACAAAAGCACTTTAGATTATATATATGCATTGCATTTGCTTGAAGTCTTATTAAACAAATGAAATGATTAACTTGAATATAAGCATTGTGCATATTTGGGCTTCTCACAGTATAGGATTTTTCATAAAAATTTACTTTTCTTTATTTTACCTAAAGTTGTATAATAAATTTTCTTAATGCATTAAGCTACTTTTATGTATTTTATTTACTAAAATTTTCACAATGACTCTTTTCAAAATATTTTTGCATATTCTGAATCTACTAGATTTTAGATGAATTTAGAAATTTATTCCACTCCATTTGGACTGTTAGTTCAAAAGTTATTTAAGTTTGAATAAGCTTGGGTTTGACTTAGCTCAAATAAGTGCAACTTCTCATGCAAGAACTCAGTCGAAGTCAATCAATAGGCCAAAATCCCAAAATCATACCACGCTCGCAAACAATCTGACAAACTTAGACAAACTTTTTGTCGACACTATAGCATACGACATCCGAACAACCAATGATCCTCCTCGGATGAATAGGATACCAACCTCTATGCTCTACTCCAAATCCATACTCAATTTCGATTGCTATACTCTTATCTCCTCTTTCAATTGATTGACCTCTTTATCAAAAGGTCCATTATCGACAAATACCATCGAAACAATTAATTCACTTAAACACAATTTCCCTTCCAACCATATCTCCACAATATAATTTTTGATATTCCTTCTACTAAGCTTACCTCACCCCAAAGGACCACTGCCCAGGGTAAATGTTCACTACAGAACACTACACAGCAAATTAGGAAACCATTCGCTACAACCATCTTAACCCAAAAGTGCAGTCACACGTTAGAAATGGTGACATAATTACCATCAACGTCCAAGTAGTTCACTAATAAGGGTTAAGCAAGCACCACCAAGGAACCACATCAAATGTCTTTAGCAAAACTAACCACTTTCATCCTCTTCAAATAATGTGATAAAATGCACACCAAGGAAAACTCAACTTTCAAGAGAAACACTGCATTGAACTTTTACAGCTGCAATCCCAATAACCAAAGAAAACTCAATTCTCATTATTACACTCAACACTATACCAGAAACTTCCATATCCTTTAGCTCCAGCTAGAACACAAAGGAAATACAATTCCCGCTCTGACCAAACGAACCATGTACATCACCTTGAACCCAAAGTATTAAAATCTACCTGAGAGAGGATCTTGATAGAGCTCAATCATCACTCATATTCTTCTTCCAAAGCCAAATTCGCAAGAGAAGACCCGATTCTCGAACATCATATAAATCACCTTTAACACTCTCAAATCAATGCAATAAAATTCACCTCGGGGAAAACTCCAATTAAAAGAGAAACCCCACAGAAATCGCTGACAAAAGCTCTTATAAAACCAAGAAACAACTCCACTTACTTTAACCAGAGCAAAATCTCTCGCATTAAACCAAAACCAACGTTTGGCAGAGGATTAACTGATTCTCAATTTAAGCATCTGTACCCATAACCATCACATTCTTTCTCAAGAGAAAAGTAAACTCATTCCGAACAAAACCACTTCACCCACAAAATCACTTAGAAACATCCACCAGATTCACACTTTGAAATACTCAGCCAACACATCACACAACTCTAATCAAATCCGGCTCTAGCCATTAAATGTTTCATTTTTCACCAAATCCAAAAAAGTACACAGGTTTGAACGGAAGTTACAAAACCCAATCTTCCTTTACTTTCCTCCTCCTATTCATATACCCACCACTAGTCATTTTCCATAGATAACTCCCAGATAGACATTTTCCCAAGACAAAACCCCATCATTCATACAACCCTTCCATATACTCATTCTTTAATTTCACATCGATTAAATCATTTTGTCGATCCACCATTTAATTGACTCATAAGCAACACAAATCAACAACTCTTATGCCTTTGCGCTAATATACTCCGGTACTTTACATCAACATCTTACTATAATAAATTCATCCACAAAAGATTCTAGACCCTCTCAATCCCGATCAATACCAGACTTACTGGAACACAAATCTTGAACTTCCATTCAATTCCACGACTCACGACCATTGTAAAAACTTTAATCAACTTTTCACTTTAGAATCACCGACCATTCCAATTAGTCATTTTGTACCACGCAATAAATTTGGGTGCCTGTATGTAATCAACAACTCACGTTAACAGAATTAGTAACCCACATCATCTGAAATCTCTAACAACCCATCATACGCTTAACGTCTTAAACATCCCCGTGTCACGTACTCAACCTTCGAGGAAATCCACGATTCTTAAGTATGAACAACAACAAAAACCATCTCTCTTTCCAAAAAACTCAACCATAAATCATAAGAGAATTCGACTCTCGAATTCCCAAACTCCAACGGGAAACAACTCCTTAAACGAATCTCAAGATTTACAACTCCTAGGAAGAAAAAGAGATGCATAGGAAAAACCAAATGATCGACCAAATTCTTCTCGATAAAACCTTGACACCAAAGATACACACGATTTAAGTTTTGCACCAAATAACTTCAATAACTTTCTTAAATGGAGAGAACAACAACTACAATTGTTTTCTCTATAAGGCAACCCACAATAACCAACAAAAAACCAAAGAAACCAATGAAACCGAACTCCAGAACGGTAAAAGCAATCCGAAAGGATTCATCACCCAACTTTTCTCTTTGCCTCCAAAGGAATGAAGCCAAAAGAAACCGACCTTCTCCACTCACACTCTAAACTATGCCACAACAACCGACGACCCTCACCTCGAGAGGTTCTCATACTTCAAAGGGGGCTTTAACCGGCCACACCAACATCCAAGACCCTTAACACAGTCAAAAGTACAAAGGCGAAAGCATAATGATTCAAACAATCCCTTTTATAATCAAAGCAATACACACAATAATTTAACATTCAATCATCAAAGCTTAAATGCAACATTTAAGCGTAATACAATGATACCCATCCCTTCCTACTGTGCACCTGAGTGTGTCAAGTTTTAAATTAATGAACCACGCTATTCCAGATTTTAAGGTTATTGCCCTGAGGCCAAATTTTAAAAGTAGATACCTATGCCATGTTTCTAATTCCACACAGCAACTTTTAGTTTACTCTAGAGTAGAATTACTAAATTTACATACCACGGACCTAAAGCCCGCTCTGATACCAACTGTAACACCCCGGTACCCCGTGCCCTGAATGTTACACCCTCTAGCACCAACAATTACAAATCACTAAGAATAACCATTAGCAAAGCAAGCGAACAACTAGGAGGTTGTCGAATTTAATAAAAATTTCGGCAGCACCTCCCCTAAAACTAGGACATCCACTCAGCAGACAGAAAACATTTGCAGTTATATGATATCATTCTAGCAAGTCCTTAGTTAACCCATCACACAGCCAATAGAAATTAATAAACGCCACCACATAATTATAACAGGACAGGAATTCATTAAACATAACCGCAAATAACCCCTTACAAGAATTTTCTCGAGCTATTTATATTAGAACCATAAATCAACATAATGGAAAGGTGATGATGCAAAACGTGATTGTGCTACTACCCCCATCCATGCATGCCGGTTTCAAGGTACCTGAAACAACACAAACAACAAGCATGAGTAGATGACTCAGCGAAGTACACGAGAATAGCAATTCCAATTTAACATAAGTAGAACAATAGCTTGTTCATAAGAGCAAGTAATGCAAATGAAACAATATCCGGACAATATGCATTTATACCCATTTAAAGCAAAAACTTGACCATACCAAAAATTACTGCAATCAAGCCATCAACTTGATAATAAAACCAATCAATGCCCAAGAACCATTACTTAACGCTAAATCACAACGTCCCCCGACTCAACCACCCCTTTTTCAACGCAAACCATTTTCATCAACTTTAGTTGAGTTCATAACTCAACTTCACTCCACGATAGTCATATAACATAATTAGCAAGGCAATGAGATGCGCTAATTCATCAAATTCAATTCAATCTCCCCTTTTTGGGTTGAGGCCACGACTCAACCTTCCTTTACCATAGTCGCAACCCATATGACATACCATTACCACAAAACTCATTATTAAAGATGCAATGCACATGAATGCTCTTTTCGATGCATGTACCGGTACTGCTGAGTGCCCACCCGTCGGTGTGCACCCTCACGTCCCTTCCATCCTGTGGAAGGTGCCTACTCTTACTGTCTCGCTCCCATTCACCTCGATGAATGAGACTACGAGGTAGGACTTTTGTGTTCACTACGTGTGAACACAGAGGCTCACATCAGAATGGGTCGCCTCTTCCTTTAATGAATGCACAATGCAATTTACATGAATGAAATGCAACCTTTCATTCGTTGCCAACACTAACATAACTATAACCACATACATAAACATAGCCAATTCTCACATTCATAAGTTGCCAGCAGTACTAGTCTAATCAGATTCAACAATAAGACATGACAACACGTTACAGCGTTTCTGTCATGCAATTAACGCAATTAATTTCAACTACACTCATAATCATCTAATCGATTCGCACACATACTCAATTCCAGTCCCCAAACGGGGCACAGTTAAGTACAACTCTTGTAAATTAACCACGAGTATCCACGTACCCCCCATACTAGCTACTCACTGCAATATTAACAAAGGTACAGTAAACTCACCGAGATTAAGGCTTACTAGTGACCATTCGAATCCAATAGCTAATCACGTCCTCGAAGGGACGATCACCAATATAACTCATACTTGCCACAATCAATAGAAAATTATCCATGAATAGATAAATAACAACGAACAACTCAACTAGGCACACTACTCGATGTACTTGCCTTTTACCGGGAGGAGCGGAGTGGCGCGCGAAGAAGAGGCCACTCCTCCTAAAATCCGAAATCAAACACAGATACAAATTACCTACCAATCAATCAATCGCAACACAGAACCCTTGCATATCTAAATCCCCATGGGTAGCTTTACTCAACATTGACTAGGGATAATACACCAACTTAAGCATAATGCGTTGATCGAGGAGATAATAGGTACAATAAACATGATCTCATATGCAAATGTATCAATCCAAAATAATTGGCTAAACAAAATACTAACACATCGAATAACAAAGATATCATGAAATTTATGTCAACTACGCAATGAATCATGTCTCTTGAATCAAATTAATGAATAATTGATTAATAGCGCTCTCAGCTCCACCACACAGGGTCAAAATATTACAATTGAACTAAATAGTCAACTTAAGAAAATAAGGCCACCAAATATGATCTTCCTAAGCCATGCACAATGATGTATACATAGAGTCAAGCTCACTGTTAACATGATTGAAAACAGATTGTGTCTAGATCAGCCACTTACCAACCGAAGCAACTAAGTTCAGATCAGCCACAAGTTAATTTATCAACCGAATTAGCTAAGCAATGCTCAGAGCAAAACAACAATAAAGAAATCTAAATCAGATCATAGTAATGAATAAGCTTTAAAACAGTGAGGTACAATATACACTTTCTAAGACGAGCCTCAGAAATCAACTGCACAAGAAAATCCCTAAGCAAGTTTCTGGTTTCCTTCACAAATCCTCAAAGCTCACAAGCACAAACCCTAGAGCTCACATGAGCTTTAGGATACATACCAACTTCCAGTATGGATTGAGTGCATACATATATATACAAAAACTCAGCACTTAATCATGTACACTTGAATCATCGGGACCACAAGACAAGCATGAAAAATCACTTCATTCTCATGAAAACCTAGCTAGGCATTTCATCAAACACCATAGCTACAACAATTCATCCATAAGCTAGACCCCCACCTCCACTTACCACAAGAAGGGAGAGGAAGGAGGAGGAAGTGCTTGCATTCTTCTTTGCCTCTGCTTTGCTTAAGTCTCCGGGCTTCTTCATGTTATTCTCTTGCACTCTTTGGCTCTGCGCTGCTCTGCTAGCTGCTTCTGCCAGAAGGGCAGGGGAGGGAGCCGAGTCGAGGGCTGGGGAGGCAGCTCGGGCTGGATTCGGCAGGACGCAGGGAGAGGAGCTCGAGCTGGAGGAGAGGAGGCGCAAGGAGAGGAGCTCGGCTTAGAGGCGCCTGGAGGAAGTCGGTAGGGAGAGTGGATTGGGGAAACATCTGGCCAAGGAAAGAAAATGGCAGCCACCACAAAAGGTAGAGAGAGGGATGAGGTTAGGTTAAAAGGAAGGTGAGGAGGGGAAATTCTAGAAAAACCCCTCCCACTCCTAAAACCCTAACCCTAGCACTCCCAACAGGGCCAGCCACCCTTGAGATTACCTACCAGACGAGCCCCAGATCACACGAAGGAAAACCCAAAATTGGAGCGAGGTTCCGCAGTACTACACTCTCCCCCCCTTAAAGGAATTCGACCCCCGAATTCGAAGAATGCCAACTACGCAAATCAAAGATGAAAGAGGGAAAGGTTTGGAAGAATTGGAATATCTTCATTGATAGAGAAGGTACATACATATAGACAGATATGAATCCTAGTTATAGTAACCTATCACTAAATATAGCAACAATCTCCTAATTTTGTACAACCAGATATCAGTGCATGCGCAGGCCATGTATGGCAAGGGATGATATTGCGCATGCATGATTGAGGCGCCTGTCCAAGTATGGACAGACAATATATGGTAGTCTAACATCCCCCCGCAATCTCAGCCGGGAGCGGCACGGACGGTGAGATTGGTCTTGAACTCTTGAAAGATGGAGGACGGAAGACCCTTGGTGAAGATGTCAGCATATTGATGGGATGTAGGCACATGTAGAACGCGAACTTCGCCAAGAGCAACACGCTCGCGGATGAAATAAAGGTCGATCTCCACATGCTTGGTGCGTTGGTGTTGGACCGGATTGGTGGAGAGGTAGACAGAGCTGACATTGTCGCAGTAGACGATGGTGGCTCGGCGAAGAGGTTGATGTAGTTTGAGGAGAAGTTTTGAGGCAGAAGGGCCGGCGACACCATGAGCCACCCCTCGATATTCGGCCTCGGCACTGGAGCGGGACACAGTGTGTTGCCTTTTGGAGGACCAAGAAAGGAGATTGTGGCCAAGAAAAGCACAATATCCAGAAGTAGAGCGCTGCGTATCAGGACACCCGGCCCAGTCTGCATCGGTGTAGACGGTGAGATCATGAGGACCGCCGCTAGTAAGTTGAATGCCATAGTCAAGGGTGCCCTTGAGATAGCGAAGGATCCGCTTGATGAGCTGAAAGTGATGATCTCGTGGGTCGTGCATGTAGAGACATGCTTGTTGAACGGCATGGGAAATGTCCGGCCTGGTGAAGGTTAGGTACTGCAGGGCACCGGCCAAACTCCTATAGAGAGTCGGGTCAGCGACGGGCTGTCCTCCATCTGCTGAGAGTTTGGTGCGGGCTTCAATGGAAGTGGCGCAAGGATGGCATTCTGACATGCCAGCGCGTTGTAGGATTTCTGTCGCATACTTGGCCTGCGACAGGAAGAGGCCATCCTTGGAGCGGGAGACCGCAATACCCAAGAAGTAGTGGAGATCACCGAGATCGCTCATGGCGAACTCTTGCTTGAGGGTGTCGATGAAGCGCCGAAGAAGAGCCGGTGCAGAGACAGTAAGGATGATGTCGTCGATGTACAGGAGGAGGTAAACGGTGTCGACGCCGGAGTGGTAGATGAACAGCGATGAGTCGGATTTGGAGTTGATGAAGCCAGCGGAGGTGATGAAGGTGTGGAAGCGACTGTACCAGGCCCGAGGGGCTTGTTTGAGACCGTACAACGACTTGTTGAGACGACAGACATGATGAGGCCGGTCGGGGTCGACGAAGCCGGAAGGTTGTTGGGCATAGACCGTCTCAGTAAGGTTGCCGTTGAGGAAAGCGTTCTTGACATCCAGCTGATGGATGGGCCAGGCTTTGTCGACGGCGATGGAGAGCATGGTCCGAATGGTAGCGGGTTTAACCACCGGACTGAACGTCTCATCGTAGTCAATGCCGGGCTGTTGGGAGAAGCCACGGAGGACCCAACGTGCTTTGTAGCGGGCGAGAGAGCCGTCGGAGTTGAATTTGTGTTTGTAAATCCACTTGCCGGAGACGATGTTGGCGCGAGGGGGAGGCACCACCAATTCCCAGGTGTGATTGCTGACAAGGGCGGTGTACTCGTCGAGCATGGCCGCCTTCCAATGAGGATCTTTGAGGGCACTGCGGTAGGTCTTTGGTTCTGGAGAAAGACCGCTAGCAGTGGTAGAATGGAGCTGGAATAGCAGAGGAGGAAGCGTGCCATCCTTGCTTCGGGTCACCATGGGATGAGAAGAGGCCGGTGGAGCGGCATCCTCAGCCTAGCGGCCACCGGTGGTGTCTGGCACCGCATCGCCGGAGGAGCCATACAGTGGGCGATGGTGGACGACGAGTGAAGACATGGTGCAGGGTGGGAATGGGGAAGGACTTGGTGGTCGGAGTCCCCATACCAGCATCGACAGGGTCAGAGCGAGCCACATCTGTGTCGGCAAGGCCCCGAGGCGAAACGTCTGAAGAACCGGCAGGAAGCGCAGGCAGCCATACTGCCGCCATGCCAGCAGCAGAGCGAGGAGAAGCGCCTGCCAGCCATGCCAGCAGCAGGCATGGTGTTTGGAATGTCGTCGTCAGGACCTGCATCCAAGAAGGAGTATGCCGAGGGGGCAGGGGAGGATGTCCTGGCAAACGGAAAGGTTAGCTCATCAAACAGAACGTGCCGCAAAGTGATGATGTGGTTGGTAGCCAAGTCGAGACACCGGTAACCCTTATGATTGGCAGAATAGCCGAGAAAAACACACTCGGTGGAGCGAGGGGCAAGTTTATGGGGTGTGGTGGAAGAGAGGTTAGGATAACAACGGCATCCAAAAACTCGGAAGTGAGCATAGGATGGCGATGAACCATGAAGGGCTTGGTAGGGTGTGCGGTATTAAAGAGTTTTGGTTGGCAGGCGATTAAGAAGGTATGTTGCTGTGTGGAGAGCTTCGGCCCAATAGGAAGGAGGCATAGAGGCTTGGAAAAGAAGAGTACGGATAATATTGTTGGTGGACCGAAGAATCCGTTCAGCTTTGCCATTTTGTTGGGAGGTGTATGGGCAGGAGAGGTGCAAATGTATGCCGGCTGTAAGGAAGAAGGTTCTGGTGGCAGTGTTGTCGAATTCACGCCCATTATCACACTGAAATGTTTGAATGGTGGTAGAAAACTGAGTGGAGACATAGGCGTGAAAATGGCGTAACGTGGAGAAAGTGTTTGACTTAAATTTGAGAGGAAAAGTCCATAGATAATGTGTAAAATCATCAAAACAGACTAAATAATATTTAAAGCCAGACAGACTATGAATAGGTGACGTCCACAAGTCACAAGGAATAAGTTCAAAAGGTTTTGTTGTGCGAGACACAGAAGTAGATAACGGAAGGCGAACATGTTTGCCTAACTGGCATGCATGACAAACATGTGGCACAAGTTTATTAGGTAGGGCTAAAGGTGCTGCGAGATGGGACGATGCTTGATCGCCAGGATGTCCCAAACGACGCTGCCAAGAAATCTGATTGGAGGAGGCAGCAACAAAGGTGTATGGCGTGGGTGCAGCACGAAAGGGGTAGAGATCGCCCGAACTATTGCACCTCTGAATCACGGCTTGAGTGCGAAGGTCCTTCACAGAGAAACCAAAGGGATCAAATTTGATAGAGCAGTGATTATCTTTAGTAAATTTGCGAACGGAAATAAGATTAGCAATGATATTGGGAGAGACAAGAACATTGGACAAATGAAGAGGGCGAGTGGTGGTAGGAAGGCATCTATTCCCGGTGGCAACCACGGGAAGAGAGGAACCGTTGCCGACAATGATTTGTGTAGAGGGAGAGGGTGTGGAGTGGAGAGTGGAGAGATTACCAGAGTTTGTGGTAAGGTGAGAGGAGGCCCCGGAGTCCATGTACCAGTCAGCCGGGTCAGGTTGTTGGAGAGTCATGGCGTTCATCACCTGGATGATGGAAGCTTGATCCCAGGAAGGATACTGCTCGCCGCCATAGGAGACAGCCGAAGGTGCTGGAAGGGGTGCCGGTGTCAGTGGGGAAAAGAACTGCTGAGGAGGTGAAGGCACCGAGTTCTGCATTCCCGGCGTGAAGAAGGCTTACTGCGGAGGCCGTGGGCCAAGGATACCTGGCGCTGAGGAGGTAGTCGGCCAGAACTGGAAGCTGCCGGCCCAGGGGTTGAGACCAGCGCGAGCGCCAAAAGGTAGAGCCGGAGGTCGAGCGCCGTAGAAGTTGGTGCCGCCCTGGTTGGAAAAATTGAGGCTTCCAGGACCGGAGGCGCCCTGGCTGTTGCGGCCCTTCCCCTTTCCTTTGTGCTTGGAGTGGCCGGCTCCTTTATTGGTGTTGCTGTTGAAGGAGGAGGACTGGCCACTAACGCCGGTGAGGAGGGCAATAGCACCAGTTGCTTTGTTGGTCTTGATCTCAGCTTCTTCGAGAAGGAGCATAGATCGAACCGCCAGGAAGGAAGGAAGAGGCTCCTTGGTCTTGATGATTGCAGCAATATGGCGATAGGACTCGCTCAATCCTCGGAGGAGAGTGAGGACAAGCGTGTCATCTCGGACAGGGTGCCCAACATCGGCAAGAGAATCAGCATAGTTCTTGAGATGCTGGGAGTAGGTGAGAATGGAAAGGTCTCCTTGCGCCAGGGTGCGAAACTCGGCTTCAAGAGGCAGAGCTCACGATGTGCGATTGTTCCGGAAGAGCACCTCCACGCTCTGCCAGATGTCGCGGGCGGAGGCGCGGCGATGAAGCACAATGCCAAGAATCTCTTTGGACAGAGAGGCGTATAGAAGAGACTTGACGGCGAAGTCGGTGGTTGTCCATGTGGCGTCGGGCACTGTTGGCGCGGCAGCAAAGAGATGATCAGTGGCGCCGAACTTGCCGACGAGGATCTCGAACAACTCTCGCCATCGGGAGTAATTTGGTGGATCAAGCACAAGAGAGAAAGGTATGTGGGTTTTGACATTGATGGTGGATAAAGAGGAAGCAGGATTGAAAGGAGGGCCGACGGCTGCTAGGATGAGGGCGCCGGCAGTGGGGTTGGGTGGGATGGCAATGGCGGCTGGAGCTGAGGAGCTGGCGCCAGGAAGAACAGGAGCATCGGCCATGGACGTCTACTGCTCTGATACCATGAAAGAGGGAAAGGTTTGGAAGAATTGGAATATCTTCATTGATATAGAAGGTACATACATATAGACATATATGAATCCTAGTTATAGTAACCTATCACTAAATATAGCAACAATCTCCTAATTTTGTACAACCAGATATCAGTGCATGCGCAGGCCATGTATGGCAAGGGATGATATTGCGCATGCATGATTGAGGCGCCTGTCCAAGTATGGATAGACAATATATGGTAGTCTAACAAAAGATACAAAGGTCTTAAACTTCTTTGCCAACTCAAAACACCCACACAAAAACTCCAACGATTACAAACGGTAAACCAAAACCTCAAATCTAACGATTAACAAAACGATTTGACTTAGCTCAAATAAGTGCAACTTCTCATGCAAGAACTCAGTCGAAGTCAATCAATAGGCCAAAATCCCAAAATCATAACACTCTCGCAAACAATCTGACAAACTTAGACAAACTTTTTGTCGACACTATAGCGGTTGTGATAGTACATTTGGAACCGGTTGTGATAGTACATCACAAGCGGTTCAATAGCCACAAGCCAGGAGAGGGCTTCTACAAGCGGTTGGGGATATGAACCGTTTGTAGAACCGCTTGTAGAAGCCCAGTTTTTGAAATAATAAAAGGAATGCATGTCCTACTCTATTAGAGAGCACGCGTGGATGGGTTGGCTACATGAGTGAGGCGTGGGTCACGAGGAGAGGTGAGAGGGTCGTGGGTTCGAATCCCATTCCTCACAATATTACTTTTCTTTTTAAATGGCTTCTACAAGCGGTTATAAAACCGTTTGTGATATTGCCTGGAGTATCACAAGTGATTGCTTACAAGCGGTTTTAAAACCGGTTGTAAAACCCAGTTGGAACTGATTGTGATAGCCCATTCCCTAGTAGTGTTAGGAATGCCCATAAAAAAATGTTGCACACGATGATTAATTTTATTGCACGCGTTACTTAAAAAAATGTTACGCCGACACGTTAAAAAAACACACACATTCGCCGGACGGACGTCCGACTCCTAGTATCTTCCATTTTACTGCTATCATACTTTTACCGATTCTTGATTTACCGATACCTTAGACAATTCAACTACCAGAATAAATATGAACGCGATCGTCGCCGTAAGAACGGCCGTTTCTGTAATTTTGATATTTTGTGCGTGTCATCTCGGTGTTTCTTAATTCCGGCGCTCCGGTCAGCGACAACGATCTCTTACATCCTATACTACTACTGGTCTGCATTTCATCGATTAATTTGCAGCACACAAACTAAGATTTCGATCTGGTTGTGCGTAAGTACGTAGTCTATGCACTGTTTCCATCTGCTTGGAGTACAATAGCATAGACATGAATATATACTTGCTCCTGTTCTAGAATCTTCTGCGACGAGTTGAGGGAATGCCCCGGCGGGAATCTCTCCGTGAGAGGATCTCTGTGGCGTTGCAGTTGCTGTGCGAGAATCTTCTGCGACGAGTTGAGGGAATGCCCCGGCGGGAATCTCTCCGTGAGAGGATCTCTGTGGCGTTGCAGTGGCTGTGCGGCGGCGGCGGGACGTGGCTGTTTAACGACGTCTGGTGCAGCCATGAAAACGAGAGAGCACCCTGTATAATTGCGTGCACACACGTACAAACATGGCAATGCTATGTTAGCCAACCGGTTCTAAATCAAAGTGCAGTACTAGTGAGCTAGGAGTACATACCAAAAAGCATGAAAGCAAAATCTATATATACGGATATAATTGCTAAACTCTCTAGTATAATAGTAAAATCTATAATATACGAATAGTAAAATAAATCATCAAAGCATGCAATCTAAATTCGTTCAAAATCTTTGAGTATGATTATATATTTTTCAAAGGTATGTATTTCATTTGAATTGTTATAGATTGGTATATACCCTAAAACTAAAATTTTCAAAAAAATATACCCAAATTTAGTTTGAATTCACTCATTTGAAATCATAGAGTCCATGCTCCATGGTGCCCCATTTCGGTGTCATATGTTATATGCATACATATAATCTGCTAATGTATTCAATTGATTGTGTTTCATATCAATAGTCAATTGTTGAAATATGTTTTCGTAAAACTGTTTAGAATGATTACCACAAATTAGTCTATAATCTTGTTCCTAGTAGTGATAAAGTCTTTTAATTAAAGCAGCCTGACATCTGATAAACGTAACTCAAACAATTTGAGCTTTTGTAGCTAGTTGTAAGCCACTGTTTATTGTCATATACATACTTGCATCCTTACTTATTATGTTTAGAATTAAAATTAATAAAAAGAAATTTGCTAACATTATTCACAACAGTTAGCCCCCTACGTCCAATCCCAGGCTGACCTCAGTCTTCACGGCCATCCTCTCGGCCTCCGTGCGTGACCTCGCCGCAGGATGTGCCTCCAAGGTTGCGGCGCATTCCCAGGTAACGACGCCTTAGGCGGCGGCAGCAGCAGCGCGCACCGTCATCCTATGCTTTGGCGGGCACCAACGCCTTTGTGGTCGCCGGTGGGCGTCCCCGTCGCGCCGTCGCCTGTGTACATTGGGAGTTTGGTAGGGCCTGGAACCTAGAAAGCATGGCAGGATTGAAACCTACTACGCGGCCTGGTGTTTCCAGTGGTTTGTTTTGGCAATCTCAGAACGAATAAATCTTGCCATAGTGGCGATATAATGTGCTAATCTGGTTAGATGGGGTGATCGGTTGGATGATTATTGGGGCTCTCTTATGCATTTGCCTTGTTAAATTTGCTTTCACTCGCTACGGAAGTTCTCCTTAGGATGTAGGATTCATACTACGGCTGTTGATTTTCAATGAAATTGGGATGTCGGCGCTCCCCCCCGCGGCGTTTTTTGATTTTCATGAATTAATTCGAGGCATTTTCTCATGTCTGCCAAACGATCCCAGGGAAGATCATGCCGCGGGGTCATGTTCCACAAGGATCCCAAGTGGCCACAAAAATCCATATCGGGTTTCATTTCCCTTGGGATTATTGTCCCTGCTAACCAAACAAGCCCTTAGGGTCCTTAGTGTTACTTTCCACTAGCATGGTTTGTCCTTTGTGGAGACGAGTCTGAGTAAATTTGGTAAACTATTAATTAGGCAAATCTTAAGCCGGCATATGAAGGGGAAAAATTCACAAGAAATGAATATGCAAAAGATTGCTGGAACAAACAGGATCGGCGGGAAAGAACTGGGAAACAAAATAAGATTACCTGGATTCTGCAGAGGTGGAGATGATTTCGATAAATTAGAAATCCTGATGACAACAAACATTTATCTCTCATTAAAATTGTGGTCAAACGATCAGGAGAACACTTCTGTGATTAGTGCGTGTCTATAAATTTAGTAATAGCTTCCATACTTGTTTGCTTCTGATTGACTTGTGTACTAATGGCTTAGTGCTCACATTAGTAATTGATTGGTTGTGCTTCAGTTTTGGGCAGATGGAACACATCTAGTTACATACTTAGAGTGGTTAGTGATTAATCACTAATTCAAACATACTTAAAGGTTAGTGAAGGCTGCATACAGAAGTGCTGCCAAGAAACGAATGGATCGATTGCATTGATGTTTCTTCCGTTGCAAAGGGCCATTCTCGGCAATTTTAGCTGTGGACGATTCGTTTCAAATGTCTTTACTGAAAGGACATGGCATTCAAGCATATAAAAGCTCCTTGGAGCAAGAATAATATTCCCTTTTCTAAATATATACGTCAACACGTCTTCTGATACACATTTTTTATCATTACTCATTTTCTAATCATGTACTATTGCTAAAAGTTAAAAAATAAAATGATATAGAAGTGCTACTAATAACAAACATACCAATATCATATCAATGTGACAAATCCAAGTTTGTTTTATATATCCTAGTTGTGAAATTTATAGAAGTTTTAACTACATGTATTCAAAAATGATATCCATTTAAAAACAGAGGAGTAAACACTGAATGGTGTATTTTCAAAAAAAAAACACTGAATGGTGGCCTAATCGGAAGAAAAGTGCATTTATTTGGTTGAATCGAACTTTGCTGGAACGGCTCTAGATCTCAAGGTTTCAGCTTATAAAGAAAAGAAGGGAGGAGGACGATGACTCTGTTGTTAGAAGGAAAAGTCGTACCTGCTGTCATCTTGTTTGCTTGTATCTACCCATTGTACATTGATGCTAGGAGTCTTTAGATGCTTGCTAATGGCGGCTTCCAATTCAGACTCATCAACCCTTTTGGCGGATTCACTAGTATGGGAGGAAGCAGGGGACAGAATTAGAGATTTGAGGTTGCATAATTTTTTGAGAATTGAACCCAGACATTCCATTTTGTCCTCCAGCTGGTCAGACGGCAGTGCAGAAACGGTGAGACGAAGATCCCGCAGATTGGTTAGCTCCCCAAGGTTCAGCACATTGTTTGTTGAGATACTACTGAGATTAACATATCCTAGTGTCCGAAGAGATGTCATGCGGTCAATACCTTCGGGCAGATCGGTCTCACTCGGAAGACTGAGGTGCAACAAGCCCGGCAAAGCGAATGGTAGCTGTACACTCAAATGGCTTGCACTTAGTATCTGCAAATATTTCAGTCGAAACAGTTCCGAGATTTTAGTGAGGTTGATCGTGACATCAGGATCAACCCACAATTTAAGGATTAAAACCCGAACAAGCCGAAACTCTACAATTGAAGGCATACAATTGAACAGTCCAAAAAAGGCAAGCGATCGAACTTGTGATAGTCTCATATTTGTTGGTGGCGTTGCATCTTCTGCACCGCCGAAGTGGAGAGACAGTCGACGAACCTTGTCAGCAAGTCTTATTGCGGTCTGAGAATGATCTATTGCAGTGATGAAATTCTCTTGTATGGACTTGTACCTAACAAGATCAAGTACCATGTAGTGCACTGTACAGTACAACACCTCCCCGTTGAACTTGATATCAATAGGTTGGATCAATCTCCTATTAACAAGCTCATCGAAATAGCTCGTTGCAACTTCCTCCACGTCTCTCCCTCCTACCCCACAGATAAAACCTTCAGCAATCCATTGCTTCACCAAATCATGCTTGCAGAGTATGTGGTCCTCCGGATACATGCTGAGATATAGCATGCATGCCTTTAAATGATGAGGAAGATTGTTGTAGCTAAGGTTAAGTACTTGTTTCATCCCTTCCGAAGTATTTGTCCTCAGACCGTATCCTAAGGATTTATTTACATAATCCAATTGCCCTGTGATGTCCTCCTGTCTTGTTGATCCATCCTTCTGGGCCTTCTGGCTCGGTAATAGACTGGCAGTATTAACAGATGCTAGTGGCAAACCACCACATTTTCTTATAATTTCATCGAGTTCAGGATATTCACGATAATCGCCAACTATACTTGAGAATAACTTTCTTGACCCAGTGTGACTAAGTGGTTCCATCCTAATTATATTGTCGGAGTTATCACCACAGCATGTGCGAGCTACAATTTCAACTTCTGTCGTTATTAGTATTCTACTGCGGCTATTACTGTCCGGTAAAGCACGGCTAACAATATCCCACGTTGATCGAGTCCACAAATCATCAATTATAATGAAGTACCTGCCAAAGGTTTTTACATAATAGTTGTATTATGTCAAGCTAATTGTAAAATATCAAACAAAAACCACATAGAAAAGCGCGATTAAAGGGACCACAATAGTCCTTAAATTTTAAAAAAAAACTAGCAGAGTAGCCCCGTGCAATTGATTGCGCAGCTAGTTTTGACAATGTGCACCACACTTTATTAATATTTTGTGACATCCCAAATTCTAGCACCAAAATGAAACATCATAATGAGAAATTATCCTCTGAATTTACCTTAAATTTTCAGCATTCTCTGGATTTTCTGAAATTTTGGCACTTAAAGAAAACTTTTTCAATAGCCTAGTTATTCTTTCTGATTTTCAAATTCCAAATTTAAACCAGCATAAAGCCTAGAAAAATTTAATTTAAATCTCAAATGGTCTGGAGGGCATCTCTGAAAAATTTCATGAATATTACAGTTGTTTTATTATTTTTAGACAATCAAATACCATATATTTTATTAAAACTGGAATACTAAAAGATTTAATGCGGACAGAGCTTAAAATGCTTTTAAAATTTTACACAAAAATCTGTACCATCCCTGGATCACTTTCAACAATTTTCATAAAATTCAGAACTAGTTTGATAGCTCTAAGAAACTTCAAAATCTCCTAGCAGTAATTAAAACCAAATTGAAACTTAATTGAACGTCAAAATGGGGAAGTGTCCGGTGAGAAATCCGTTTAGGCTAGCTAGAAGGCGTATTCTTGCCAAGGACACTTTCTCCTTTTCAGTAGTGCCCTCTCTCTCTCTTTCTCCCCCCCTCTTTCTCTCTGCCACCTGGGCCCACGTGTTAGCCACCTGCGCCACGCCAGAGCATGCCCATGCTGTGCCAGAGTGCGTCCACACCACGCCGGGCCATGTGCATGTGTAGAAGTCCGTTGCCACATCGCTGCCTTGCTCTGCTGCATCACCACCAGCTTCGCCAGTGCCTCCTCGCTCCACCATGCCGTGACGGGCTTATTTCATGATATGAGTCACTAACATGTAGGCCTAGAAGCAAATAATAAACATTTTCATAATTTAAATTGATATTATAGTATGAGTCACGACACAAGATCCACGCCAGCTGCCGCTTAGCATGAATTCTGCCGACCCATCATTCCACCCTGCCTCTGCCGCTATACATAATGCTATGTGATGATAAGTCACCAGACTTACCTAGATTATCGTTGCGCAGGCGTCCGTTTCCCCTTGGCCGAGCACCTCGCTTTTGGGCCGCACAACAAACCTCCCTCTCCGCGGCTATAAAAGGAGCCACATGGCCGCCCCTAGCCCTTGCACTGCCCTACTTCCCCTGCCCCATGGCTCACACCAATGAAGCACCAAGGAACTCCAATTCCTCCTAGAATAGCTTGAGCGAGCAAGTTTGGTTCTTCTCCCTCGGTGAGCCATTCCTCAATTCCTTGGATTCAAGATTTCCTCAGGGTCCCCTGGCCATGATCCTTCCCTCATTCATAGCTCAAGTCACCCAGAACAGCACTGCCATGATCATTGTCTTTCTCAACCAAGATCAACTCTGCCAAGGCCCCTCGATGAACTCTAGCTACTCCTGACCCCAAAATGGAACCCTTAGACTTCCTAGGTGCTTTCTCCTCACCCAATCAAGCACTAGAACTCCTACAACCCCTCCTCCGCTGCCCTCCATTAGCGCTACTGCAAAGCTTAGCCGTTGGCCCGCTCCGGCCATCCCCAACCACCGTCGATGGATCCCCTGAGCTCCTCTTGGTCCCCTCTAGCCAACCCAAGAACTCATGTTGCATAAGCGATTGTCGTTCGCCACCAGCGAAACTCACCAATGCCACTGTCCTGTTATGAGTCACTGGCCATCGGGCCTACTTGTCAGAACCCTCCCATACCTCTCTCACACATAGTCTTTGATATATGGACCCCACTCGTTAGTTTTTCTTTTAAAAAACTTATTTCATGATATGAGTCACTAACATGTAGGCCTAGAAGCAAATAACAAACCTTTTCATAATTTAAATTGATATTATAGTATGAGTCACGACACAAGGGCCCCACATGTTAGATAATTTCGAAAATAATAAAACATTGACAAGTAGACCCCATCTGTCAGCCTTTGAAAATTGATTTAAAAACCCTAAAAATGAGAAATGTGCTTTCAATTCAATGGATATTACACTTTCTCTATTGAGAGGCGTATTTTTTGGAAAATACACCTTCGAGTCACCCTTCTTTCTCTTTTTAGGGAATTTTCAGCTGATTTAAATTCAAATGGTCATAATTTTTGCAAATAAACTCCAAATTGAGTGAAATCAATTTTTATTTATTTTTACAAAATCATGTTGTTTCTGTTTCTACAAAAATATTTGAATTTATTTAGCTTTTATTATTACTTTACGATATATTGCATGTAGATACCAACGCTTCGAAAACATTTCTCGACCTCAACAAGCAAGGCAAGCACATCTTTTGATCATGTTGATTCTATTATTTTATTTAATTTATATTGTTTTACAAATATATATATATATGCATGTATTTTCAGTAAATTTTCTACATTGTGGGTACTAGGTAGATATTCTCACTTGTTGCATGGAACTTCCTTGATAAATATGTAAAGTTTAGCATTGAAATATATAAGGTAAGGGTTAGACAATAGCTAATGTTAACTTGGGTATATTCAATTATATATATGGACATGATTAGTCATGCTTTAGACTTAGGAGAACACATAGTCGGTTATAACATTTGTTCAAGGGTGAAAATTTTGACATGTTAAGGAGCTACCTCTGTTATTTTGGTATAAAATCAAAATTGAAAACTAATGTTTTTATGTGGTTATTTATATAATCTGTGAAGTGTAAGGATTTGCACATAGTGTAGGGGAGTTCTTGCCTAGGTCAATTAAGAATCAAACATAGTGCCACAAAATCCAAGATATCTGTGCAACCATAAATGCTATTATAGGGTGACCTTAACCTATTAAATTGTCTAGGGATAGCTTTGTACATTGGAAGACTGGAGTACTATAGGCATTCTGGCTAGGTTTGCTCAAAGGGTTGCCCACACTACGGTGTTGGAAATAACACTTACCGATACAACGGTGCATACCTTACTATGGGGAAGAGGAAATGGTCATAACAAGTAGTATAACTGTCATTGGTACTGTGTGTACAAATATTTTTTGCCACTATAGCAAAAGTCAAACATCACCGGGCTGGTACAAAGTTAGGTCTAGGTGATGTAATGGTTCTTGTTATGATCTCTTGCCACACACCATAGGAAGTGTAAAAATAGTAGCAACAGGAGTTAGTCATATCATGTGGGAAAGTTGTACACCTCTATAGAGTTAAATCTTTTCAAAAAGCCACGCTTGCGGTCAAGAGTGGCTCTGGTGCATTGACACTATGTTAGCCTCAAATGTTTGTACTAATACTTGTGGAAGAAAAATGGTGGGAAGCCATTGTTTTAATGTTATGTCAGAATGCTAGAAAATGGATCATTAATCACAATCAAGGAAGATTGTGAGTTACTTGTATTTATGTTAAATATTTGTTATTTAGATATATATGCCAAATGTTCTTTACAAATTCTACTTTCAATCTACTATTGTTATTGTTGACTAAAATTTGCTTCATGTAAAAGAACATGGTAGGATAGCCATCTTCTTTGAAATAGCCAAGCATTTACTTATAATTGTGATACACTATAAATCTTGCTGAGTACAAATGTACTCACCCTTGCTTATTGATATTCAGAGGTTGAGGAAGCTACGATCCCTAACAACTCTTTCTTTATTGCAGGTTACAAAGTCTAGAGTGACGAGTTTTTCTAGGGCTTAATTCTTGTCGGTTGCTTGTGGATATTTTGGGTCGAGGCATACCGCTAGGCTTGACATTTATTTCACTACTTTTCGCTGCATTTTACTTGGCTAAAGGCCCTTTTGTTGTAAAAACAATTATGCCATTGCACAAATATGATCTATATTTTGATGTATTGATATGATGACAATGTTGTAAATGTGCGTACTAGCTATTGATCACGGAACTAGTACAATATGCACATGAGACCCTCTGGTATTCCACGCCAGCATGGAGGGTCTTGACATGTTTTTTTTAATTTATTGTTTTTGTACATAGGAAAATATGTAGACTTTGAATTAAATTCATTAAGATTTTAATATGGATAAACATGCCAATTTTGGAATCTATACATCTTTAGACATTTATTTGAACTCACACGTCTTTAGAATTGTTTTCGTAGTTGTTGAAAATAGAATTGTACAACTCTAACAACTGTAGTACAACGACTACTTGCTATGTATCGTTATAATTTGGACTATCAAATATGTGATGTAATTTTTTTTCCTGCTGACTTGGAGAAAAAGGGCGATTAAAGAAGACAACAATGACGTGAGAATAGGCTTTAATGTTGTAAACAACACACTCTGATGGAGAAACCATGTAATTTTTTTAATCCTCTATAAAGCAAAGCAGAGCCCGTGCAATTGGTTAAAAACGAAGAAGAGAAATGAGTTTGGAGACTAGATATTCTGAGGAACCAGATACGGCAGGGCACAGCATTAGTGTATCTGTTCCTTGAGTGCCCACGCAATTGCGTAAATAGATTTAATATATCATATTTGTTAAAAAAATATATACTAGGAATATGTGTAAGTTTGATCTTCATAATAAGACTGTTTAACGTACTAATAAGTCCAAATTTTAGGAGATTGTAATAGTCATCCAGTTATTCTAAAGAGAGCAACTAGCAAACGGTATACCGTTGGAAGTGATTTCCAACGGTATACCATGTTTCATGAGGTTCGCGGGTGAGTTTCAGTACCAGGTTTCACGGGTAAGTTTCATGATGTTTCACGGATAGGTTTCATGGGTTTCATGAGGTTTCAAGTTTCATAAGGTTCGTATTTCATTAAAACAAAGTCTCATAGCTAAGTTTCAACCAAAGGTTTCATCAGACAGCACATGCTAAACTTTTTTTAATGAAACACGAACCATATGAAACTTGAAACCCATGAAACTTATCCGTGAACATCATGAAATTACCGTGAAACCGTTGGAATTGATTTCATTTCATGGTATACCGTTGAATTGATTTCAACGGTATACCGTTTTCTAGCATTTCTGTATTCTAAAATGCTATAATATACCAACTATATATATAAAGAAGCCTCATGTAGTCATATTTTCTCTATATATTTGGACCCCTTAATTAAACCAGTTGTGTAATTAATATATGGTTCATCACGAATTGAAAATTAACGGCACATATAGCCTTTAGCAACGTATGGGATAATTTATACTATACCACTTTAAAGATCTCATATTATTGAGATAACGAATGGTATTTTCTGATGTGCCAACGAATGGTATGGTGTAGTATGAATTATCTCTTAGCGTATCGTTGTTTGGTATGGTATGTATACATACGTCTGTTATTGTCTTTTCGTATACATATTCATCTCGCAGCTGGATTCGATTCTGGCCGGGTATCCATTTCTCCTTTCCAAGCTATTTTGACTTTTTTTTAATGTATGGGATTGGGCCAGCTAGTTTTTTTTTCCTACGTGCTTTCTTTAGCATAAATAAGGATTTTCTTGTACCTAATTGCTAATTCATAGGCATCATCACCAAATCTTTGTTGAGGATGCCCTTTTGTTGTAACAAGTGGCATCACCTTCTTTCTCCCCAACTTCTATTCTCCCTCAAAGACTGTCTTGTCACGACACTTAGCGCCATCTCTTTTATCCCCTTTTCTCCTCCGTTCCATTCCTCTTAAACGTAAAATAGTTTTTTTTTTCAAATTTTTCCTAGTTTTTGAATAAGAAGTATTTTTTAACCACTTTTGAAAGTTTTTAAATCGAAACTTTTCAAGCCAAAAGTTTTTTGAATTGTAACTTTTCAAATAGAAAATTTTCAAACCAAAAGTTTTTTAATTGAAAGTTTTCGGAGTTGAAAATTTTCATGGTGAAACTTTCTAATTTGAAATTTTTTGAATTAAATTTTTTCAAGATGAAAATTTTGATTTGAATATTTTTCAACTAAAAACTTTCTATGTAAAATTTTTTAAGTTAAAATTTTATAATTTTAAATTTTTTAGAGAGGGAGGTCAGGGAAGTGAGCAGGGAAAAGGGAAAGAGAAAAAGTCAAGGTGTATAGAGAAAATGACACACGACACCTAAGTGAGTGTCTTTAAATTTTTAAGTTTGAGGGTAACCTCAAACTAGTTGTTTTTTCATGAGAATTTATAGCATATTTTTCCTTTTTTCTTAGCAAGTCATAGACTTTTAATATCAACAAAATAGAAGATTATGTGGGAGTCGTCGCATGTTTTTATTGGCCCAGCAGGTAATATATGCTGCGAGCCCTGCATCTGAGCCGAACTCATGTCCAAAGATGAGCTAGAGTTGCATGCGAGAGGATCACCAAGGGCAGCAGCGGTTCAGTATGCGGTTCATTGATTCGGTATGTCGATTAGGTTTTATATCATGGATTCGCATTTGGCAACAAACAAAAAGAATATTTGCTTTTTGTGAAGCTACAACAAAAGAATGTTGCAATATGTGAAAAAAAAGAGAGGAGAGAACATACTTCTTATCTTGTAGATGCGTCCTAATATTGTCGATGAGATGATCCACCTGCCAAGCGTCCACGAGTTGGTGCGGTCGGAGTTGTGAGAGCATATTGGTGAGAAGCCTCGTCATGTCAGGCTTTCGGGATGTGCGCACAAAAGCCCGGCACTCGAATCGTCCTCTGAGATGAGAGTAGACTTGTGTGGAAAGCGTGGTCTTGCCAACCCCGCCTAATCCAGTAATGGATACCACCTCAAGCTTGTGCTCATCAGTCAGCAACCTGCTCTCAACCTCTTTGATTCGGCCGTCGATACCAACAAGCTCCACCTCGTGCAGCCCTGAATCGAACGTGGTCTTGCCTTCCGTGGGCTTGCCTTTGTTAAGATTGTAGCTCTCGTATCGGTTGATCGCTTCCTTCACACGAGCCCTAAATCCTGAGATCTCATCGGTGATCCATCGGCGCCGATTTCGGTTATCCAGAAGCCGAGAGATCTTAACACGGTGAGTTTTCTGGACGACACCGATCTTGCCATCGGCACCGACGTGGTCGAGCTCGTCGGCAAAGTCGTCGACGTCGTATGACAGTTCTCGCAGCACCTTCACCCAGCAGTTGGTCGTCGAGGCAGGGTGCACAACCTCTGATGGCTCCATTAGGCGCTTTTTTAATTCTACAAGATCGTCTTTGAGGAGTTGCATCTTGCGCTTCTCTTCCTTCCGCAGCCCGTGCTCGGGCTTCGACAGCAACAGCTCGAGCTTCGCAGGAAGGGAGCGCATGGCTCCGTGCCAAGCACTGATCGGATCCTCCATCTCTCTGTTCCTGAAGCCAAGCAAACCGCACATATCACAGATGAAGAATACGAGAAATTATGTGGCTGCACCTAAGAAGAAGTCATCAAGGAAAAGAAGATTAGGGACTCCGGAATAACTTACCTAAGAAGAAGTTATCAAGGAAAATAAGATTAGGGAGCTCTCCATATAACTTAGCTAAGAAGATTAGGTTGCAATAACTTGTGCGAGGGATGGATGGGCTCAAAGACTTGCCCTAAAATGGAGTATTTAAAGAGAGGATTGGACCATGGATTCTTTATGGAGTTGGCCATGTGTCGGTTACTTCCCAAGCGTACCTAATGTTCGTTTCGATGAACATTTACATCCTAGGCTCCGACTGCTGTGCAATCATGCTTCCCGTAAAATTACCGTGCAATCCAACTAAAAAAAGTTTTAAAAAATTCTGAACAAAATCATGGATGTACATCTCATCTTACCCCATCTATATATAAAATTTCATGATCAAATTCGTTCTATACCAGAAGTTACAAAAAAAGACAAATTTATCATAGAACGAATTTGATCATGAAATTTTATATGTAGATGGGGTAAGATGAGATGTACATCCTTGATTTTTTTTAGAATTTTTGGAAACTTTTTTTAGTTGGATTGCACGGTGATTGCACGGGAAGCATGATTGCACAGCAGTCGGAGCCTACATCTCATCTTACCCCATCTATATATAAAATTTCATGATCAAATTCGTTCTATGCTAGAAGTTACAAAAAAAGACAAATTTCTAACAAACTTATATCTCCAAGTGCATAGTTGTTCCACAGCTTCCCGAAATAACATGCTACCCCAGGTTTCGAAAACAAATTGTTATAAACCAGTAAATTAATGGAACAACAACATATATTTTTATCAAACTTAATTCATAAAGTAGATAAGACCACGCGATGCTCCAGCTACGTATATTCTGTCAACTTCCAGTTAATTTCTATAAATATTTCATTCGGGAAAAAAACTATATGTTCTAACTATAAAGTTAGCAGCATACCTTTTTGGTTTATAACACACCACGTATTCATGAAAACTGTGTGAAATTTTCAGATGATGTGTTGTTAATCTTTTCTAACTTCGATCACAAATATATTTGCTTATAATAAAATTGTACAAATGTATTATTAAGAAAAATAATTCCATAATAGTATAGCAGTTAGTTATATAGTCTTTTAGCAATATATTTTTATAATAGGTAAACATAAACTTTGGATCTGGATCCCACATACAATAAAAAAATACATATTTGTCACAGGTTCGACTAGTTCCTCAAACTAAAAAATTTAATGACACCCTCTAGGATACCATGTGTCATCTTCTTTATTCATCTCCACATTTTCCCCTTCCCTCTTCCCTACTCACTTCCCCGATCCCTTCCTTCATCTCTAACAAAAAATTAGAAAAGTTTAACATTAAAAATTTCAAATAAGAAGTTTAAACCAACTCAAAATATTTTAAGTCGAAAAATTTCAAACTAGAAAGTTTTAACTTAGAAGGTTTCAACTCAAAAATTCAAATTAGAAAGTTTTAACTCAAAAGGTTTTAAGTAAAAAATTTCAAATCAAAAAGTTTCAACTCGACAAATTTTAAATCAAAAAATTTAAAATTACAAAGTTTCAACTTGAAAAATTTTAAATAAAAATTTCTCAAACTAGAAAGCTTTAACTCAAAAAATTTCAAATCAAAATGTTTCAACCTCGAAATCTTTCAATTAAAAAATTTTTGGTTTGAAAATTTTCTATTAAAAAAACTTTCAATTCAAAAAGTTTCAATTAAAAAACTTTTGAAAGTTCGTCACTGCATCATCGCCCTCATCGCCGTCCTCTCCGCATAGCGCCGTCGCACTCCTTCATTGCCTGTCAGGTACTACCATCAGCCTAAACTTCATTGCTTCAGTTAAGTGTGAATATATGGTATGAGTACAATACTAGCAATAGAAATTTGTTATTGTGAGACCAAGACGAGGAATAGTTAGTGCCTAAGTATTTTATATGCATTTATTATAGATCAAGTAGAGAAATTCTCTACTTTTCTTTTCCCCTTAAGGATCTTGAGAAGGTCTAAGAGAGAGCTCATCGCCTTTTTTCTGGCTAATGTAATTCTAGCCGGGGTGAGTTCAGTGCACCAGACAGTTCGTTGGTTGTATAGCGAATTGTATGTATTATTCAACTGTGAACTATGTAAAGTGTGTGTAGATGTATTTGAATTGTAATTTTACGTCATTTATTTTGTTTGAATGTGTGTTATGTGTATACATCCCAATTGTGAATTGTGTATGTGTCTATGTCTGTTTGAATGTGTGTTGTGTGTATTTATCTTAACTGTGAATTGTATATTTTGTATATGTTTCAACGTGTGTTGTGTATCTATATACAGAGGGCATAGCTAGCGTCATTCCTGAGGCTAGTAATAAAACTGAAATTAATATCACAGATGATTTCTTATGTACTAACTGTTCGTAGTGTGTAACTATCATAGATGTTTTTTTTGTAGATAATCGTCTATGATATGTAACTATCACCGACGGTTCCTAAACCATCGATGATCATGGATCATCATGGACTCTTTTTTCACGAATGATTTCAAAACCGTCTGTGCTAATAGTTTTTAATCATCTATGATTTTTTAGTAATGATTGCGTAACAATAATTTCAAATACATACATATGTATCGTAAATTTATAATACTACTTATTCAATTGCACGGGGTAATTCTGCTGGTCTATATATATAAAAATAACCGATGATATTCAAGGCGCCTCCTTCGTTTTAAAGGTAAGAAAATCCCACAATAATCATAAATTCTTGAAATTTTCACATTAATCGGAAGAAAAAGAGAAAGATCTCTATCTCTTATTTTAGTGGGGCCAGATTATAATGGTGCAGATTAATTATATATAACAAATGCAATTATATTTCAATCATTGGAAGTAAAGTTGTATATCAAAGAAAAGATCTTCACCACTTATTCTGGTGGAATAGCTAGATTATAACAGTGTAGATTAATCATATATAAATAGAGTTATATAACAAATACAATTGTATTTTTCAATTATTAGAAGCAAAATTGTATATCAAAGATAATTATATCATAATATCTAGACGCACAGTTGAGCGGGTAAGTCCCCTAATTATTAGAACGCTTGACCCCACGGTTTTCTATAGCAGCGAGCAAGTCAGAACTGAGGAATACAGCATCGACATCTCTCCCTATTATACCCACCTAAAGTTGCAAGTTCTGCCTTATGCACCTTTTTATATATGTCCTCCTCTCTCGCTGATCCAACCAAAGCAATAGAGTGATCTCACCACCACCGATGGAGAAAGCGGCGGCCACCGCTTTCTCGAATGTCGTCTTTGGAAAAATTATCTCGGAGCTCGAGAAGAAGTACAAGCTGTTGAAGGGTGCGAAGGATGACTGCGAATCATTGAAAGATGACCTTGTCTTGCTGGCGGCAAGCATGGATGATGAACTCAAGAGGGGTGCTCCTGGCAGCGCCGTTGCGACAACGTACAGTGCGGTGATGCGCGACCTGATGCATGACATTGAGGATTGCATCGAGCGCTTCCTGTACCGTGTTACCTGCAAGGAGAGAGCAAGAGCATCCATTGTCCGTCGGGCTTTTCACCCGGTGATCACGGCTGGCACCCGTCTTCGGTTTGCGGAGAGAATCAAGCGGCTCAAGAAGCGCTTGCAGGAAGCACACAACCGGATATTCAATCCTCCTGGCGGCGGTCAATCATCCTCCACGGCCACCGAACCGCCAGCGGAGCCTCCACTTGATCATGTTTCTCGTAAGCCTCATGGCATCGAGAAGCCCATGAGAATGATTCGTTCGCTGTTAGACCAGACGGGGGACGAACCAAATAGACTGAGGGTGATCGTCATCGTGGGATTTGGCGGCTCCGGGAAGACAACCCTCGCAACTGCAGTGTTCGAGGAAGCAATTGCAAGCGCAAGATCATCATTCAGTTGCTGTGCCTTGGTTGGCAGACGCGAGTACAACGATGCAAATGGCCTTCTCAGCAAGATAAGCTTGAAGATCAGGCAAGGAAGTGACACGCAGAATAAGACTCCACTCAAAGACTACTTGAGCAATAAAAGGTTAAGCACTAGATCTCTTATTTCGAATTGCCTACTTAGTATAAAAACTTTGCGTGTATTCCAAAATAGCCTATGTTGATTAACACTGTTTCTGTAGCTCAACTGAAATATTCTGCTCCACATAAATCCGGTTACAGCTCGCGTTAGGAAACTTTTTATATCTCTAGCATATTTTTACAATTTCTAGCATATTTCGTTTTATTTTAACGATTATAGATCAATTGTCATCCTGATATTAGATAACTAGTCGATTGGCCCACTCAATTGTGCGGTGTAGAGTGGTATTCTATATCGTATATTTCTTTTGCAAATTCCAAACATTAAAATCCTTATTTTGCAAACAAAATATGTTTGGGATATTTCATTTCATATTTAATTAGCACAATTTATTTTAAATCTTTCAACCTTTGAATTATAGGTAGTGCTACTTATTTTTTTAAATTAATATATATCTAGGCTAAATGTCAAATATAAACCTTTAAAATTAGGGTTCACCAAATTAAAGGCTATATTTTCTTCAAAGAATTACTTCAAATTATTATATCTCTAAGCTAGTGATCAAATCTAACACTACAAAATTTGCATCCACAAAATTAAAGGCCAGATTTTTTTCCTTTTTTTATGAATTTTTAGCATATTTCTTTTTTTTTTCTTAGCCATTGTAAATCGCCGATCAGCAGCTTTTATTATATAATAACTAGTCCCATTCAAGTGCGTGCCAACATTTTAATTTAGCTTGTTTCTTAAAATTATACTAAGAATATACTTACATTAAGTTCGATCTTCGGAATAAGACAGTTTAAAGTACGAAGTCAACAAATTTAAGGAGATTGTAATTAATAGTCATCCGATTATTCTAAAATGCTCCAATATACCAACTATATATATGACGCTTCATGTAGTCATGTTTTCTCTACTCCTAAATTAAACTTACTAGCCATATGCCCGTACGTTGCAACGGAAACTCAATTTGGGTTAAAAAGTTTATTTGCAAAGAGCACTAATGTGGCAAAGGTGGGTAATTAAATAGCAGCGGCAAAGGTGGGTAATTTTGATGAAATGACGCGGGCAAAGGTGGGTAATTAAAGAGCAGCGGCAAAGGTGGGTAATTTTGATGAAGTGACGTGGGCAAAGGTGGGTAACTAAAGAGCAATGGCAAAGGTGGGTAATTTTGATGAAATGACGTGAGAAAAAACTCTCACTTTATATAGTAAAGATTATTGTGTAATTAATATATAGTTCATCAAGAGTTGAAATTAACTTCACATTTACACCGTTAGAGCATATACAATAGTATAGACAGCTACTATCTATAACAAGTTGGCATGTCATTTATAGATAGCGTTAGAGACAACTCATGCAATGGTATAGACTGCATATTTATGAGTAGATAGCTTCTTCCTACACACAATCTGTCTTGATTCTCGTGCTAGAGTCGACTCTAGATTAAGAGACGGCTCAACTTTCTATATGCACCCTCTCTCATCCACATCATTTTTTATCTTATGTGACAAAGCTTAGAGACTGCTGACATGTACCATTGTACATACTCTTAGCGCATCGTTGTTAGGTGTCTCTTCGTCGGTTGCGTGCATGTCTTCCTTGCATGCTTTTGTGCACGTATCTATCCTCAGACCATGTACAATAATGTGTCTTTAAAGATTGCTTCTAAGGATTCCAACTCACATAGAAATGGTACTAGCTAGAGATAATATTTCCAATAGTTTATCTCTAAAGTCATGCATCTAACTCTTTTATATTATTTTTATCATATTGTTCCTCTCACACTTCATCACTTTTTGTATTGGTTTGCGTGATCAGGTTATCTTTTGCATAAGAGATAGCATATTCTCTTTCCTCACCTCATGTCTTATCCACATAAGATTTTGCTGAAATGATATAGTTAAGAGACAACTAAAATAGGATTATTGGAGATGCCCTTACCTGGATATCGATTCCGACTGGGCATCCATTTCCTTTCACTTTTTTTTCAACGTTTGGGATACGCCGGCTAGTTTTTTTTTTTACGTGTTTTTTAGCACATATATAAGGATTTCCTTCTATGTGCTTGTATGTCTATATCTTTGCATTTTAAATAGGCTTTGTAGTGAAAATAGATGGTTGCGTTTAATCATAATTAGGATGCACCAAATCGACGGAGAATGTTTTTCCTTTTTGTGATATTTTCTAGCATATTTCTTTTTTTATTAGTAGTTGTAAATCACCAATCATCGGCTTTTAATATATAACTAGCAGAATTACCCTGCAATTGTGTGAGTAGATTAGGATACAATTTTCTATGATATATGTACAACTCTAATGCCTACGTTTGAAAATAATTATATTTTTATACAACTCTAATATCTATATATGATTGATTTTTATTGTTATAATATGGCCCAATCAAAATAAACGGTGTAAATCATTTTCTTTTTCTCTTGATTAATGAGAGAATTTTTAGAATTTTTTCTTTTTAGATTATTATAAGATTTTCTTGCCTCAAAACTATTGCCTAGATAATATATAATAATAGATTTCGAAAGGAAAACAATATTATTTTAGGATTCACGCAATTAGGGTGTCTAGGGAGCACTTAAGTGTTTTTTGCTAAAAAACACTCAAATTTTGAGCCTTCAGATCTCGATCCAATTGATAGAATCAATTTGCCTCTTATCCTCACATTTAAGTACTCCATACACAAAACAAAAAAAGAGTACTCACAAACAAAAAAAACACTCGAGTCACACTTAGTAATTCCTTTACATCAATTATATACTAGTTTTACACAAATTAAATTATGTAGAAATTGTTGGATATGTAGGTATTATTTTAATTTCAGATTTGAATATAAGACATAATTCCAAAATAATCAAGCATAACAGGCTAGACAAAAGACAGCACATGATTCTGAAAAGTAGATCCACAGAGAAAAAATAGGAGAATCCTTACTATGGGCTTGATGACGAAAAAGGAAGCAGCGCAGTAGCGACCGGCCGTAGAGGAAGTAGTCGACGTCGTGGATCGCGTCCAACGTCCAGAAGCAGGAAGAAGAGCTCGAGCGGTCGCCTGTAGTGGAAGTAGTCGACGTTGAGGAGGAAGAACTCGAGCGGTCGCGCAATGCGCTGCCCAGAAACCTTATTGCCGCCCGTCGCGGTTTCGCAGCAAGCAATGGTTCGGAGATCCTGCTCTCCTTACCTCGCGGTGCACGCCGAAAGGAAGGTCGGTGAAGAACAAAAGCGACGAAGACGCAAACACGATCACTTAGGATGTACGCGGCGCAAGAGACAAAAGTCACATCTCATGCGGGCGTCTCCGAATTTATAGGCTCGCACGATAGCGGTCAATAAATTGACCGTTCTGACTTTTATTATGCTAGTAATCGCAGCCATCAAGCAGAATGAATCGCAGCCATTAAGCAGCACGTTTCAATTGGCCCGGCGCCATAATGGCAATTGAAACTGACGCCATAATGGAGAGAAACCGAAAATTAAAAGGATTTAATACGTGCCAGGAATTTAATCTACGGCACGGCGACTCGCGACGTCGCAAGTCACAAGTCACGCGGGAAAAACACGCGGAAATACGCGGTAATTCGCGAAATACGCGCGCGCGCGTGCGTGTGACTTTAGCCGTGCTCCTCACCCTCCATATGCCTCATTACAAGGCATGGTGGGAGCTCTCCCTTTTAAATTGGCTTTCTCCTCTCTTAACTAGCAATATGGTATTAATTTTTGTAGCTTTGGCATTAGAGATAAATGGGCCACATGGGCCTCATTTCTAACAATCCCCCACCAATGCCGAAGCAGACAAAGACTCAAAAGTTTGATCACTGTGCGAATCTCCGTTTAATATATCAGTGTTTCGGTGTAAGTCCCATACGGGTTGAACTTTCACCTAGAATTACGAGATCCATCCTCCCACAGCTAATGAATGGACTAAGCCTTGAATTCACAGCTTTGTGTGGTTAGATTTCACCGAAATCTTAAGCGATACTAGGTGCCAAAGAACTTCACCTCAACGGAGCGTTAAATGGTCATGCTCCTAATCTTCTCATGAGCTTTCTAGAGAATGCCCTTTCTCGTGAACTGCGACCTCACAGTTAGGCTCAAGTAGGTGTATTCATTTTAGGTATCCTGAGGTGATACCTTGTCCTCTCATTAGGACACTAGAATACATTAAGGTTTTTAACTTGACCTTCCATACAGATTGAGAGTACTTAGAACATGGGTAGATTTAGTGTACTCTCTTGTTACAACCACAACTTGTTTTTCCCATTACCTAATTCACGGGATCTCCGATCAAAAGGATGGGTTACAATTGTGAAGTAACTCAAATGGGCCTCATTCCCATGTCCTTCGACGCAATAGAAATCACATTTCTTGTTAGCCCTTTGTAAAAGTGCGCGATTTTTCTCGGTGCGTATATAATTGGCGACTATCACTCCGGAGCATCTCAATTTTTCGATGATTTAAGCCTCGTTTCACATGTCGGAGGACTTCATATTATCCTTAGCACTCATAACCTTGATCAACTTTGTTTGGTTATCGCGATACATTAGGATCGCCGGATTGGTTTCTCAACCAATGGCAAGTCCAACGAAGCTCTCTTAGCCATTCGGCCTCACTTGATGGTCGTGTCTAGTGCTACAAGCTCACTTCCATGGTTGACCGCGTCAATATAGTCTGTTTACATGACCTCCATGAAGCTGCAAGACACTGCTAATGTAAACACATAGCCACTCTAGTAGCTTTGATCTCATTTGCATCAGAGATCTAATTTGAATCACTATACCCTTCTAATACCGGAGGGTATCCAGTATAGTGAATTCCATAAGAGGTAGTACCTCTCGAGATAGCATAACACTCTCTCAAGAGCCTCCCAATGATCATCTCCCGGATTCGATGTAAACCGGCTTAATTTGCTCACAGCAAATGAGATGTCAGGTCTCGTTGCACCAGCTAAATACATAAGGGACCCAATTATTTGTGAATATCTCAATTGATCTTTCCCTAATCCATTATTTTTGCGAAGTTTTACACTTGCATCATAGGGAGTTGGGGCTATTTTGCAGTTCTCAAAGCCGAAGCGGCTCAATAATTTTTCTGCATAATGGGACTGACTCAAAGTAATCCCATTCTCGGTTCTGATCAATTTAATATTTAGAATTACATCTGCCTCACCCATATCTTTCATATCAAAACAATTAGATAAGAAAGACTTGACCTCGTCAATGATAGCAGTGTTGGTCCCAAATATAAGTATGTCATCAACATACAAACACAAGATTACTCCTTGACCCCCACCATAGCGATAATAAACACATTTATCCGCCTCATTCACAGCAAAACCAGCAGATGTCAAAGTTTTATCAAACTTTTCGTGCCATTGTTTAGGTGCTTGCTTTAAGCCATACAAGGATTTTAATAATTTGCACACTTTATTTTCTGTCGATGTCGCATAACCATCTGGTTGCTCCATATAGATTTCTTCCTCCAACTCTCCATTAAGGAAAGCTGTCTTTACATCCATTTGATGGATGTGTAGACCATAGGAAGCTGCTAATGCAATGAGCACTCTAATGGTGGTTAATCTGGCAACAGGAGAATAAGTATCAAAATAATCCTCTCCTTCTTTCTGGGTATAACCCTTGGCTACAAGTCTTGCCTTATACTTATCAACAAGACTATCGGGCCTCATTTTCTTTTTAAAGATCCACTTACATCCAACTGGTTTGCACCCGGTAGGAAGTTCATGATCTCCCATGTTCCATTAGCCATGATGGAATCCATCTCACTTCTGAATGACCTCTTTCCAATACTCGCATCAGGTGATGCATAAGCCTCTGAAAGAGTTTTTGGCACATCATCCACAAGGTATACAATAAAGTCATCACCAAAGGTTTTCTCAACCCTTTGTCTTTTGCTCCTGCGAGGAGCCTCATTTGTGACAATATTGTTATCCTCCTCAGGGATATCACAAGCTGGTTCAACAATATTTGGTAATTCAAGATTAGATGGAAGATCAGAAGTTTTAGAATTTTCATTAAATCCTGTTACTCTCATAGGATAAATATTCTCAAAGAAAGAAGCATCTCTAGATTCCATTATTGTGTTAGCAATAATCTCGAGAATCTGATTTTACTACTAAAATCTATAGGCGTCTTGTTATGTGCATATCCTAGAAAAATGCGATCAAGCTGTTTTAGGTCCAAGCTTTCTCTTTTACGCAATGGTATATTGACTTTTGCCAAACACCCCATGTTCGCAGAAAGTTGATATTTGGTTTTCTCCCCTTCCATCCCTCATACGGAGTAATCTCACTTCTTTTAGTAATTACTCTGTTGAGGACAAAGTTTGCTGTTAAGATAGCTTCCCCCCACCATGACTTAGGCATACCGGCACTCTCCAACATGGCATTCACCAAGTCTGTTAGTGTCCGATTTTTCCTCTCAGCCACCCCATTAGATTGAGGTGAGTATGGTGGTGTCACTTCATGGATTATACCATGCTCAGCACAATATTGGGAGAATTCCTGAGAGATATACTCTCCTCCACGGTCAGACCTTAGCCTTTTAATTTTCTTTTCTAGTTGGTTCTCAACCTCGACCTTATAAATTTTGAAGTAGTTTAAAGCTTCATCCTTTGTTTTCAGCAAATACACATAACAATAACGTGTTGCATCGTCTATAAAAGTTAGGAAATATCTTTTGCCTCCTTTTGTCAATAATCCATTCATCTCACACAGGTCAGAATGGATGAGATCTAATGGTGCCAAATTCCTTTCTTCCTCTAACCCCTTAAAGGGTTTCCGAGGTTGTTTAAGCTTGCACATAAGATTGGCACTTTGATCCTTTGACAACATCACATTTTGGAATTATTTCAAATCGGACATTCGAGCAATGGTATCATAACCAATATGACATAAGCGAGAATGCCAAACATTGGATTCACAATTATTAACTTGAGTAGCAACATTTAAATTTAAACAAGACTCTAGTACACTTAAGCGGAGCAGGCCTCCGCTCTCATAACCTTTTCTAACAAAGTTTCCAAACTTGGACATTACAACTTTATTAGACTCAAATACTAGCTTATAACCATCTCGACATAATAGGGAACCACTAACAAGGTTCTTATTTATTGTTGGCACATCTTTGCACGTTTCTCAAGCGGACAGTCTTTCTGAAGTGAACTTCGGTTCTACTGCCAACACCACGCACAAAAGCATGCGACCCGTTCCCCATTAGGACGGAGGAAGCCCTGCTGCTGGTAAGAAGAAAATAAAGATATGTCGAGAACATACGTGAACATTTGCACCGTATCAACCCACCAATCGGTGGATTGACATCTTTGAAAAACAATGGAGAATTACCATACCCTCTGAAGTAGTTCCTCACTTATGGTCACGTTGGCAATTTTCTTGCCTTGCTCATTTGCTTTGTTCTTGCGGAAGCAGCAGGTCTTTAGCCATGTGACCATCTTTTCCGCACACAAAACAGGTAATGTTCTTCATATCTTTCTTCTCAAATTTCTTCTTCTTGAAGCTAGTATTTTTGTTTGGTTTCAAGCCTTTGTAGTTGTTGCCACCCTTCTTCTCAATCACATTTGCATTGTTTGGTTCCTGAGAAGAAGTTTTTGGTGCATCTTTGGCTCTGGCTTTTTCTTCCACATCGAGGGCAGCAATGAGATCTTCAATAGAAATCTCTTCCCTCTTGTGTTTTAGGCCAGTGGCAAAATTCCTCCAAGATGGGGGAAGTTTAGCCACAATGCCCATGACCACAAATTTTGCGGTAAAGCACATCCCAAATGTGCAATCTCGCCCACTAGTAGTGAAAGTCATGCGCTTGAGCAACAATCGATTTGGACTCATCCATGGTAAAATCGAAAAGTTGCTCATGACGTATCTAACCAATGACCGACCTCGACTTACGCATATTTTTGTTCAAGAGCCAACCACAACTCGATGGCGGATGTGTAACTCATATACACATCATATAAGCGATCTGCCAAGATGGTCGAATGCAGCCCAATGCGGTGTTATTCGCATTCTCATATCTGCATTCTCCTCATCCGTAAGCGGGTATTGAGGAAAATCACCCACCACATACCCAGAGACATGAGCCAAAACTTGGCTCTAGTCGCCACCTACGGAAGTTCTGACCATTGAACCTCTCAGGTTTCATGGCATCACTTGCACCAGCCATTGCTGAATCACAAACACACAAATAATACCAATAAGGTTTCTGGAATGTTGGATATGTAGGTATTATTTTAATTTCAGATTTGAATATAAGACATAATTCCAAAATAATCAAGCATAACGAGGCTAGACAAAAACTGACACATGATTACGAAAAGTAGATCCACAGAGAAAAAATAGGAGAATCCTTACTATGGGCTTGATGACGAAAAAGGAAGCAGCGCAATAGCGACCGGCCGTAGAGGAAGTAGTCGACGTCGTGGATCGCGTCCAACGTCCAGAAGCAGGAAGAAGAGCTCGGCGGTGCTTAGTAGTGGAAGTAGTCGACGTTGAGGAGGAAGAACTTCGGCGGTCGCGCAATCGCTGCCGAAACCTTATTGCCGCCCGTGCAGGTTTTCGCAGCAGCAATGGTTCGGAGATCCCGCTCTCCTCGCCTCGCGGTGCACGCCGAAAGGAAGGTCGGTGAAGAACAAGCAGGACGAAGACGCAACACAGATCACTTAGGATGTACGCGAGCGCAAGAGACAAAAGTCACATCATGCGGGCGTCTCCGAATTTATAGGCTCGCACGATAACGGTCAATAAATTGACCGTTCTAAAGACGATTATTATGCTAGTAGCTCGCAGCCATCAAACAGGCCAATCTGCACCATTAAGCGACTGCGTTTCAATTGAAACCGGCGCCATAATGGCAATTGAAGCGACGCCATAATGGAGAGAAACCGAAAATTAAAAGGATTTAATACGTGCCAGGAATTTAATCTACGGCACGGCGACTCGCGATGTCGCAAGTCACAAGTCACGCGGGAAAAACACGCGGAAATACGCGGTAATTCGCGAAATACGCGCGCGCGCGTGCGTGTGACTTTAGCCGTGCTCCTCACCCTCCATATGCCTCATTACAAGGCATGGTGGGAGCTTTCCCTTTTAAATTGGCTTTCTCCTCTCTTAACTAGCAATATGGTATTAATTTTTGTAGCTTTGGCATTAGAGATAAATGGGCCACATGGGCCTCATTTCTAACAGAAATGATGTGATAATTTGTAAAAAACATTATTTTTCTCTACATGGTATTTTATATCAATTATACACTAGTTTTACACAAATTAAATTATGTAAAAAGTAACGTGACAATTTGTTAAAAATAGAGGAACGAAACAAACCATAAGGAACACACCAAACAAAAACGTGGTTCACAAAGTCAAATATTGACAAAGTCAAAATGATAAAACACGACGTGGATCACAAAATAATATCTAATAGACAAAAAATTAAGTTCTCACAAACAAAAAAAACACTAATATCTAATAAACAAAAAAATTGAGTACCCTCAAACAAAAAAAACACTCAAGTGCAATTTAGCAATTCCCTTTATTAATTTGTGGCACAAACACTGTCTATTGTATACAAAAGCCAATGATTTGTGGTCTAAACATCCTAAAATTAAAAAGATTCATCTATTTACTTTTTTTTACTAAAAGAAATCTATCCCCTGCAATTAAGGGTCAGTTTGATAGAGCTCTAGATCATAGGTTCACCCGAGATCTGAAACTTGTAAGTTAAAATAAAGTAAATTAAGTTCATATTTTTGGTCTAAAATGTAAATAAGATGATCCATTTAAACACTCTTAGGTCCTGTTTGGAAGCAATGTATTTTCATAGTTTCTAAAAATTCCATGGTATTTTATACCATGATGTGTTTGGTTACCATGTCAAAAACTCTGTATTAAAAACCATGGTTTGGTAGATATTATGGTATTTTTGGAGTATTTGAAACTCCACTCCAACCCAAAGTTTTCATGGTTTTGGCTAGCTTCTTGTCTATTTCCACTCAAATACCATGGTTTGTGATGTTGCATCCAAACAGTTGGTAGTTCTAAGAAATACCATGGTTTTAAAGGAGTTTGGTAAAACCATGGTATTTATGACAAAACAATTGCAAACCATAGTATACCAAAACCATAGTTTTGAAATACATTGCTTCCAAACAGGGTCTTAATGTACTCACAGCTCCAGTTCCGTGGATTTGGTGGAGTTAGGAATACCCAGCTCTACCGGTAGATCCACGGATCTGGTGGAGCTAGCTGGAGCCCTACTAAACACATCCTAAGTATTCACATTGCTGTTGCAGGGCATAACTGTTATTAACCTTTGCTTCTCATTATCATTCCGTCTGTAGGTATCTAATTGTTATTGATGACATCGACATGGAGCACTGGGACGTTGTAACATCTACATTGGAAGATAATTGTAAAGGCAGCAGAATAATAGTGACGACGACACGTCAGCACGAAGCTAATACGTGCCGCAGAGGGCTTGGGAAAGGTTACATCCATAAGATGAGCACCCTCGGAGAGGAAGACGCAATGAAAATAGCCCTTCCAAATGAGTCGCCTTCCCCTGAGTTGCGGCAGGGTTCGGAAACACTTCTGAAGAAGTGTGATGGTCTTCCACTTGCTCTTGTTTCTGTGGCCAAGAAATTGAGTAGTGAAAATGAACCCACAGGGCAATTCTGCAAGGGATTGTGCAGCGAGCTGGGTTCTTATCTGGTGTGGCGGCCGGGAGGCGATAGCGAGCCCCACTTTAAAAGACTTCGAGGTGTGCTTATGGATAACTATGCCAGTCTGTCTGATCAAACTGTCAGGGCCTGCTTACTGTATCTGGGTATATTCCCAATTGATCGTCCCCCAAGGATGAAAGTGGTGATGAGGCGATGTTTGGCTGAAGGATACGCACGAAGCGAATTTCTGGAGAGAGACCCGAAGGTCGTAACTGAAAATTTCAAGACATTTATCGACCGGAATATCATTCAACCTGTCTTGACAAGCAGCAACGGGGATGTGAAGACGTGCAAAGCTCATGGTATCGTGCACGAGTTCCTGTTGGAGAGGTCTAAGTCTGAGAAATTCATCATGCCCTCTTGTGATCGAGGTTGCAAAAAAGTTCGTCACCTCTTTGTCCGTGGTAACAATGGTACGAACTCCACAATCAAATTTTCCCGTGTCCGTTCCCTGACAGTCTTTGGGAGTGCAGGTGATGCTATTTCTAATTTTGGCAAGTACAAACTGATGAGAGTCTTGGATTTGGAAGAATGCAGCGATGTGAAAGATGGTCATCTCAAACACATATGCAAGCTGTGGAATCTGAGATATCTAAGCCTCGGGCCCAATATTACTATGATTCCCAAGAAGATTAAGAAACTCAAACTTTTGGAGACACTTCAAGTAAGCAAAACGGGGGAGAATGTGCTGCTGCCAGTGGAAGTCATCGGGCTGCGCTCTTTACTTCATCTGATCGGAAAATTTAAGCTTCCGAATCAAAATCAAAACGGGGCAGTGAGCAGTAAACTGGAGCAACTGTCAAAAGATAGTAACCTGGAGACGCTGGCGGGATTTGTCGCCGGCGGGGCAGTGAGCAGTAAACTGGAGCAACTGTCAAAAGATAGTAACCTGGAGACGCTGGCGGGATTTGTCGCCGGCGATCAGAGCCAAGTATTCCTGCAGCTTATGGTCCATATGAAGAAATTGACAAAGGTTAAGATATGGTGTGAGTTCACTGGAGGCAGCGATGATAACTCGACTGAACACCTTTCACGTGCCATTCTGGAGTACATGAAGGGCGTTGATCGCTCCTTGTCAATCGACTTTCAAAGGTGTTCCGAACAACTCCAGAATTCCCTGCATTCACTCGAAGGTAACTGTTATCTTAGCTCGCTGAAACTGCACGGCATGCTATCCACGTTGCCTCGTTTCGCTGGGTGTGCTAAAGATCTAAAAAAGTTGTGCCTTCAATCAACTACTCTGAGGCTGGTTGTTCTGTCAGCTGACACGGAAAAATCAACTACTCTGAGGCCGGATGTTCTGTCACTGAATGTTCTGTCAGCTGTGATGGAAAATTTGCTTTATCTCGAACTGATCACATATCACCTGAAGGAGTTCGACATTAAGGGGGCATTCAAAAGCCTGCGGCGTCTGCGTCTTGTGGTGAATGGCCCCAATCCTGTACTCCTAACAATCAAAGAGGGAACTCTGCCGGAACTTGTCGCACTTCAGCTGCACTGTCGTCGCTTACATGGTTCCTCTAGCAGCGTAATCAAACGCCTCAGAAACCTTGAGGAAATCGTTCTCGTCGAAACAGCGACAGTTAGAAAAGAATGGGAAGATGAGGCAAGTAATCACCCTAACAGGCCCAATGTTTTGACCATCGAAATGGTTAATGACCAACCAGCACCGGATCAGTCTGGCATCCAAGAGCAATCAAGTCCCGTGCAGACGGGCCAGGAAAATAGTGCAGAGCAATCAAGTCCTGGTGACATACTGACTTCTAATAACAGTAGTTCAGGAAGTGCAGGTGGAAGGGATGATTCGACGGACAGCGAGCCCCCAGAGATTGGCCCAATTGAGGAGGGATCGAAACATTCTTTTGTGCAGATGGAACAAGAATACTCTATGAGTAGCCCTTCAATGCGACGTGGTAAGTAATTATCATCTATCTTTCATTTATACTTTAATATTTATACAACTTAAAAAAAATGCATATAAGCACTTCTCAACAATTCTAGTTCCACTAAATTGGGGCTTGCAGGTTTCCTTCCCAATGCTGGCAACCGGTCGCTGCCAATTCATGCAAACGGTGACGTCGACCTTGATGGTTGAGGTGGCATCACAAATCTTCCCTTGTGGTAAATCTTTTGCTCGTTGCTTTTAATTTTCTTCTTTGTGTTCAGACATTTGCCTTTTTGTCGTTTCAAGAAGACATATGTCTTTTTCCAAAAATATCCAGCATACTGCTTCAACTCATTAGATATATTCCATTGCTCAGCCCATTAATACGATTACAGGGATCCCTACTTGACCATTGCAATATATTGCTCGAAAACAGTTGCAAATTAGCCATCCTACACAAATGTGATCGATGGTTATTGGATCGCATCTTTACGTTGATACTTACTTTATTTAGTATGTTAACGGTTTTGATTTTGCACCATATTATAATATATTTCTACCTAGGTTGTCACCGTCGATCTTTTGCTACTTGCTACACTTACAGGACCGAGTGCTACTTTGTTCACCAGACTTCTATGGAGACGATTCATCCTGGATTTCCAAATCTGTGATAGACAGTAAAGATGAAGGATTGCTATTGTATGGTATAATAAGCGTTTGCTGTTTCATGGTTTTGACGCAACATCTCTCCTTCCACGTCAATAGGTGCCGTTCTGTTGTTACAAAGTTCAACATGTCGTCGGATTTGATTTTCAAAAATTTGCTCTGGTCGGTTGTGCTAATTAAGTGTCCAGTTCAGCTATCCAACTTTGTTATCGTCTTTTCATCCACTATTCGTATCAACAAACAACATTATTGTACCTGCTATTGATGTACCATGTTTTTGTTCTGTTCCATTAATACAGAATACTAGTGCACCAAAAGTCAAGACTACAAATGTGGATGTATGTTGACGTGACCTTGTATATTTTCTATACAAACGCTGATTTATGTTGATGTGATTTCGTACGTTTTCTACACAAATGTTGATTTATGATGAAGTGATCTCATATATTTTCTATAAAAAAATTATGTATGCTTACAAAACATCAGAAGAACGAGGCTCGATTTCTTATCTGAATTTCTAAAATAATGTGGTAGTTTAAGAAGAAAAAAGCGACATTGATGTAGTGCTGTATGAGATGCCGACAGATCGAACACATAAGAGGCGCTTGACAAACAAGGAACAAGTATAACTTTTTTTTTTCAAATCAAGAACAAGTAGAACTAACTAGTTGAATGGGCAACTTGCAGGTTCCCCTTAGTGTTGCTCATAAATAGAGGGTAATTTTGTGATATGATCTCCCCATGGAAATAAAGGTTTTTGACATCTATAGAGTGACCATGCAGGATCCGAGAAGCTGCAAAGATTTTGGCGCAAAGAAAATATAAAGACCAACCAAAAAGGTAAAAGACTTTTCTTTTAGCTTCCAAAAGGTAAACAATATACACCATACGATAGGATTACTTCCAAAGTTGTAGTACAATTTTACATGGTGTAGCCCAAAATTCTTTGTGGTATATATGTCAACGAGACATTCAGCAAGCAATAAACATGGAACAGTGAGAAAACCAAAATGAATTTTCTTTATGACCAAACAGGTTACTATTATTTGAGAAGTTTAAAAAGTTACCGAGAAAGAGACCTTGCACTTGACTAATTCGACTAATGTCTTTTGTCACAATCATCTCCCTTGATATGCTGAAAGCCCTCAAATGATGTAGACGATGACAATTTGAAAGTCTTTCGGATGGAAACAAACTGAAACTGAGATATGTAAGATCTAGCAAACTGAAACTGAGATGTGTAGGAGCGACGACATGGAATATTGGAAGTCTTCACATGCAAACAAACATGTAATTGAGATGCACATTAAGACACCGAAGAAGATGCATTGTCCCTGTCTTTTCACAATAGTGAAATGAGAAAATGAAATAAGTGGCCTATTTGCGTTACAAGAAGTCTACCTGGCTCAAGGTTGAAGTTGAGACATGGATATCATAACCCTAATTCATAATGCGATATCGACGCAACATGTAGGCTCATTTCGATCAAAATATCTTCAAGCAAACATGTCAGAAACAAACATACAAAATCAAATCTAGTAAATCTGAAAATATTTAAAAAAAACACTACAGGTTGTGTGGCCCTAACTTATTAATCCCGTTATATATGTTTTGCATACATATGAAGAACCAAATATTACCAAACATCAGAAGAACGAGGCTCGATTTCCTATCTGAATTTCTAAAACAATGTGGTAGTTTAAGAAGAAGAAAGCGATATTGATGTAGTGCTGTATGAGATACTGACAAATCGAACGCATAAGAGGCGCTTGACAAACAAGGAACAAGTATAACTTTTTTTTTTCAAATCAAGAACAAGTAGAACTAACTAGTTGAATGGGCAACTTGCAGGTTCCTCTTAGTGTTGCTCATAAATAGCGGGTAATTTTGTGATATGATCTCCCCATGGAAATAAAGGTTTTTGACATCTATAGAGTGACCATGCAGGATCCGAGAAGTTGCAAAGATTTTGGCGCAAAGAAAATATAAAGTCCAACCTAAAAGGTAAAAGACTTTTCTTTTAGATTCCAAAACATAAACAATGCACACCATACGATAGGATTACTTCCAAACTTGTAGTATAATTTTACATGGTGTAGCCCAAAATTCTTTGTGGTATATATGTCAATGAGACATTCAGCAAGCAATAAGCATGGAACAGTGAGAAAACCAAAATGAATTTTCCTTATGACCAAACAGGTTACTATTATTCGAGAAGTTTAAAAAGTTTCTGAGAAAGAGACCTTGCACTTGACTAATTCGACTACTGTCTTTTGTCATAATTATCTCCCTTGATATGCTGAAAGCCTCCAAATGATGTAGACGATGACTTAGAAGTCTTTTGGATGGAAACATACTAAAACTGAGATATGTAAGAAGTGCGTCTTGTGATAGTCATCTAGCAAACTGAAACTGAGATATGTAGGAGCGATGACATGGAATATTGGAACTCTTCGCTTGCAACCAAACATATAATTGAGATGCAGATTAAGACACCGAAGAAGATGCATTGTCCTCTTTTCACAATAGTCAAATGAGAAAACGAAATAAGTGGCCTATTTGCGTTACAAGAAGTCTACCTGGCTCAAGGTTGAAGTTAAGACATGGATATCATAACCCTAATTGATAATGCGATATCAACGCAACATGTAGGCACATTTCGATCAAAATATCTTCAAGCAAACATGTCACAAACAAACATATAAAATCAAATCTTGTATAATCTGAAAACATTAAAAAAACACTACAGGTTGTGTGGCTCTAACTTATTAATCCCGCTATATATGCTTTGCATACATATGAAGAACAAAATTTTCCCATGACAAGGTGTGGTCACGAAGAAAAATCAGCCATCGTTCTTTCTCACACTACGCAAGTCCTTTATCGGTCTTTATCTTCTGTCTCTCAATGCAAATGTTGAACAAATAGCATCAAAATTCCTTTGTGTGTACGCAACATGTTGCTTTATTTTCCATTACATCAAGTACATACATGGTGTACCTCAAAATTCTCCCGTATATATGTCAATGAGTCATTATGCAAGCAATAAGCATGGAACAATATGATAATCAAAATTAATTTTCTTTGTGACCAAACTGGTTATTATTATTCGAGAAGTTTAAAAGTTTCCGAGAAAGTGACCTTGCACTTGACTTATTCAATTGTTGTCTTTTGTCATAATTATCTCCCTTGATATGTTGAAAGCCTCCAAATGACGTAGACGACGATTTGGAAGTCTTTCGGATGGAAACAAACTGAAATTGAGGTATGTAAGAAGTGCACCTTGTGATATTCATCTAGCAAACTGAAAATGAGATATGTAGGAACAACGACATGGAATATTGGAAGTCTCCGCATGCAAACAAACATGTAATTGCGATGCAGATTAAGACAATGGAGAAGATGCATTGTCCCTGTCTTTTCGTAATAGTGAAATGAGAAAACGAAATAAATGGCCTATTTGCGTTACAAGTAGTCTACCTGGCTCAAGGTTGAAGTTGAGACATGGATATCATAACCCTAATTCATAATACGATATTGACGCAACATGTAGTCTCATTTCAATCAAAATATCTTCAAGCAAATATGTTAGAAACAAACATACAAAATCAAATCTAGTATAATCTGAAAACATTAAAAAAAACACTACAGGTTGTGTGTCCCTAACTTATTAATCCCGTTATATATGTTTTACACACATATGAAGAACCAAATATTTCCAAGACAAGGTGTGGCCATGAAGAAAAATCAATCATCGTTCTTTCCCACACTACACAAGTCCTTTATCGGACTTTCTCCTCTGTCTCTCTCGAGTGCAAATGTTGAACAAACAACGTCGAAATTCCTTTGTGTGTACGCAACATGTTGCTTTAGTTTCCATTACATAGTGTACATGTGTGGTGTAGCCCAAAATTCTCCCGTATATATGTCAACGAGTCATTCAGCAAGCAATAAGCATGGAACAATGAGATAACCAAAATGAATTTTCTTTGTGACCAAACTGGTTACTATTATTCGAGAAGTTTAAAAGTTTCTGAGAAAGTGACCTTACACTTGACTTATTCAACTGTTGTCTTTTGTCATAATTATCTCCCTTGATATGCTAAAAGCCTCCAAATGATGTAGACGACGACTTAGAAGTCTTTCGGATGGAAACATACTGAAACTGAGATATGTAAGAAGTGCAGCTTGTGGTATTCATCTAGCAAACTAAAACTGAGATATGTAGGAGTGATGACATGGAATATTGGAAGTCTTCGCTTACAAACAAACATGTAATTGAGATATAGATTAAGATACCAGAGAAGATGCATTGTCCCTGTCTTTTCACAATAGTGAAATGAGAAAACGAAACAAATGGCCTATTTGCATTACAGGAAGTCTACCTGGCTCAAGGTTGAAGTTGAGACATAGATATCATAACCCTAATTGATAATGCGATATCGACGCAACATATAGGCTCATTTCGATCAAAATATCTTCAAGAAAACATGTCAGAAACAAACAAACAAAATCAAATATAGTATAGTCTGAAAACATTAAAACAACACTACAGGTTGTGTGGCTCTAACTTATTAATCCCGGTACATATGTTTTGCATACATATGAAGAACCAAAATTTCCCAAGACAAGGTGTGGCCATGAAGAAAAATCAACCATCGTTCTTTCTCACACTATGCAAGTCCTTTATCGGACTTTCCCCTCTGTCTCTCTCGAGTGCAAATGTTGAACAAATAGTATCAAAATTCCTTTGTGTGTACGCAACCTGTTGCTTTAGTTTCCTTTACATCAAGTACATACATGGTGTACCCCAAAATTCTCCCATATATATGTCAACGAGTCATTCCGCAAGCAATAAGCTTTCTTTGTGACCAAACAGGTTACTATTATTCAAGAAGTTTAAAAGTTTCCGAGAAAGTGACCTTGCACTTGACTTATTCAACTACTGTCTTTTGCCATAATTATCTCCCTTGATATGCTGAAAGCATCCAAATGATGTAGACGATGAGTTAGAAGTCTTTCAAATGGAAGCATACTGAAACTGAGATATGTAAGAAGTGCGCCTTGTGATATTCATCTAGCAAACTAAAACTGAGATATGTAGGAGCGATGACATGGAATATTGGAAGTCTTCGCTTGCAAACAAACATGTAATTTAGATGCAGATTAAGACACCGGAGAAGATGCATTGTCCCTGTCTTTTCACAATAGTCAAATGAGAAAACGAAATAAGTGACCTATTTGCATTACAAGATGTCTACCTGGCTCAAGGTTGAAGTTGAGACATGGATATCATAACCCTAATTGATAATGCGATATTGATGCAACATGTAGGCTCATTTCGATCAAAATATCTTCAAGCAAACATGTCATAAAGAAACATACAAAATCAAATCTAGTATAATATGAAAACATTAAAAAAACACTCCAGGTTGTGTGGCTCTAACTTATTAATCATAGTATATATGTTTTGCATACATATGAAGAACCAAATTTTTCCAAGACAAGGTGTGGTCACGAAGAAAAATCAGCCATCGTTCTTTCTCACACTATGCAAGTCCTTTATCGGACTTTCTCCTCTGTCTCTCTCGAGTGCAAATGTTGAACCAATAGCATCAAAATTCTTTTGTGTGTACGCAACATGTTGCTTTAGTTTCCATTACATCAAGTACATACATGGTGTACCCCAAAATTCTCCCGTATATATGTCAACGAGTCATTCAGTAAGCAATAAGTATGGAACAATATGATAACCAAAATGAATTTTCTTTGTGACCAAACTGGTTACTATTATTCAAGAAGTTTAAAAGTTTCCGAGAAAGTGACCTTACACTTGACTTATTCAACCACTGTCTTTTGTCATAATTATCTCCCACGATATGCTGAAAGCCTCCAAATGATGTAGACGACGACTTAGAAGTCTTTCGGATGGAAACATAATGAAACTGAGATATGTAAAAAGTGCGCCTTCTGATATTCATCTAGCAAACAGAAACTTAGATATGTAGAAGCAATGACATGGAATATTGGAAGTCTTCGGTTGCAAACAAACATGTAATTGAGATGCATATTAAGACACCGGAGAAGATGCATTGTCCCTGTCTTTTCACAATAGTCAAAAGAGAAAATGAAATAAGTGGCATATTTGCATTACAAGAAGTCTACCTAGCTCAAGGTTGAAGTTGGGACATGGATATCATAACCCTAATTGATAATGCGATATCGACGCAACATGTAAGCTCATTTCGATCAAAATATCTTCCAGCAAACATGTCAGAAACAAACATACAAAATCAAATCTAGTATAATATGAAAACATTAAAAAAACACTACAGGTTATGTGGCTCTAACTTATTAATCCCGGTATATATGTTTTGCATATTTATGAAGAACCAAATTTTCCCAAGACAAGGTGTGGTCACGAAGAAAAATCAGCCATCGTTCTTTCTCAAACTACGCAAGGCCTTTATCGCACTTTCTCCTCTGTCTCTCTCGAGTGCAAATGTTGAACAAATAGTATCAAAATTCCTTTGTGTGTACACAACAAGTTGCTTTAATTTCCATTTCATCAAGTACATACATGATGTACCCCAAAATTCTCCCGTATATACGTCAACGAGTCATTCAGCAAGCAATAAGCATGGAACAATATGAGAACCAAAATGAATTTTCTTTGTGACCAAACTGGTTACTATTGTTCAAGAAGTTTAAAAGTTTCCGAGAAAGTGACCATGCAATTGACTTATTCAACTACTGTCTTTTGTCATAATTATGTCCCTTGATATGCTAAAAGCCTCCAAATGATGTAGACGATGACTTAGAAGTCTTTCGGATGGAAACATACTGAAACTGAGATATGTAAGATGTGCGCCTTGTGATATTCATCTAGCAAACTGAAATTGGGATATGTAGGAGCGATGACATGGAATATTGGAAGTCTTCGCTTGCAAACAAACATGTAATTGAGATGCAGATTAAGACACCAGAGAAGATGCATTGTCCCTGTCTTTTCACAATAGTGAAATGAGAAAATGAAATAAGTGGCCTATTTACATTACAATAAGTCTACATGGTTCAAGGTTGAAGTTGAGACATGGATATCATAACCCCAATTGATAATGCGATATCGACGCGACATGTAGGCTCATTTCGATCAAAATATCTTCAAGCAAACATGTCAAAAACAAACATACAAAATCAAATCTAGTATAATATGAAAACATTAAAAAAACACTACAGGTTGTGTGGCTCTAACTTATTAATCCCGGTATATATGTTTTGCATATTTATGAATAACCAAATTTTCCCAAGATGGTCACGAAGAAAAATCAGTCATCGTTCTTTCTCAAACTACGCAAGGCCTTTATCGCACTTTCTCCTCTCTCTCTCGAGTGCAAATGTTGAACAAATAGTATCAAAATTCCTTTGTGTGTACGCAACAAGTTGCTTTAATTTCCATTTCATCAAGTACATACATGGTGTACCCCAAAATTCTCCCGTATATATGTCAACGAGTCATTCAGCAAGCAATAATCATGGAACAATATGATAACTAAAATGAATTTTCTTTGTGACCAAACTGGTTACTATTGTTCAAGAAGTTTAAAAGTTTCCGAGAAAGTGACCTTGCACTTGACTTATTCAACTATTGTCTTTTGTCATAATTATGTCCCTTGATATGCTGAAAGCCTCCAAATGATGTAGACGACGACTTAGAAGTCTTTCGGATGGAAACATACTGAAACTGAGATATGTAAGATGTGCGCCTTGTGATATTCATCTAGCAAACTGAAACTGAGATATGTAGGAGCGATGACATGGAATATTGGAAGTCTTCGGTTGCAAACAAACATGTAATTGAGATGCAGATTAAGATTCTGGAGAAGATGCATTATCCCTATCTTTTCACAATTGTGAAATAAGTGACGTATTTGCGTTACAATAAGTCTACATGGCTCAAGGTTGAAGTTGAGACATGGATATCATAACCCTAATTCATAATGCGATATCGACGCAACATGTAGGCTCATTTCGATCAAAATATCTTCAAGCAAACATGTCAGAAACAAACATACAAAATCAAATCTAGTATAATCTGAAAACATTAAAAAAACACTACAGGTTGCGTGGCTTTAATTTATTAATCCAGGTATATATGCTTTGCATACATATGAAGAACCAAATTTTCCCAAGACAAGGTGTGGTCACGAACAAAAATCAGCCATCGTTCTTTCTCACACTACGCAAGTCCTTTATCGGACTTTCTCCTCTGTCTCTCTCGAGTGCAAATGTTGAACAAATAGCATCAAACTTCCTTTGTGCATACGCAACATGTTGCTTTAGTTTCCATTACATCAAGTACATACGTGGTGTCACTTGACTTATTCAACTACTGTCTTTTGTCATAGTTATCTCCCTTGATATACTGAAAACCTCCAAATGATGTAGACGACGACTTAGAAGTTTTTCGGATGGAAACATACTGAAACAGAGATATGTAAGAGCGATGACATGGAATATTGGAAGTCTTCACTTGCAAACAAACATGTAATTGTGATGCAGATTGAGACACCAGAGAAGATGCATTGTCCCTGTCTGTTCACAATAGTGAAATGAGAACGAAATAAGTGGCCTATTTGCGTTACAAGAAGTGTACCTGGCTCAAGGTTGAAGTTGAGACATGGATATCAAAACCCTAATTCATAATGCGATATCGATGCAACATGTAGGCTCATTTCGATCAAAATATCTTCAGACAAACATGTCAAAAACAAACATACAAAATCAAATCTAGTATAATCTGAAAACATTAAAAAAACACTACTGGTTGTGTGGCTCTAACTTATTAATCTCGGTATATATGTTTTGCATACATATGAAGAACCAAATTTTCCCAAGGCAAGGTGTGGTCATGAAGAAAAATCAGCCATTGTTCTTTCTCACACTACGCGAGTCCTTTATCAGACTTTCTCCTCTGTTGTCTCGAGTGCAAATGTTGAACAAACAACATCAAAATTCCTTTGTGTGTACGCAACATGTTGCTTTAGTTTCCATTACATAAAGTACATGCATGGTGTAGCCTAAAATTCTCCCTTACATATGTCAACGAGTCATTCAGCAAGCAATGAACATGGAACAATGAGATAACCAAAATGAATTTTCTTTGTGACCAAACTGGTTACTATTATTCAAGAAGTTTAAAAGTTTCTGAGAAAGTGACATTGCACTTATTCAACTACTGTCTTTTGTCATAATTACCTCCCTTGATATGCTGAAAGCCTCCAAATGATGTAGACAACGACGATTTGGAAGTCTTTCAATGGAAACAAATTGAAACTGAGATTTGTAAGAAGTGCGCCTTATGATATGCATCTAGCAAACTGAAACTGAGGTTTGTAGGAGCGACGACATGGAATATTGGATGTCTTCGCATGGAAACAAACATGTAATTGAGATGCAGATTAAGACACCGAAGAAAATGCATCGTCCTTGTCTTTTCACAACAGTGAAATGAGAAAACGAAATAAGTGGCATATTTGCATTACAAAAAGTCTACCTGGCTCAAGGTTAAAGTTGAGACATGGATATTATAACCCTAATTCATAATGCGATATTGATGCAACATGTAGGCTCATTTCGACCAAAATATCTCCAAGCAAATATGTCAAAAACAAACATACAAAATCAAATCTAGTATAATCTGAAAACATTAAAAAAAACACTGCAGGTTGTGTGGCTCTAACTTATTAATCCTGGTATATATGTTTTGCATACATATGAAGAACCAAATTATCCCAAGACAAGGTGTGGTCATGAAGAAAAATCATCCATTGTTCTTTCTCACACTACGCAAGTCCTTTATCGAACTTTCTCCTCTGTCTCTCTCGAGTGCAAATGTTGAACAAACAGCGTCAAAAATTTTTTTGTGTGTACACAACTTATTGCTTTAGTTTCCATTACATCAAGTACATGCATGGTGTAGCCCAAAATTCTCCCGTATATATGTCAATGAGTCATTCAACAAGCAATAAGCATGGAACAATGAGATAACCAAAATGAATTTTCTTTGTGACCAAACTGGTTACTATTATTCGAGAAGTTTAAAAGTTTCTGACAAAGTGATCTTGCACTTATTCAACTTCTGTCTTTTGTCATAATTATCTCCCTTGATATGCGAAAAGCCTCCAAATAATGTAGACGATGATGATGACTTGGAAGTCTTTCAGATGGAAACAAACTGAAAGTGAGATATGTAGGAGTGACGACAAGGAATATTATTGCATTTATTCAAGAAGTGTGCCGTGTGATATTCATCAAGCAAATTGAAACTGAGATATGCAGGAGCGACGAGATGGAATATTGGAAGTCTTTGCGTGCAAACAAACATGTAATTTAGATGCAGATTAAGACACTGGAGAAGATGCATTGGCCCTGTCTTTTCACAATAATGACATGAGAAAACGAAATAAGTAGTCTTTTTGCGTTAAAAGAAATCTACCTAGCTTAAGGATGAAGTTGAGACATAGCTAGATATCATAACCCTAACTCATAATGCCTTATGGACGCAGCATATTCACTGAAATAGGTTAATAAATTAGACTCGCAGCCTTATAGATTAATAAATTAGACTGAAATAGGTTGTGTAGCTCTAATTTATTAATCTAGTATAAATGAGAGGCGGAAGGGCTCTAATTTATTACTCGTATGATGTTTGGGCGCGACACGACTCACGAGCCAACCGACCTGGTTCGGGCTTTCATGCGAGGCGACAAGTAAACCGAATATCCTGGTGCATGCGAGCCAACAACCAAGTCAGGTCCATGGCCGGTTCTTCCTTTTGGGCATGGACAATATAGACCTTTCACGTCAGTCTTTTGATATCAAAAAATGCAGCATAGGTGGAAATTGACAAAACCTAGCTATTTCACGGATACGTGGCATATCTACTAAAGGACTACGAGAAAAATGGAATCCTAAAAAGGCGATAAAAGGATTGGCAAATTCTCGATTTCGCCCTTTTCGCCAGGTACCAGAGTTAATTATATGCGTGCATGTGTTTTTGTGACCGTAAAGAAACCGTCGTGCATGTTTTGATTAACAATTGCATATGCAGTTTTGGGAAGAAAAGGAGAACAACTCATAAATGTGAAGTACTCCACCAACAAGTTAGCCTTTTGGGGAGTACGATCCTATTGTTGCCCTTGCCCCCATATTAATTAGTGCTTGGCTAGCTTAGCGGAGAGTCGGAGACACCCATTTCGCGGTCCGAAGGCGCGTCCCAAAGCTCTAAAGTTATTTCAGTTTTGTGATGTACGAAAGAATGAGGAAAAAAAAAAAAAAAAAAAGAGCCAACTCTTATGCAAGAGTCAGCATTGCATAGAAATAAAATCGAATAATTATGTATAAGAGAGAAAAGATAGTTATCGTAAAGCTTTTAAAGATAATATTTAGATATAGTTATTGTACAAGCTGACTTTATTACTTAATCTAGATGATATAGTTGAGATAAGTAAGTAGTAGACTTTATTATTATACTTACTTTTTTAACTATCAACAGTTCTACCGGAAACGTAATAAATTGTAGTATTCCATAGTTTTACACAGTCTTGATGTGAATAGTCACAACAACGACAGCAAACCAAGTGTGTCGTCACACGTGACGCCCACTTAAAACAAGTAACTAGGTTATACATTACAGTGCTGGAATCAAAACACATGGAAATAAACACGTACATAGAATGGGGGAGATTAGCGTCACTGACACTCTTTAAAATTCGTGATTCACTTTATGACACCCTGATCCACTGTCATACACTCAGATGGACCCGCGTGTTATAGACACATCACTAAAAGCCAATGAATTAGGTGTCACTAGACTAATTTTTCTGAATGGAGAACATATATACATACATATACATCCTCATGTATTTCAAAAAGGAAAAAAAAAAGACTCCAAAGTATATGTAGCAGCTTGGGCCGCGATGGCCCACCTCGGCTAGCCTTCCACTGCCTGCCGGGAGCTGATATTCACTGCTCGAGCGACGGATAGCAACGTGCCACCCACAGCCTACGGCCCAACCCCAATTCAGCTGCATAAATTCCAAACTTGTTTCTTTCCTCATTAAAATTTCAAAAATTCGTATTCGTTGAACCAAGCATCCAATTTATGATCTGTTTCAATCATCATGTTGCTTACGACGAGATCTTCAAAATAAGACCAACCACGCATACGTTCCAGCTTAGTGATGATAACATATATTATGGAACATGAACATAGAAAATATTATTGGAACAAACCAGAAGTAGAAGTGAAACATCCTTGCCATATGTTACCGTAGTTAAAATGAAATGTTGTATGTGTTTACTTTATATTCTAGTAGTTTATGAGCAATGTTCTGGCGCTTGTTTTGGTACTAGATTGGGGAAATGAGCTAGTTGGGAGTTGGATGTTTCGGTAAGTAAAACGAAATATTGCATACGTTACTTTCTAATGTTTCGGTAATTAATGGGCGATGTTCTGGCGCTTATTGTTGGTATTTGGGAGTAGGGTGTTCTAGTAGATAAAACAAAATATTCTACGGTTTACTTTCTAATGTTCTAGTATTTTATACGTAAATCAAACGTGCTCATTTAACAATTCTGGACTATTAGTGGTACAATGCTCATGGAAGATGGAACAATTCAAGACTGAGTGGAACATTTACTATAACTAGTTCAATGTACGTGCGTTGCTACGAAAAATAAAATTGGTAACGAAACATAAAGGTTAAGCAATAAAAAAAATTGTGCTACAAGATCAAGCATCTTTTTCTCCTGATTACAAAAGTTTTTATGGTTTTTCCTCGGACATGAATTAAAACCAAATATATTGTATATAGTACATAAGGCATTCATCATATTAGAATATATTTAGAAATGATATTCTTGGTATACGTTCTGAAAGATCTGAAAATAAATAATTACATTGTAACACGACTTGAATATTATTTTGATCAAAACCTTGTCTATAATGTGAGTATTTCTTTGTAGACAATGTTTTTTGTGAGGTTCCCGTGAGTTTTCTTAGTCTGTCGGCGCTTGTCCTTCTCCTTATCTATGATAGCAAGTATTTCGATGTTGCTTTTGGAGATGGCTCTAGATAGCGCAACATACAATTGCCTATGAGACAAAACCGGTTCAAGGAGGTAGACACCGATATTCGGGATAGTCTGCCCTTGCGCCTTGTTGACTATCATTGCGAAGCTGAGCCTGACAGGAACTGCTTCCTCTTGAATCTAAATGGGAACATCTCGTCATCAGTGGGACATAGATGAATTCGAGGCAGGAACACCTTCTTCCCGGCGTGCTAGCCAAGCACAATCTCAGCATCTATAGCATTCTTTTGGAATGCCTAGACTACAAGTCTTGTCTCGTTGCATTATCCATTTGCAGGGTCAATGTTCCGCAACAGTATCACGAAATAGTTAATCTTGAGCTTGAGTACATACGGAGGTAGACTGTTAGGGGTCAGGGTGTTTAGGAATTTAGGAGGGTAGTAGCTATGGGGATCATCCTCTGCACAATCGAAGCTATGGTATTGCCATAAGATTCTTCAACAGTCATTTTCGTGACAACATAAGATTTTTCAACGGTCACTTCTCCTTCACTAGCCTAGGCGTGAGTATCGATGAGAACTACACCAATATAAGGTCTGGAGTGTACATATATCGAACCCACAGACAAATTTACCATAATGTCCATTCCTTTGTCCCGAGCGAATCCAGTCCGGATCATTTGGAGCTCTATTTCTAAAATGACGACTCTAGTCTGAATCACCAGTTTCGTTACTCACCTAGCCTCGACTAGGAACTCATGACGAGGTTGGTCAACATCCTCCAGGACAACCCGTACTCTCAAACTTTGATAAGCAAACATACACAAACATGTCCACACAAGCAATTATTCAGGTGATCAGAGTAATAAAATATGTCCAACATCCAGTTACATCACTGATCATATTAGCATCATCTATAGTCGATCGGTAGTCCTAGTAACCACATGAGCTAGGTATTGCCACCTCTTTTCAATAAATCTTTTTATGAATGTGAGATCAAATACTCCTATCACTAGAGAGTGTCGAAAGTTTATAATAATAATTAAAAAATGTATTAGTAAAAGAGGGTTGTAGTTTTCTTTTCAATGGAGTCTGTTTTCTTATTTAAAAAACACTTACTTTGAAGTGCATGTTGTGTAGGAAGATCTATGGCGAATGCTAGTTTCATGTACCGTGTAATCTCCACACAACCTGTTTTTAAGAGCAACATATTATGAGTACCTTTTTCTTTAATTACACATTGCCAATAGTATTTATTATTTTTGTAGGTTGATGATTTAATTATCGTATCTATTGTCTTTTTTCCAGCATAGCTGTAATAAGCACATGGTTTTTTTGCCTTAGTCTCTGACCAATTGAGCATATGTTGGGTAAATGCTCATCCCATACTTGAACAACTAACAAGTTAAACCTACAATTAAATATAAGAAGAAATATTTTAAATATTATGCGTCGATTAGTTTTAATCAAACCATACTTTTTTGAAAATACTATAGATTTACCTTGTGTCTAGGAGTATACGGCGTGGAAAGGTTTCGTAGTACTCAAGATCACCAAAATAAACTACCACACCAACTATATCTGTATGAAATATTGTATGTTTAAATTTTGCCATCAAAATATCATTTGATATTATATTTGCTACCAAGGAATTTTGAGCCATATCTACAAATGTTTTGTTCGGACATCCATAAATGGCTTCAAATGACATGAAATACTTTGGGTAGAGAGGAAAATCAACTAATACCATAGAAGGTTCAACTGTTGTGCGGTTGGTTAGCAAGCACTCATAAGGGTTTCGGATGCTCCGAAACTAAACTTCCTCATAGTTAGGCTAGAATTGCACACGATGAATAATATACTTATGACCTTCATTGAGTGCTAAGTTAAACCTATGAACATTTCTGTTCTTGAGAATAGCTTTTATTTTGGAACCCTTTTAAGTTTAGAATAAACCATGTTAGTTAGTAGAAAAAATAAATTTTTAAGGGTTGAATTACCGTTGGACTTATAGTCTCATCTATTAAGATAAATCGAAGCAAATCACCATTATCTTCAATAGAAAATTTGACATCTACCAAGACACAAATGCTCTAAGATATGTCTACATCCCTGAATTCAATGTTGTCAAACTCTTTGAATCTAAAAAAGAAACATATTTAAACATTTGGTCTACTTTTAATTAGATGGAAGAGATAGTCAAGTAAAACTCACGTAGGCACCACAATGCTTTCAGAAAAAAAAACATGTACGTTCTCTTTCATGTTCGATTAATTGGTGATACTGAGCTGACATAGATATTCAGATGTTACAAAAACTTAAAAAAATATTTTCTTTAATGATGACAGGGGCATTTTCCACATTCGGTAATTCGCATAACATTTTTGTGTTTCTCATGCAATATTGCATTTAAGGCATGCAACATTTAAAATGATCATTACATTAGCATCCATTTCTATTAAATATTCCAAATAATATAGTCATAGACAATAAATAAATGGTACCGCTTTACTATTTGACAAAGTCCAGTTGATCTATTAAATGATATCGCACAAGGCTAAAAAAACTCTTATTGTAAGTACAGTTTATGCAGTCAATTGAAGATGAGGGACAAAACATACCTTGAGAGCGAATGTAAAAAGGAAAAAAGAAATCCTGGGAGATGGGATGATCACAAATAACTCTCCACTACAGTGCACAATAAAGATAATAGATTAGACCAAAATTTGAAATGATAAAAACTGATCTGTGACGAAAACCCATTCAAGCAATAAGCTATGTTTTAATTTAGATCCTTAAAGAAACCCATCCTATAAATTTTAACACCTGGTTCCCCCTCATCAGGTCTCTAGATTTGCTATATTGGCGAGACAGCCAAGAAGGAATAGTCCTCATCTGATGGTGTTTCCCTTTAGTTGCTGCTAATCAAATCTTCAAAACTAAAATTTACCAATAACACCAACTTCAATATTTGCATTTATACTTCTCCCTGTAAAAGAACTTCAGATTTTACTTTTCAAGAATCAAGGCTGTAGTATGCTGCATTTGGTTAACATAAAGAAGTCTAGATATTGCAGAGAAATATTCATACCAGACTTGCTAGAAACACGCCACCATCCCCACCCCTGCTATTACAAAACAAAGCATACGAGGATTCAGTTGGCAAGTGCAACCTACTCAATTTCAGCGAAATGGCTTGTTGGAATTAAATGGTGCAACACACTTCTAGAATTATCCAAGCCTTAGTAATTGAGTTGAGCCAAAAATGTACTAATTTCAGAACTGAAGAGGCTACATCATGTAAGCCTTACAAGAATCCTAGCAAAATAACCTGCAAAGGCCAATATGTCTACTCTAAGCTGATCACGTAATCAAATCCAAACACTATTGGCACATTGTGATCTAATCCAAGCAAACAGAGGAACACAATCAGCAGCAAAAAAAAGAAACATAGCAATGTCTTAAGAAGCATTTCTATGTACGGCATAGGGGAATAACCCAACTACGTGCATGTGCATAAAGTCAAATTTTTTGTTCAATTTATAGTGCTTGAGTTACAGTTTTAACCATAATCCCGTTCCCAATACCTGCAGAATGCCATCGAAGTGCGGCCTGAAAATGACCTCGTTGGAGATGGTGACCAGGAAAGTAACCCCGCCGTAGCCCCAGATGTACGGCTATGCCTCTAGTAAGAAACCGACGAATTTTGTTTGAAGTAAATTTCACAAAACTACAAACTACAAGTTTTGTGTACAAACTATCAGAAAATTGCATGTTTTAGCTCCTATTTTACAAAATTATATATTTTAGAAGAACTTATATCGTGAAACTACAGGTTTTAGAATTGATCGTTCTTTGAACTTATTCATGTGCCCCCATTTACCATTTCACTTTCATGTGAGGCTATTATATGGACCTACACTGTCATACCCATTACAAGAAATAGTTAGTTCTAAAATCTGTAGTTTTTTATGCAAATTCTCCTAAAAACTACAGTTTTATGAAATAGAAGCTAAAATCTATAGTTTTTTTATAGTCTATATAATAAAGATATGTAGTTTTTAAGAAATTTACTCTTTTATGTATGACCAAAGTGGTTGCTATTATTTGAGAAGTTTAGAATGTTCCCTAGAAAGTGCCCTTGCGATTGATTTATTGAACTACTGCCTTTTATCGTAATTATCTCCCTTGACAGATGGAGACGGCGACTTGGAACGGAAACAAACGATGCAGCGAGGACGATCTGGAAGTCTTTGGCCGGGGTGCGGACAAAAAGAAATTAAGAAGCAGACGACGGCACCGGAGAAGATACATGCATCGATCAGTCCCTGTGTATTTGTAATCACAATGGCGAAAAAGAGAGGAATTAAAGGAGTGGTTTCAGTTCGCGTTACGATGGAGAAGATATCTGCCATCCTCATTCACGGTGAAACACAACTTGCAGTTGGAAACCATACTCGTGCGATGTTTAATTTGAGCGCGACACGAGCCAACCATACCTGGTTCGGGCGACAAGCAAACCGAGTATCCTGGTGCATGCGAGCCAACAACCAAGTCAGGTCCATGGCCGGTTCCACCTTTTGGGCATGGACAATATAGACCTTTCACGTCAGCCTCTCGATATCAAAAAATGTAGAATAGGTGGAAATTGACAAAACCTAGCTATTCCTACGGATACGTGGCATATCTAAAGGACAACGAGAGAAATGGTATCCTAAACGGCGATAAAAAAAAGATTGGCAAGTTCTCGATTTTGCCCTTTTCGCCAGGTACCAGAGTTATATGCGTGCATGTGTTTCTGCGACTAAAGAAAACCGTCTTGCATGTTTTGATTAACAATTGCATATGCACGTATTTTGATTACCATCAGTTTTGGGAAGAAAAGGAGAACAACCCACATATTAGTGCCCGGCTAGCTTAGCGGAGACACCCATTTCACGGGCCGAAGGCTGTCCCAAAGTTATGAAATTCAGCTGTATGAAATTCCCAACTTCTTTCTTTCCTGATTAAAAATTCAAAATTTCGTATTTGTTGAACCAAACATCCAATTTATAATCCGTTTCGACCGTCGTGTTCCTTACGACGAGATCTGCAAAATAAGACCGACAATGAATGCATTCCAGCTTAGTGAAGATAACATATATTATGGAACACATAGAAAATATTAGTGGAACAAAGCAAAAGTAAAAATGAAACATCCTTGCCATATGTTGCCATTCAACTGAACCGTCCGATCATCGCCTCAGATGTCCAAGAACGTGCGCTACAGTATGTGCTACAGTAAAAACGTAGCATTGTTTTTGCTATGATAATTTAGAAAATCTGGCTCATCGCTTTTTAATCGGACAGTCGAATGGGGACTACTTAACTTGCAGCCTCCATTCAACTGCATGGGATCCCTGTTCATTAATTATGCATGGAACGGGCACAGCGCAGCTGTATGCATGTCCATTATTAATATCTATCCGTTCAGATTTACAAGGTTTATATTTTAAATGGTTTTATGTATAAATATAGGGCATATTTTATATTTCAATGTAAAATTCGAGCGATGTTTTCCTATATCCCTAATAAATATTCAAATTTACTTTCTATTATCTAATGTATGCATTAAATATAGTGATTAGAGATAATAACTATGATTAATCTAGTCATTATCAACATCTCCTTAGTCTATATATGCCAAAAGAAAATACTCCCTACAAACATAGACAGAGGTAGTAATGCACTAATACTTACTACGGTAGTTGTAGGCGTGTTAATTTCAAACAGTAGCAGTAATCACTACAAAAGGACCTATTTATTGTAATAAAATTAATTATTGTATTAAGCCTAAAATCATTGCAATATGTACATATTGTAGCAAAATCAAATTTGTTGCCAACCATTTGCAATAAAACCGTGGCAATAGCATATATCGCAACAAAATTTGAACCATAGCAATAAAATAAGATATTGCAACGATCTTAGTGTTGCGGTGGCTTTTATCTCCACGATCTAAAAACGTTGCAATACATATATATTACCACAAAATATTTTTCGTGGTATTAGTCTATTGCAGCTGTCACTCTTTCGTGGTAATAGTCTATTGCAACGTGTTAGTTTTGTGGTAATAACTTAATGCAACACACACTAGATTTCGTGGCAATAGCCTAAAACCACAAATTCATTTTTACATTACCATACTTACTTCAGATTAATTATTGACATCATTTTACTCTTAATAACAAAAACAATCCCCACATGTTTTGGTAACAAACATCTAGATGACTAGAAGAAGAATTTCTGACAGGGCATTCTTGGTGACAGGGGACCTTCTAAATTGGCAATAGAACTTCAATCTTTTGATCTTCAGTTCCTTTAATAAGTCGACACAGTGGAGATGATATCCGAGACGAACGGTGGAGAACGAGGGGGCAAGGTGTGGTTGGAGGTGGAGGTAGCGTTGGCAATGAAGAAATAGGCGGAGGATGATATCGGCGCTACTGCAGGAGGGCCCTGTGGTGTTCCATATTTCCCATGGCTGTGATCGACTAACTTCCAATCATATGATGCCATCCTGCAAATAGCATGTGGACATTCAAACATAGATTTGTTTACAATATACGGTAAAAGACAGATAATGAAGCGGTCACATTTCAGTAATAACAACAGATCTACTTACATGATGGTTTAAGCGTTCCCATAAGAGAGGTTGTCAACTCCAATTATGTTCTATTTGTACAATACTATACCACGTTTTATGGACTAAGAATCTAGATTTGATGAACTAATAATGTATGAATTAATATGTATATTGTTGGACACACATATTGTTAGAGTCACATGTATGAATTTTAATAACAACGAATTAACATGGAATTTGACATTTAACTTTAGTTGTTCACCGCTAACAAATCTAAACATAAATACATGTGATGAATAAATAACATCATCATGCATGTGGTTGGATCCTTTGGTTGTGCCAAGGTTTCAAATTTTGTTTTCGGACTATATCTCAGAGGTGACCGAAAGACGAAATTTCGGTGAGATTTTAAAACTTCGTACAAAATTCGAAATGTAAAATTCAAATTCAGAATTTTTTTGGACCATCATTCCGAGATTTCGATCAAAATCTCGACAAATTTAAATTGAATAAAAAATGGTTCAAACTACTTTAGAAAATTTTTTGTGGATGGTCCTGATGCATCACTAATATTCTCCCCTTGGCTTTTTCTATTTTGCAAGTTGGACAAACAATTTTTTTTTGATAATTTTGATTTAATTCTCCCCTTGGCTTTTCCTTCCAATTAGACCCTCCGTGGTTCTCTTTGATCACGGTCAGGTCCCACAGTGACATTGTACATGTGTGTAATCGATCGTTGCAATAGAGGTTATAAATATTGCAGCAGTATAAAATCGTGATAATATTAAAAATCGTTAATGCAGCTACTTCTTTTTTACATTGCAACATAAATAAACTATTGCAATGAAAATAAGAAATATTGCCATATGATATACCTATCACCATGAAAAAATAATTCGTGGCAGTAACATTAACTATCGCAACAAATTATATTTCGTTGCAATAAATCATTTTATTGAAATATTTTAACATTAACACATTTTTAAATATATTAAATTTAGCCATGTAATTGCACCGGCCATCCCCTGGATGTAGAAATAATAGAACTAAAGCCATCTTTTGGGAGCGATCGAGGGTATAGAAGCTAGAGAGAGAGCAGGCTAGTGTGAATAGGGCTGGCTGGATAGCCAGCTCAGCTCAGCTTGTGGAAGCTTGTTAAAAAATAGCTTGGCTTGGCTTGTTAAGCTAAAGATAAAAAGTTTGAGCTGCTAGTGAGCAGCTCACAAATCTTGTCAGTTAAGGTGAACTGAGCTAAAATAAACCATGAGAGCTAGAGTAATTAGTTACTCTCTCCGTCTAAGTTTATAATGCTTATTTTTTTTTGAATGGTCTAGTTTATAAATATAAGGTTTGTATGTAGATTTAGGCTGTGTTTGTTTAGGCTTGAGCTTGAGCTTATGTGGCTTCTAGACCTCTATAAGCCATAAGCCAAAACAAACAGTATTTTTCCTGCCAGACGGAGAGAGGAAGCTCCAACCCAATTTGCACTACGCGAGAGAAGTAAGGAAAACGATGCTTCTCGGACTAGCTAGAGCTTCTGAAAATCCCACTTCCCTGGTACCCTTACAACTTAACTGTTATTTACTGAAAAATTGCCATCCTCATTCAAATTTCCAAAGAGATCAAATAGCTTCTTCCAGCTCCAAAGAACTTTTCCTCCAAAGACCTGACCTAAACAAACACAAATTTATCTGAAATTTCTTTCTATACCCTTATTTATTCTCTCTCAACCATATGCATTTATTTATTATAATACCCACACAAAGTATTATCTCTCATCTTCTAAGATAATTAAGTAGGAAAATCTAAATCATTCTCATACCTCTCTCAATTTCAACGCAATCTTAATCCTTATGTAAATTCAAAATACGCATTATATTTTTGGACAGAGGGAGTAGAAGCTAAGCTAAGCCACGATGTATACACATGCCAAACATTAACACATATATATATAACAAGAGGACTACATAAATGAAACCACGGCTAATTATGTAGCATACAAGTAAAACATAGTTATATGAACATATTCAAATGGCTAACGAGCTTTGAACTTTTCTACTGGTCCTAAGGGCGAAGTGAAAGGACTTTCAGTGATACAACAGAGAGAGAGAGAGAGAGAGAGAGAGAGAGGAGGCTAAGTTGGCTGCTGTGCTCGAATGGCCTGGCGCACAGGGAATGAAGGAGTGGGACGCGCGGCTGGGGCGGACCTTGCTATTTGCAGCCCACAGCCAACTCCCGCACAGGTGCGCAGCGTGTCACATGCAACTAGGCAGTCTTTGGGTTTTTGTGTGTGGATGTATCTATGCATCGGGTGAACTAGCGTCTGGACATTCGATTACTGTTTATCCTATCGGATATTTTTTGTGATATTTTTTTTCTCCGTGTGTAATATTTTTTATTGACGTGTGCAATATTTGTTTGAACGCTTGCAACATCTGTTTACTGTAGCGAATTTTACTGTTTGTCGAAGAAAAATGTTGCACGTGTTGGTAAGAAATGTTGCACGTATAAAAAAGAATGTTGTAATACATTCGAAAATTTCGGACGTCCGAACACAAGTCATTAAGCTATGCATTTATTTGACAGCATAGCTGCAAATGAAATGACGTGACAGGTGGAGCTGGGAGCCTGGGCTGTGTGCAGCTGCAAGCCTGCAACTGCAAAAGAGCAGTTTGGCACGCGAATTCTGCAGGGTAAACCTGCTTTCTCCCATCTCATGGGTGCCGGCCTCTGGTATCTGTTTCCCCCGGAATTCAGCCACCATGTGCTCTGAAACTCAACAGGATAGGAGACCCCACTCAACGGCAACACGATTTCGACATGCCATCTTTCGTTTCGTGACCCTTGCTTTTCAGGGGGGAAAAAAAACCGCAGTCCGCAGTGCTATTCGTACCACCCCTTCCTTACTGTGCAATAGAGAGGCCAAATGCACGACCCGGCTCGTTAAATGGAAGGCCCGGACCATTTAGATCCGTCTAATAAACGGGTCGTATTGTGTCAGCCAAAGACGTTCTCCTCATAGACCGACGGGCTGAAATAGTCGTACCGGCTTATTAGTATAAAAAATTCAAAAAATCTAAAAAAATGTTAAAAATGAGAAAATCAAAAACATATTGAAAATTTTGAAAAAATACAGAAAAAATCGGAAAAATTTAGAATAATTAGAAAAACTTTTGAAAAATATATGTACATTAAGAAAAAGCTAAAAATATGAAATAAATTCTAAAATAAGACACATAATTAAAATTAAATAATGAGCTTTATTAATGTTTAACTGTCTCGTTAAAAACTTTGCTAAGTAAAATCTCAACACGAGAAAACTTTGGCAAAGAAAAAAGAGTATAACCTATAGCTCAGTGATACAGGAAAAAAATATTGTAATTATTCTTCCCGATTATCTAGATAAAGATTTTCAAAAGTCTCTGACAGCTCAACATTTTATGTCGTGTGTTGAGCTCGTTAATTAGTTTGTTCTCAATCTTTCATAGTGAGAAGTATTTTCACCATCTCGCTTATCAGATTTGTTCTTTTCTCCTCGATTATTCTTTCAGATAGACTGAAAGTAGACCCCGAAGAAACCGTGGAGATAGGAACTGTTAATACATTCCATGCCAATATGGAAAGCACCAGATATGTTATATTATGCTTGTACCACCACTGCAAAATATTGAAGTCCTCCTCTTACTGCTTTTGGTAGTTGACAGTGTCGCTATTGAGATAGGTGTCGGCGTATTTCGCCTGACAAGATCCCATCGATGAACAATATAGGCTACTCTGTAGACGGAAGGTTTGGTTCGGTAGAGGGCATCTTCATGGATGGAAACCCTAATGTCTCTCAACGATGGATTTGGAAATTAGCAAACTGGTGGACACAACGATTTACCCAGGTTCAGGCCCCCAACTTGGGTAATAGCCCTACATCCTGCTTGATCTTTGTTGAGGATGTGTGGAAGTGTTTACAATGGCTATCTGCTTTGTGCTCTACCAAGTGTTCTCTACTCCTTTCTCTATCTCAATTCACAAATTGACCGACCTTCCTTTGCCCTCATGCACCGTGGCGCCCTTATATGGACAGGCCGGCCTGGGTAGGGGAGAAGGGGACGCTATGCTTATCTTCAACACATTAATTACACCCATCATTCCAACTTCCACGTCGACCCATGACTCATTTATTACATACGCCTCCGTGGCCTTGTCCTTCGAACCTCATTTAATGTCGGTGAGAGACCTCGCCTGGTCCGCCCGGGATAGGACACCCCTGCGACGGGTTGGTAAGAGGCGTCAGAGGGATGAGCCGTTGAGATGACCCCCGTTTTAGCACGAATGCCAAAACGGAAATCTAATGTGCACACAGTACTAGTCCCTGGATCAGTAGCTAGTACGCACATTTCAACAATTGGAATCACAACCATACAAATAATTAATTAAGCGGAAACGATTATACAAATAAATATTACAACTCTGAGTATTTAGCAGCAAAAGAAGCAAAGCCTTGTAGTGTACCCATCCATTCCCGCAGGCAACTGACCAGGCATAAATCCTTAGAAATATCACGTTGAAGAATTTCCCGCAACCTGCGATGAAACAAAGCTTCGCATTCTAATCCACCTATAAATAATAGATTAAGCAAGGGTGAGTACTTTCGTACTCCGCAAGCACTTGAAGCAAATGCATAATTGCAGGCAAATTCAAAGGAGGCTACTACAGTTAATTTGCATAAAGCGAATTTAATTTGTAAATCCAGTTATTTGCAAACGGAAGTTATAAGAGAAAGATTGATTGATAACAAATAATTAAAGCATAATAACACTCACAGTCCTCCATGACGTGAGCGACGAACACCGAATTCCTGAAATCCAACAACGTCAGCCCTTCGACATACAGCACAGTTGCAAAACAAATGGAACCAACCCTTTTGAAAATAATTAAACATCTAACTCGTGCAAGTTCGCCAAGACACCCATGACCGCGGGTACGGCTAATCGATTAGATTTAAACTCTGCAGAGGTGTACAACTGTACCCACAAGACATGACCTTTTCTTTTTGCCACACGCTTCACAGCCCATGGTAAGCGCGATGGCGTAATGTTCATGACGAAAACCTTTACATTACGGGTTAACTTCACACCACCGGACGTTAACCCCGCCAGAGAAAGTAAACACACACCCAAGCCGTGGATCCACTTTCATCACACCCAACACAACGTTTCTGAACACGGCAGGGCGTACACCGTTACATTAGCAAGTAGAAACCCCGTCAGGCAGACCAAACCGGAATGCCTATGCTAGCTCCCGCCTACCAATGAGCAAAGTTAAACCAGGTAACTTACTAAGTTTAAGGCTACCCCATCCCAGCACTTGTGGTTTGTACGGGTTTTCTTGGATCATACAACACGACGTTCAGTCCTTAATCCGACACAGGCGATACTTCACCCTACACTACGTGCAGTCCCTTAAGCACACCCGGCTATTGCCAATAATCGCCCGCATCAAAACCATAGTTTTATTTTGGGTTTTTAATCAAAATTACCAGCAAGTAACAGTGCCATACCCAAAGTTTTCAGGAAACAAGTTTTGATCTGATCATCTGCTTTATTGATTCTAAAGCATGGCTAAGCATGAATAATATGAACGCATATACCCATGATGACATTAAGTAATGCCTATCCTCAATCTATGGTTATCAAGGTTCACATGTCCATAATTATCAAAGAAGGTTAATGAGACAACAGGTATAACTACCACATCCATAAAATAGCCATTTACATAAAGTAAACACATGCATAATACAGTACAAAAACAACATATTGTAGGTAAAGTACTGGGATCAATATGATCAAAGGGTGCTTGCCTTGCTTATTGTCGTTTACGATGAAGACGAGGATTGAGGATAATGGCGGCGACGACGGAATCAACAACGTCGGGTTCTACACGTCGATTAACAGAAACAAAGCAATAATAAACTTCAATAAGGGCAAAAGAAAGGAGATAGAAAGAACAAATAAAACTCTTCACAAGAACAAGGATTGCTCTTTTATGAGTTCATTAATCTTAATTACGAATTCAAGACGCAAAAATAGTTTAGATTAAATAGAATTAATCATTTGTTGCAAGCTTCATTGATTTACTATTCATAGCATGAGTTTTTGGCAATCACATTACTTATGGGTTTTGCTCTATTAAGATTCAGATTCGAAGCAAGGTAAAATAAGAATATTTTTCTAGATTACTGCAGATTATATCTTAGAGGTCAATTCTAGGCTATTCTTTACTAATTTTAGATTTAGACGAGCTGTTTTGCATGTTAATGAAAATGCTTAATTGATCACATTATATCATGAATGAATACTTCTTTATCTTTAATTGATTTCACTTAGAATTAGTTTTACACAAGTTAGATCTACAGATTTAGGCTACTGGAATTATTTCCATGATATTTGAGAAGGTTCTGGTGATAAAAATAACTTAACTACAGGTTTCCTCATTGCAACTACAATTCGTTATTCATAATACGGCCTAAAGAAATGTGATTATTTAGGGTCATTAAGCTATTAAGATTAATATGTAAATTACGATGAAATGAGATTATCTTTTCCTATTTGGGTAGTCTATACTTTGAAAAACACTACTAAACTAGTTCCATAAGTTTTAGGATTTTGGGCGAGACTATAATCTTGTTGCTAAAACGGTTCATGCTATACTTAAAGACTTCACTATTCAAAATCGGCAAGAAAGGGGAAATGACACATTAACGATTAAGGGTTTTGAACCAATAAGAATAATATGCAATCCTTAACGAAGTATGATTCTTTTTGTAGAATATGGTAGTATGAACTTTGTATAGTGATTTTAAACTAGTTTTATAAGTTTTACAATTTGGACGAGTTATTTTATTGATCGATGAAATTGCCTAAATGATCATATTTGCAACCTTAAATCGGCCATGTTTCAAACTTAATTTCCAACTACACTATACATGATTCTTGATTCATTTTTCATGTATTAGCAGAGTACCATCCTAGAATTGTATTAAAGTTGGTTTAGTATTATTTTAATCTTAATTGCAATGGATTATATATTTATTTGCTGTTGTTGTTTGCACTTTCTTGCATCAAAGAATGCAAGATAAGTTTCACTTTAAATATTTTTTTACATAATTGGTTCTCTATTGATTCCAGGAACCTATTCAAGGTATTCTTACTATTTTATGAGCTATTATGCACTTACTCTTATAAACGGTCATATTAAGGCTTATTGATATTTACAAAGTAAGCAATTTAAACACAAATCAAAAGTTATATGTTTTTGCATATCTGAGTTTATTATGGGTCCAGAGACAACCAAGAATTTACTTTCGTTATTGTAAGAATTCAAGATGCTAAAATTATTTAAGATCATAATGATTTAATCAATTCAAGCCTAATCGATTCTTACCCCTTTTATTGGATTGATTCAAAGCAATATTTTAATAAGATTCTAGTTATTGATGACCATCTCATTGCTAGAATATATATATGAATCTTCATATATATGCATACTAGCATATGTATGATTATGCATGCAAGGATATGCATGAATAACCAGAGGCTTCATTAACTTTGCTGTCATCACAGACTCATTAAACTTTACATTTCATAACTTCTGTTCATACAATGTTTATACTTTTACTTAAGGCATATATTTGTTTTGATCATGTATGTGACACATTCATTTAATGAATTATTAAGCTAATGGAACATCTCCACTTAAACATCATTACATTACATTTTTAAGCTATTAACAGCATCAGGATTCCCTGAAAATTCACTTTTCTTAATTTTGCTTAAAGTTAAAATCATTAATTCCTTAATACATAAAGCTCTTCTCATGTATTTCATTTACTAAAATTCATACAGTAATTCTTCTAGAAATATTTTTGCATATTCTAATTCTACTGGATTTTACACGAATTTACAATTTTATTTCATCTAAATTGGACAAATGGTTCAAAAGTTATTAAAACTTTAAGCAACTCGGGTACGAAAATCCTCCTAAATTCAGAACCTTCCTAAAATGGCAAATGCGTCTTCCTCCGAGATTACGCCTTCCTTATTTGGCTAAACAGATTCACCCATCTCATCGGGACCGCATGGCGGTGAGTAAGAACAGAGGGCGGCCTAGGGCTTCACTGCGACGGCGGCCCGCGATCTTCCCATGAGCGGCGGCACCAGAGGTAGAGCTCGGCGAGGAGAGTCCGGGAGTGGTGTCGATTCGGCGGAAGAGTTAGCAGGCAGGGGCGCAGACGAGCTCCTGCGGTGGCATCCATGGCGGCAAGATGAAGGTGATGACCAAGGAGAATCCAACACAAATTGGCGACCATGAGAGTATCGGCGAACCACGAGATCTCATTTTGCAATTATTTGGAGAGAGTTCTGAGAGGCTCCACCACCGTCGGCCGGTTTTGGAGCGAGAAGGCGCTGCGGCAAAGACAAATTCACATGGAGAGCTCACGAAATAAGTGAGGGTTTTGATGCTTGAGGCTGGCGATGCTCTAGCCAGATGGATTTGGAAATGGTTCGCTCTATTGCTTGATTTGATCTCGGCTTGGAGCTCGGAGGTCTCGCAATGGCGAAATGGGGAAAAGCTTCAGCGCGCAGTGGGAGAGAAGGAAAGAAGTGAGGAATGAGGAAGAGGCTCACTGCGAACACCGAGAAGCACTTTATAGCCAAGGAACGCATAGCGGATGAGCTCGCCTTGGTTGCATTTGTCTCGGACGGGAACTTCACTGGAAGCGACCAGAAAATGGCGAGCTGGCGGGCTTAGCTTCTGCGGTATGGCACGAGAGGCTTCGTGGCGGTGATCGTGGCTACGATGAGGTGAGGATGACGCTGAGGACGCGACAATTCGAAGGAGTGATGCACTGAATCAGAGCTGGTCAAGCTGCGCTGGCTCACTCGGGAGTTTTCGTTCGGTCGCAAGCACAGGGAGAGGAAGAAGATGACGAGTGGGGTCAGGGGACCAGCAGTCAGCGAAGTGAGCGCCAAAGGAAATGATTCCGGATTTTATTGGGCTGCCAAATGGGAATGGAAAATATCCAAACTTTTTGACCATGGTCTTTAAATAGATTTTGATTCCATATAAAATTTTGAGGTTAAAATGGATTACCGAAAAATTATAAAAATTCTGACAACAGTGACTGCTCCTAATTTCTTGCTTCGGATTTTTATTTTTGATTGAGATAAATTAAAGGCTATTATTTTTGAAATTTTGTTTTTCTAAATTATTTGATCTCAGAATGATACTGTAAAATTTTCAACTTAAAATAGTGTTCCATTATTTTATATAAATTCTGACACTGAGATTTCCAGATTTTCAGAGTTTTTGTTTTTAAATTTGGAAAAGTCTTAAATGACATTATTAATTTATTAAATTTTAAAAAAGGTAGATATTGCATTGATATGTTCATAATAATTTTTACAGATCCATTTGAGTTTTATAAATATTTTATAAATTCTGACAATGCATTGTTTTGATTTAAAAGTTGTCTTTCTAATTTTTCTTCTTCATTTCTTTATACTTAAAATTTCAATTTCTGGCTAAAATGATTTACTTATGTGCTCAGGGTTCTCATTGCAATTTTCTAAATTTTTACTTTTTGCTTCTTGGTCTTTTTCTCTTTTTCCATTCTTTATTCCCATTTGTTTAATTTTTCTTGCAACACAAAAATCCAAGAACTCCAAATAAAAATCAATAATGCCAAGAAAACTCAGAAAGATTAATATTCAAATTCAAAATATTGATTTTTATTTTATTAAAATTTTGGGATGTTACAGCCGTCGTCATGTCAAAAACTGAATTCTTTACAATTAATGACCCTGACACGAGGTGCCAAGGGAGGGAAACTTCGAGGCGAAGCCTTCCCCTCATTCCTTCGGTTGCCTTCGTGGCCTGACAAGGGGGGCCAGACGCCCGCCCTCTTGCCAGGCCACCTCATAAGCTGGCGCTCGCCAAACTGGGCCAGGCCACTCCTTGGGCCTATTACTCCTGCGTTGGAGAGGGTACCGCGGTGCAAAGTACACCGACAATAGGCAGCTAACTTCTCACCACTTGTTTGTCTGCACTTGACGTTACTATAGTCGAACTCCTCGAGGAAGAGCCACCTGCACCCCATATCTTTTCCTACACAGTTTTCTTCTTACCTGTTATGGGTGCTAGTGAAGGTCGGTGCATGCGAACTTCAGCAAACTTCTGATCATACTTAGCATAAACTTTAGATAAATTAGCACGAATATTCGAAAAATAACTAGAATAATCAGTACCCACCGCATCACTTAGAAAGTGAGAGAATATTAGAAAATCCTCGAACTTTAGCTCTAGGATTTAAATAAATGCAAGTGCATATAACATAGAAATTTCTTGCCAATATTTCAAAATTTTAGTTTTCATAGCATAAACAGATTCACACAAGATATTATCATTTTTGTGGTTCTTTAAGTGGGTAGTAATTTCTAAAATATTATGCACAATTAAAAAAGAGGTTGAGTAATAAACTCCAGATAAAACAATAGTGGAATTACAAAAAAGTTCCAAGAATGACAGCAAGTATTCAGTAACATATCAATGTTACTCTGTGAGTAGCGGTTAACTATTCTGTCTACGATAATGCGTGTTAATAAAAACAAAAAATGTGCTCTTTATACGGTATGAAATATTTAAGTATCAAATAAGTAGAGTTCCATCTAACAGGTATATCCAAACCAAGCTTACACGGAGCACGTCTATTACAATACAATAAGTCTTATATGCTGCCACTTATTGATTAGAATTATTTAAGAAAAATATTGCAGTTTGAAAAGATTAAAGGTGAAAGGACCGGTGATGTCGCCTAGAGGGGGGGTGAATAGGCGGATTAAAAAATTTGCAACAAATTAAACTCTCCCGAGGGTCTGAACCCGGAGTGTCCGGGGTTTTTATCCGGATACTCCGGACTGTCCGGACTATCCGGGGTATTTGGTCCGGATACTCCGGACTGAGGACCTCGAAATGAGATTTTGAATCTGAGCAATTTTTCAACAATCTAAATGAATACAAATACTCTAAATGATATCAGGTACCTGAGGATTATGTAGATCTAGAGCCAAACACAAAGATAGAGTAGATCGGGGCACCGAAGAGTTCAAGAACAACACACCCTAGCACAAACAAATGAAGAACAAGAAGGCAACGATTTTTTACCCGAAGTTCGGATTCTTGAAGGGAATCCTACATCTCCGTTGAGGAGGCACAAAGCCCAGGTCCCTCTTGACCACTTTCCTTCCAGTATTGCACAAAGTACTCACCGGTCTTCACTTCTTGCCTCTTTCCTTTCGGAGGCGAGACTTGCCTTCACAAACTTCCGGGGCTCTCCACACCAAGTCTTGGAGGCTCCCGGTGACTCCTTGCCGTCTAGGAGCCCTTCAAACTCCAAGAGTAACAAATACGCCACTAAATCGTCTTGGAGGATGAAGCTTGTGCTCAAGAATCAAAGATGCAAGCTCAAGGCACTTAAATCCACTCCTTTCTCCCCAAAGATTCAAATCAAATCCAAGATTCAAGTGGGGGAAGGAGGCTAGGGCTCAAGAGAGTGAGAGCTTGAGTATTGAATGTTGCAATGAATGAGGTCTCTAACGGGTAGATTTTGAGTGAGGGCTTAAATAGGCTCTTCAAAATCCAACCGTTATGATTTAGCTGCGCAAACTCCGGACTATCCGAACATATAGTCCGGAGTGTCCAGACTAAAGATGATTTGGTGTGCACCGAGAGGGTTAACCCGGAGTATCCGCACTTAATTCCCGGATACTCCGGACCATTTTACCCCGGAGTGTCCGGACTAAATGTCCGGATACTCCGGACTTACCAGAGAAAGCAACCGAGGGCCCTAACCCGGAGTGTCCGGACTTAATGTCCGGATACTCCGGCCTGACCCCCTCGGCCAGAAGTATCCTTTTGGTGGAAATGCAATGATTTTAAAAACTTTCGCCATGCAATTTCCATTCTTTAAGCACAAGTATATCCTAGAAGTGATTTACCGTCGTATCCCTCTTAATAGTACGGCTATCCTTAAACTCAAATAAAATTAAAAATACATATACAACCGTTGAGTTTAACCGATGCCTTTACTCCTTCGATTTGAGGGTCCTCTTTTCTTAAGCGACATTCCATGAGCGTAATCATCTGTTCACAATACTCATAAAGCTCATTAGTCACTTAATCTTGTTGTCATTAATCACCAAAATCATTTAGGGGCCTAGATGCACTTTCAATCTCTACCTTTTTGGTGAATTGATGACAACACGATTAGATTTATGAATTAATTTGAAATGAGATTGTATTTGGATTACCAAATACACGGAGAAGCTCCCCCTAAATGTGTGCATTGAAAGAATTTGAGTGGTATATCAAATGCACATATTTATGGAAAATCTAGTCGAGGGCTCCCCCTTAAATGTTTGCTTTCGAGAGAATGGTACATGATATATCACAAATAATTTGCACAAATAAATATGACATGATATCACACAAATGCATTGCTAAAGGGAAAAAGAATTAGGCAAATAGTGCAACATCCAACAAGTTCAACAACCAACCAACAAGCACAAGTGATCAACAATATGTAACCAACCTAAGTAACCAAAGCAAGCACAACCACAATAAATCTAGATCCACTTTCTCCCCCTTTGGCATCAAGACACCAAAAAAAAGAGTCTAGATCAGAAGATCATTCGTCGTCGCCGGAGGGTTGATAATCATCCTCCTCGCTGTCCTCGCCGCTTCCACTGACACTGCCATGAGGTGCTGAAGGCTGAAGTCTAAAAAGCTGCTGAGTGGCAGAATCCACTGTAGGCGCATCAGAAGACTCCTCGGACTCACTGGCAGGAATATCTTCACCTTGCTGGCGGCGGTAGGCACGAAACTCACGGCGGTGCTCACGAAGCTCCTGTCGAGTCTCCTTAACTTGAGTGGCTACATCCTGACACAGGCAGAAAAGGCACTTAAGCATCCTCTTGATGGTGTCATGGCTGGAGGTAGGAGAGCCTGGAGGAGAGACTCGAGCTGCTGTTGCAGTAGCTGGAGCTGGAGGAGGAGCAGAAGGAGCTGCCCGGGAAGGACGACCCCGGGGATGCTTCTCCACAGGAGCTACAGGGGCTGCGGAAGCTGAGGGGGCTCGGACCTTGTACGACAGATGCTCCACATCCTTCACGAAGTCGAGACCCGTGACATGATCATTAAGAGCCATGATGAAAGGAGCGCACCAAGCAATGCTTGAGTTGCTCAAAGAGTTGTACCGGATAACTTCCCAAAGAAAATCCACCACATCAAACCCATGAGAGCGCTCCACCAAATGATATAGCAAGTTATGCCCATAGGAGCTAATCGACAAGGCATCTCCTTCCTTAGGCCAAAGAGTGACCCGAAGCATCCTAAGAAGAACACCAGGCACATCCTTCATACCCTTGATGGTCCCCACAACAAAGTGCTGTGACGGATCATACAAGGCTTCAAGCTGCTCAGGAGACATGGCTTTCTTTGCATGAAGCTTCGCATCCCCATCCTGCGACATCAAATGCAATACGCGAGCAAACGTCCTCTTGGTAGCCACATACCAAACTTGATCTGTCATCCACCAAATGGCATCCTCTTTCTTGTCAAAGTACAAGGTGGAGTGGAACTGCATGATCACCTCATCATTCCAAGGATAGAGAAAACTCATAATATCTTTCACCTGATGACGCTCACAGATTTGTATGACTTCATCGAATATCGGATTGCGAGCTTCAGTCATGTACAGCCAATCAATTCTCTTCATCTTCATCACAGGGCGCTCCATTGGAAGAAGAACTGTCTCATAAAAGTCAGACTGGAACCTGTTCCAGAACCGCTTGTCCACATACTCATCTTGGTGAAACTCAAGCGGATCCTTGTTCCTTTGCGCCACAATAGCTTTGCCCTTTCCGGAACCCACTCTATAATCAACCACTCGAATAGGCATCATCTGGCCCAGGTACCTCCACATGGGACGAAACTTCTCAAGAGGACCAATCGCCTCTCTCGACTCCTGATGCCGCTTCTTTTTCTGCTCTCGAATCCTTGCATGAGCGTCTGCGGGATGCTCCTCGGCAGGTTGAGGAGATGGAGCAGCTGGAGGAGCGGTAAGCATGTTGGCACGACCCTGGCTGACCTTCCGCACGGTGTGCCTTTTCTTCTTGGAAGCGCCAGAGGTGGGAGATGCAGGAGGAGAGTCAACAAGTGGGCGCTTCCCGGCACCGAAACCTCCCTGGGATGAAGCCATCTGAGAGGGAACAAGGGATGGAATGAAAACGGGTTCGCAAGAATGTGAACTACACAATTTAATTTTTTGGGCCGAGGGGTATAGCCCGGATACTCCGGGGATTTAGTCCGGACAATTAACCTGGATACTCCGGGGTATTTGATCCGGAGTGTCCGGATACTCCGGATACTTCGGATAAAATGTCCGGAGAGTCCAGATTTGTCAGATTACAACCCAAAAACCTAACTTGCAAACAATCCAAAATCTCTAAATGTACATTCAAGGGATTGATCAAGGAGAGGAATGGACTCTAGCAAGGCAACTCATTCCTAGACAATTCAAAGGGCAAAAAGATTAGGACAAAGAAACGAGCATACCGGGAGAAGAAACAACCAAGATGAAGAATGTCGAGAGTAGAAGCCTTCCCCAACCTCTGGGGATGATCCGGAGACTCCAAAGGGTGAGGAGCACGCTAGAGAAGAGGGAGAAACCAAGGTTGGCGCTAGAGCGGCGGCTTTGAGAGAGGAGGCGGTTTGGAAGAATAGGGGAAGAGAGAGAAGAAACTCCCCCCGCAAGGCTTTATAGGGCAGCCGCCTCAACCCGGATACTCCGGACTGTCCGGACAGTCTGGACATAAAACCCCAGAGTGTCCGGGTTTACAATTCGGGATCCAACAAGGAATTCGCAAGGAATGAAGTGGAAGATTGTCTTGCAGCATAAGGATAAGAGATCTTCAAGGCCCTATACACTTTGTGACTAGCGAACACTCAACCAATCAAAAGCCATAGTCACAGAGTATTTAGCCCAGATCCGAAGATCAAGAACCAATAAACACAATAAGATGAGAGAAATAAAGTAAGTAAGATTTTTCTAAAGCATTTTGCAATCACCAATCAATTTGTGAGCATATTTCAAGCCAAATTGAGAGAATCTAGAATATTTAGCCCACTCCTCAAATCACAGAACCTCTTTTCATCTAAAGGCTTGGTGAAAATATCGGTTAATTGATCGTTTGTGCTCACATGTTGAATATCGATATCGCCTTTAGTGGAATGATCTCTCAAGAAATGGTGGCGAATATCGATGTGCTTGGTACGGGAGTGTTGGACGGGATTGTTGGCAATTTTTATGGCGCTCTTATTGTTACACAAAAGTGGAACATGGTTATATGTTAGGCCATAGTCATTTAGGGTTTGCCTCATCCAAAGCAACTGGGCGCAACAACTCCCGGCGGCAATGTATTCGGCTTCGGCTGTGGATAGGGCTACGGAATTTTGTTTCTTAGAGGACCAAGAAACAAGGGATCTACCTAAGAATTGATAAGTTCCCGAGGTACTCTTCCTATCCACCTTACATCCGGCATAATCCGCATCGGAATACCCAACTAATTCAAAAGATAAACCTTTTGGATACCAAAGCCCAAAATGAGGAGTGTGCACTAAATATCTCAAGATTCTTTTTACCGCCACCATGTGGCACTCTTTGGGAGCGGCTTAAAAGCGTGCACACATGCACACACTAAGCATGATATTGGGCCTAGATGCACAAAGGTAAAGTAAAGAACCGATCATCGAATGATATACCTTTTGGACGACCGGTTTACCTTCTTTGTCGAGGTCTAGATGCCCGTTGGCTTGCATTGGCGTCTTGATTGGCTTGGCGTTCTCCATACCGAACTTCTTGAGCATGTCCTTGATGTACTTCGTTTGGCATATAAAAGTTCCTTCCTTGAGTTGTTTAACTTGAAATCCGAGAAAGAACTTCAACTCGCCCATCATGGACATCTCGAACATTTTAGTCATAATCCTGCTAAACTCCTTGCACAAATGTTCATTAGTAGATCCGAATATAATGTCATCAACATATATTTGACAAACAAATAAATCATTATCAATATGTTTAGTAAAGAGAGTGGGGTCGGCCTTTCCGACTACAAAACCTTGATCGAGAAGAAAATCTCGAAGACATTCAAACCACGCTCTTGGTGCTTGCTTAAGTCCATACAGAGCCTTGTGTAGGAAGTAGACATGGTCCGGGTGGTTTGGGTTTTCGAAGCCGGGTGGTTGCTCAACATAAACCATCTCGCAGAGTGGTCCATTCAAGAAGGTGCTTTTTACGTCCATTTGATACAACTTAAAATCATGGTGAGTAGCAAAGGCAAGTAATATTCTAATGGATTCAAACCTAGCTACTGGAGCATATGTTTCATCGAAATCCAAACCTTCGATCTGTGTGAAGCCTTGAGCAACCAACCGGGCTTTGTTTCTCGTCACAACCCCATGCTCATCTTGCTTGTTCCGAAATACCCATTTGGTTCCAATCACATTTTGCTTAGGTCTTTCGACAAGCTTCCACACTTGATTTCGCTCAAAGTTATTTAGCTCTTCTTGCATAGCCATTACCCAATCCAGATCTTGGAGTGCTTCTTCTACCTTAAGAGGTTCAATAAAAGAAACAAAAGAGTAAAATTCACAAAAATTTGCAACTCTAGACCTAGTGGATACTCCCTTGTTAATGTCTTCAAGGATGTTGTCGACGGGGTGATCTCGTTGCACGCTTTGATGCACTCTTGGATGAGAAACTATTGCATTTGATTTTTGAATTGGGTCCTCATCATCTTGAGCGGTGTTCGAGCCATCTTGAGCTTGCATTGACGAAGAGGGAGCATCATCCAAAATTGCATCTTGAGTTGGAGTGCTCGGGATTTCTTCTTGCTCAAGAGGTCTCACTTCTCCAATTGCCAATTTCTTGATTGCTTCACAAGGTGGTTCTTCCCTGTCAATCACAGCACGATCAACTTGTTCTACTTGAGAACCGTTAGTTTCATCAAATGTCACATCACACGAAATTTCAACCACACCGGTAGTGTTGTTGAAAACTCGGTATGCATAAGCATTTGATCCATAGCCAAGCAAGAAACCTTCATCTACTTTAGGAGCAAATTTAGATGACTTAGCTTTCTTGTTGAGGATATAGCATTTGCTCCCGAAGACTTGGAAGTAGGATACATTTGGCTTCTTGCCGGTGAGGAGCTCGTACGCCGTCTTCTTCAAGATCTTGTGGAGGTATAGACGGTTGGTATTGTGACACGCGGTGTTGATGGCCTCCACCCAGAATATGTCGGAGACTTTGTACTCGTCAAGCATTGTCCGTGCCATCTCGATGAGTGTACGATTCTTCCTCTCGGCTACCCTATTTTGTTGTGGAGAATAGGAAGCCGAGAACTCATGTTTAATGCCTTCATCATCGAGAAACTCCTCCACGCCGGTGTTCTTGAATTCGGTGCCGCTATCGCTCTGAATTCTCTTGATCTTTACCTCAAACTCATTTTGAGCCCTTTTCATGAATTTCTTTAGAGTTCCTTGGGTTTCACTTTTATCATGCAAGAAAAACACCTAAGTAAAGCGAGAAAAATCGTCAACAATAACTAAACCATATTTGTTTCCTCCAATGCTTATGTAGGTGACGGGGCCGAACAAATCCATGTGAAGCATCTCCAATGGTCTTGAGGTGGTCATCACGTTCTTCGTGGGATGAGAAGCTCCAACTTGCTTCCCGGCTTGACACGCGCTACATACCTTATCTTTCTCAAAGACAACATTGGTTAATCCAAGAATGTGATTGCCTTTAAGAAGTTGGTGGAGGTTCCTCATACCAACATGGGCAAGTCGGCGATGCCACAACCAACCCATGCTAGATTTAGCCATAAGACGCGTTTCAAGGTTGATTCTATCCGTAGTAAAATCTACAAGATAGAGGTTTCCTTTTAAGCGTCCCTTAACGGCTATTGAACCATCACTTCTTCTTATGACATCCACACCCTTATCACTAAAGACACAATTGTAGCCCACCTCACATAATTGAGCAACAGACAATAAATTGTAGCTTAGTGATTCAACAAGTAAAACATTGTTTATATGAAAATCATTTGTAATGAGAATCTTACATAAACCTACCACTTCACCTTTTCTGTTATCGCCAAATATGATGCTTTCACTGTTCGTTCCATTGGCATCCAAATGAGCGAACATTGCCCTTTCTCCGGTCATGTGGTGTGTACATCCGCTATCCAAGATCCAACTCGATCCACCGGAGATGTAGGCCTACAAAATGAAATTTAGTTTTTGCTCTTTGGTACCCAAACTTGTTTAGGTCCACGCACGTTAGTGACAAGTGATTTGGGAACCCAAATTAATCGCACATTAGTAGCATTTTTGGGCTTACCCCCAATATAGCAAGCAACTACACGACCAAAGTTAGTCCTCTTAAGTACATAAGATGCAAAGAATATAGAGTAAGTTTTGTACTTAGCGTTTTCCTTGCTCTTAACAAATTGGATGGGCTTGTTTAAAGGAGCAACTACAATATTGCTCTTTTTCCCTTTGGGTGGAATATATCCATGCCCATGCTTCATAGTGTTACCTTGTCGCTTACCTAGGAACTCCTCTAGTCCCTTACTTGCCTTGTAGGACTTTTGAAGTCCATCTTCAAGCATTCCCTTGAGCTTCTCATTTTCATAAGCTAATACTTGCAATGTCTCAAGGTTAGTGACATAAGTATCAATATTAACGTTGTAGCATCTAGCGCATCCATTGCTTGAAGAAGGTAATGAAGAATTGGAGCTAATGGTTGAGGTAATCGGAAGGCTATTCTTGAGATCAACAAGCTTCAACTCAAGAGCCTTGCAAGCGTCCTTTGCCTTAGCAAGCTTCTCTTCAAGTGAAGAATTGGTGATCTCAAGACTAGTCACCTCGGATTTGGTCAATTTTAAGTTCTTAACCAATTCCTCATTTTTCTCTCTTTCAAAAGATAAACTCTTCTCTAGCTCACGATTTTTCTCCTTTTCGAGGATGAGCAAATTCTCTTGAGCCTCGAGAGTAGCTTCCTTTTGTTCTACAACTTCCTCCAGTTTTCAATATCTTTTAGAAGCAAATCTAACTTATGAATGTCAAAGTTTTTCATGGATTTGAGCATGGAGTCAACATCATCATCACTATCGCTATCGCGCTCATCTAGACAAGCATTAACAATGGAGGGAGTGGAGGTTTTTGATGATACCTTGTGCCCCTTTGCCATAAGGCACATTGGAGCGTCTTCGTCGTCATCGCTCAAGTTGTCAAAGAGGCTCTTCGACGTTGTTGAGGTAGTAGGCACGGCGATGGCGACGGAGGCAATTCCTCCTTCTTCATCGGACTCGGAGCTTGAGTCGGAGTAGGAGTTTGAATCCCACTCTTCTCCAATATGCGCTTGTCCCTTGTGTTTGTAATGCTTGAACTTCTTGCTCTTTTCTTTGTCTTTGCCCCGGTATTTGTCTTTCTTATGAGGCTTCTCATCTTTGCTCTCCTTATGCGGACACTCGGCAATGAAGTGGCCGGTCTCACCGCATTCATAGCATCTTCTAGTGGAGTGTCTACCCTTTGATTTTCTTCCAAAGCTCCTTGATTGACCTCCTTGTCTGAAGTTCTTCTTCTTGAAGAATTTGTTGAACCTTCTCACGAATAGAGCCATGTCTTCATTTGTCAACGGACCACAGGACTCTTCACCCTCACTTGTGTTCTCTTCTGCTTGGCACACTATCTTGACGGCCTTCAGGGCAATACCTTTCTTTTTGCCCGACTTGAGTTCTTCAACAACTTCGGCCTCCTTTATCATCATCTCGTCCATCATTAGCCGACCGATAACATCATGAGGTGTCAATGTGTCAAAGTTGGGCCGGTCTCGGATTAATTAAACAAGGTTGCGGTTGGTAGGAGTGATTACACGAAGAATAATCTTCACCATGACCTTGTCAGAAAGATCGGTGCACCCAAGACCCTTGGCTTGATTCACAAGCACCATCAAGCGGTCAAACATTTTGGTGTAGGACTCACCTTCCTCCAAAGTGAACCGGCTTAGCTCACCAACAATGAGCTCTATCTTTGATTCGCGGACACTTGAAACCCCTTCATGACTAACTAAGAGTCTATCCCAAATTGTCTTTGCTTCCTCGAGTCCATCTACTCGGTTGAACTCAGAATCACTCAATGCATTGAACAAGCATTGACGGCCAAGTCATTGAAATGTTGAGCTTTGTCTTCTTCGAGAGTGAGATTTTCTGGATCAACGGGCTTGAAACATGTTTGCACAATCTTCCAAATAGAGGGGTGAAGTGATCTCAAATGCATCTTCATCTTATGTTTCCATGCGGCATAGTGAGTGCCATCGAAATGAGGCGCTCGACCAGAGGGCACGGACATATAAGATGAGGAGCTTGAGACACCAAAGGATGGATACTCATATGGAATTGCAACCCCACTACCGGAGTCCGTAGCCTTAGTTTGGTTACGGCCTTCGGTGTGCTTCTCTGTATCCGACATCTTAGATTCTCCAAGCGGTTAAGCCAAACTATGGAGATTTGGCTCTGATACCAATTGAAAGGACCGGTGATATCGCCTAGAGGGGGGTGAATAGGCGGATTAAAAAATTTGCAACAAATTAAACTCTCCCGAGGGTCTGAACCCGGAGTATCCGAGGTTTTTATCCGGATACTCCGGACTGTCCGGACTATCCGGGGTATTTGGTCCGGATACTCCGGACTGAGGACTTCGAAATGAGATTTTGAATCTGAGCAATTTTTCAACAATCTAAATGAATACAAATACTCTAAATGATATCAGGTACTTGAGGATTATATAGATCTAGAGCCAAACACAAAGATAGAGTAGATCGGGGCTCCGAAGAGTTCAAGAACAACAAACCCTAGCACAAACAAATGAAGAACAAGAAGGCAATGATTTTTTACCCGAAGTTCGGATTCTTAAAGGGAATCCTACGTCTCCGTTGAGGAGGCACAAAGCCCGGGTCCCTCTTGACCACTTTCCTCCCGGTGTTGCACAAAGCACTCGCCGGTCTTCACTTCTTGCCTCTTTCCTTTCGGAGGCGAGACTTGCCTTCACAAACTTCCGGGGCTCTCCACACCAAGTCTTGGAGGCTCCCGGTGACTCCTTGCCGTCTAGGAGCCCTTCAAACTCCAAGAGTAACAAATACACCACTAAATCGTCTTGGAGGATGAAACTTGTGCTCAAGAATCAAAGATGCAAGCTCAAGGCACTTAAATCCACTCCTTTCTCCCCAAAGATTCAAATCAAATCCAAGATTCAAGTGGGGGAAGGAGGCTAGGGCTCAAGAGAGTGAGAGTGAGAGCTTGAGTATTGAATGCTGCAATGAATGAGGTCTCTAACGGGTAGATTTTGAGTGAGGGCTTAAATAGGCTCTTCAAAATCCAACCGTTATGATTTAGCTGCGCAAACTCCGGACTATCCGGACATATAGTCCGGAGTGTCCGGACTAAAGATGATTTGGTGTGCACCGAGAGGGTTAACCCGGAGTATCCGCACTTAATTCCCAGATACTCCGGACTTACCGGATACTCCGGACCATTTTACCCCGGAGTGTCCGGACTAAATGTCCGGATACTCCGGACTTACCAGAGAAAGCAACCGAGGGCCCTAACCCGGAGTGTCCGGACTTAATGTCCGGATACTCTGGCCTGACCCCCTCGGCCAGAAGTATCCTTTTGGTGGAAATGCAATGATTTTAAAAACTTTCGCCATGCAATTTCCATTCTTTGAGCACAAGTATATCCTAGAATTGATTTACCGTCGTATCCCTCTTAATAGTACGGCTATCCTTAAATTCAAATAAAATTAAAAATACATATACAACCGTTGAGTTTAACCGATGCCTTTACTCCTTCGATTTGAGGGTCCTCTTTTCTTAAGCGACATTCCATGAGCGTAATCATCTGTTCACAATACTCATAAAGCTCATTAGTCACTTAATCTTATTGTCATTAATCACCAAAATCATTTAGGGGCCTAGATGCACTTTCACAAGGTACTGGTCTAACCTCTTCAAACTAGATTTTACTATAAGATTAATAATATGGCAAGCATAACGTTGATATAATAAGAAAGATTCAGCAGAAGAATTAAAAAGTGGAGTAAGAATGTTTATGGCAGAAGTATTTGCCGAAGCATTATCTAATGTTATTGTAAAAATCTTAGACCAAAATCTTTCACAACTTTTACAATACAATTAGCAATATTTTCACCAATATATGCTACATCAGTTAATTTGAATCTTATAATTCTTTTCTCTGGTTGCCAATCATTGTTTACATAATGAGTAACCACATTAAGATAATCATCTTTAGCCCTACCACTCCATATGTCTGATGTCAAAGACATAGAAAAAGTACAGGTACTAAATTGCTCTTTTAGCTTATTACGACAATTATTATAGTATTTAATCAAATATTTACTTGTTGTCTGTCTAGAAACTGTAGAAAATTTAGAATTATGAGCGGTCATAATATAGTTTTCAAATGCAGGTGACTCACCAAAGTTTAAAGGAAGATCTTAAAAAGTGTAATACCCTGACCCGTTAATGTGAAGGCCCATGTGGAGCAATGATAAGATTAGTCCCACATTGCTTGCACAGAGTGAGTTGTAATAGTATATAATGCCTGTTGGGTTCAAACATAGCACTTCTGGATTAACCCTTTTACACGAAGCGAGACGAAAGTGTAAGCGGGGTGCTATGCATACGTAGGCCCCCCTATATATGGTAGGCTAGACTTTGAGCTGATTTGGGTCAAGGTATTACAAAAAGCGATTAAACGACAAAGAGATTCATGAGCTACCTCGTGATTATATTCCCAATTACGTACCATACCGTCGGGGTTGTACTACAGCTGCGTCTGTCTCAAAGCCATCCTCACTTTTCTTTTACAACCCTCAACATGCCTTTTCAAGTGCTCCATTCCACCTATAGATTTTGTCGTTAATTTGCACTTATAATATTTACAAATAGTATACCTGGTCTGAACGCCGTCTGATGTCTCAAAAATCTACTTGAAATTTTCCCAGACTACCGATGTATTGCGTCTTAATCTTTTTGCCCCGATGCTTACCGACGCGCAGTAGCACTTGTAGAGCCTAAGGATGGTACAGGTGCTACAGTCTTGAGCTTTATAGGATGCAAGAAGCTTCTCGGGTGAAATCTCGAAATAAGAAGCTGGGAAGGACGGAAAATCTTGGTGCTCCATAAAGAAAACTGATAATTACGCTATAAGTACTAAAATATGATTTAAAATACTAACAAAATGAAATTAAATCACAATTATTACCTAGATTTCTTGACAGAAGCCAGAAGCTGAATTTCGTATTTTTGGTAAAACTGGTTTGAATTTTGCCAAATTACCACCAAGAGCAAGAGAATTTTTACAAGAGAATGAAGAGAAGATAATGCAACTTTACTGGTGTGGAAATGGGGGAGAGCCACCCCATTTATAGGAAAAAAATTCAGGATTTTTTTAGATGTTTTTGAATTTTTTAAAGCCTTTAATGGCTGTAAAATAGATATTTTTCAAATAAATAGGCTAAACGAGCCGTGCCGGGTCGCTAACGGGCCGTGCCAGTCCAAACACAGCACGGGCTCACGGGCCATACTGGCACATCTAGTTTACAGCCAGACAGGGTCGTGCTAACAGTGGCGTGCCTCAGGCCGGCTCGTTAGGCACGACCTAGGTGGCCATCACTACTATGCGAGCTGAGCTGGCATGACTAGAAGTAAAAACACTAGAAAATGGAAGTTCACTAGTAAATTGTAATAAACTTAAGATTTCTATTCTGACAACTCCCACGAAGACTAAATTAAGAGAGGGAACAAAACTGTTAAAAATTGGTCTATAGAAGGCCTATTTTTTGTAATTTCAAATATATATGGTTTAGTACTATATTGTCTAGCTAAGTAGAGGAAAAGTAATTTATAAGGTGGAATTCTTGTCACTCCTTGAATAATATAACACATAGCATGGGGATAGCATAGGGTAGATATTGGCTAAACACGCATATGTGTGCATTCGTGTATTTTCGTGTGACTTGTGAATTCACCTCTATTAATTATATTTAAATGTGATGTAGTCAGTTACTAATGCGCGTGTATATAAATCCTTATAGACATCTAGACCAGACACGTTGAATTTCTCCTCTTTTCTAGATTACTGTACTGTTGTGTGGAGCGATTGAGTCTGCCGACCTTCCTCCTCGGTGTACATCGCGAAGGAGGATATAGGCTGAATATGGATCCTCGCTTTGTTTGGATATGCCCGGATGGGCTTTTTGGAGCATGGCTCGTGACGCGCACCACGTGAGTCACGACCTCGACCTTTGTCCCCTCACCTCCAAATCTATTCTGACTTCTGAATCCCAGGAGCGTCCACCGGTGGCCGAGGTGGCACACGACATAGCGCGAGCGCCACGAGCCAAGGCAAAGCGGGACGAGGACGACGAGGTGGACAGCGACGTCGCCATGGAGAGCACCTTGTGCACTAGCGGCTCGGCCACCATGGCTACCTTTTCTCGAGAGTTCTTGGACCAAAGGTTCGCTAGTGCAAGCTAGCTAGCAAAAAGACCATGGAAAGGAATGGCAAAAGAAAATCTACAAAATCTTTGCGCGTCAACTCAGCGAAAAGACTGCTTTTGCAGTGAATCTGCCCAACTGGCTGGCTAATTAGAAACCAAGAACAGCCAAACAAGGAGCCAAGAAACCTGAACCTTCTTGAACCGCTAGCTTACCCTTGTCGATTTGAATCGAAACCCTCTGATTCTGTGGCTCAGCAGCAGAGAAGAATTAATAGCGTAGCTGTGAATTTTGGAAATATGCGTAATATTTTAATTCCAGACTTTACAATGGGATAAATATTACAAAATACTAAAGATGCATAAATTAGCAGGTAACATATTGTACTTCGAAATATGCTCAAGAATTGAATATCATAGAGTTGATCAGTCACACCAGTAACTTACAGTTGGACGTGATGAAGAATAGTAAGAAATGCCAGATACGGTCATAGAAGTAGTCGACATCGAGGAAGAAGTCGAGCGGTCGCGTGGATGCGCTGCCTAGAAATCTTATTCCCACTTCGTGCAGGTGATATTTGTGGCAATAGCTCAAAAATATCGCCTATCCTCCTTCCCAGTCCACACCAAGGAGGAAATTCTATGTAGGGGTCTAACCGGCTTAGATTCGATTGGATATCACTCTTTCTATATCCTAAACTATTTTTTTTGGTCCGACTCTAAATCGGATACAGATAGTGCCGGATATAAATACGACACAAATAATATCAGTCACGAATTCGAAGCGGAATCGATACGGTACCAAATATTTTTTTGTCAGACATCGCGTGAAAACTGATACTACATATAGCACGCAAATATAATGATTAACCAATCATATGAGTTCAACATACAACAACATTATCATAATTTAATAAGTCATTTCAACAGGTAGTCCAACAAAAATTGCAAAAGTATCAAATATTTCTTTAGGTATTCACATAGGTAAGTGGAATCATATTCTTACATATTAAGCTTTGTTGGCGGTTGCACCGAACAGTGGAATGGCAGATGGGATGGCGGTAGGAGGGTGGAGTCGTGGAGGGAGGGCCTAGCTTGGGCTATTTGGTTGGACCCAATTGAAGTTACTAGAATATGAGTTGTAAATATCCGAATCCAAATATATAAATAAAGTTATCCAGATTCCAGAATTATCCGAGAATATAATTAGAATATTCCGATCCGACGGATAGTGATTTCTCGAATCTGATGCTGAATCTAAAACCAACTATCCGAAATCGATACTGAATCCGACAAATATCCGATACGATTATACGAATTCAATCCTAACAGATCTGGTCGGTCGGTCAGCATTTATCCGATCCAATTGCACCCCTACTTATATAGTGATAATTGTGTGATTCATTAAAATAAAAGGTGGATTTAATGTATCAAGAGACGCGTGTTTAACCAAAGTCCATCTCATACCATGTGTCACATTATTTTAAGAAGTGTCGACGATTCGGGAACCGGTCCCCCGCCGAGCTTACTTGTTGAATGAGGGATCAACTTGGGGCCCCTTTTCCGCAAGGGTTGTACTTCTGAGAGCGTGCCGAGCAACGGAACGGAGTATATAGGACAATCGTAAGCACAGAGGGTCATTTTTTATCTGGTTTGGGCCTCTCGTGGGGGAGATAATAACCCTACGTCCAGTGATTGCACTAGTATGCGAAAGTGGGTTACAATGCGCTTGCTCGGGAGGCCCCGAACGATTCTAAGGACTCCCGTGAGCAAGCGAGGTGTGTAGACGTGTGTGTAGTACAGAGTGTCCAACCCCCAATTCATCGTGGAAGGGGGTATTTATAGAGAATTACAGGAGGCAAATCATTTGTTACAGGGCGCCACATCGAGGGAACGAATAAGGCAGCAGATGGCGCGCCACCCGCCGGTACCACGCGACGACGGGCACAATAACGCAGACCAAGGCGGCGCGGACCGTGGCAGCGCGAATCCCGGGCGTACGATCTCTCAAGCCGCTGTGCATTTAATGCCACGTCGTGCTATCGCGGGCCCTCGGGCTTGGCTTGCTTGGGGACACACTTGGCGGGGGACAGGGTAGGCCCGTGAGCCGGGCTATGCGAAGGTCGGCCTTACGCGCGCCACCCGGGCAAGAGCATAGTCGGTTGGCGTCGGGTTTCGATGGTCGTCTTGGTACAGTATATTCAATCCCCGACAGCTAGCCCCCGAGGCTAAAGGGGGAAAAAACCTTGCTGAGGCTTCCGCCTTAAGCCTCTAGATTCTTGGAGAGGGATTGGAGCCCTGCGGTGAAGAGCTACCGCGGCATCCGAGCAGTGCTTGCTCGGGGACAGGTCTCGCAGCGAAGAGCAACTGCGGCGTCCGAGCAGCGCTTGCTTCGGGGACAGTCTCGAGCAATAAGAGCTATCTGCGGCATCCGAGTAGCGCTTGCTCGGGGACAGTCTCGAGCGGCGAAGGGCTATCTGCGCATCCGAAAGCGATCTGCGGCATCCGAAAGCAAAGCGCTTGTTCGGGGATGTGTCTCAGAGCGGCGGGCTCTGCGGCATCCGGAAAGCGCTTGCTCGGGGACAGTCTCGCGGCGAAGGGCTATTGCTGCGTCCGAAAGGCGCTTGCTCGGGGCAGCGTCGAAAGCCGCTTGCCGGGACAGTCTCGCAGCTGAAGGGTTATCGCAGCGCCCGAGCGCTTGTTTCGGGATGTGTCTCAGAGCGAAGAGCTACTGCGGCATCCGAGCAGCGCTTGCTCGGGGACAGGTCTCGCAGTGAAGAGCTACTGCGGCATCCGAGCAGCGCTTGCTCGGGGACAGGTCTCGCAGCGAAGAGCTACTGCGGCATCCGAGCAGCGCTGTTTCGGGATGTGTCGCGCAGCGCAAGGGCTATCGCGCATCCGGTGCATGGATCGATGCACAGGGAACCAGCATAGATCGATGTCTAGGAAAAAGGTAACCAAAGAGATTATGAAGCGGACTCAAGACCGTCGCATCCCAAGCATGGGTCAGATGCTCGAGGAACTGACAGACGAGACATGCTCGAAATGCCACATCCCGGACATGGACTAGGCGTCCAGGAAAACTAACCAACAGGTCACGAGAGGACTCACGCCGCCGCGTTCGGGCGAGCCCCGGCGGGGAAGAGACTCGCGGGACACGGATACGGTGTGGCCTTCCGGTTCGGTCGCACCGACCACGCCCTCGCGCCAAGAAGACACGCCATCGCCCTCCACGCCGCCAAGACGCAGAGGTCTTGATTGTCTTGAGAATTCGCATCCTCGTGATTCTCGCGAAGGACTTCAGTCGATCCCCACGGACGGCGCCAGCTGTCGACGATTCGGGAACCGGTCCCCCGCCGAGCTTACTTGTTGAATGAGGGATCAACTTGGGGCCCCTTTTCCGCAAGGGTTGTACGTCTGAGAGCGTGCCGAGCAACGGAACGAAGTATATGGGACAATCGTAAGCACAGAGGGTCGTTTTTTATCTGGTTCGGGCCTCTCGCGGGGGAGATAATAACCCTACGTCCAATGATTGCACTAGTATGCGAAAGTGGGTTACAATGCGCTTGCTCGGGAGGCCCCGAACGATTCTAAGGACTCCCGTGAGCAAGCGAGGTGTGCAGACGTGTGTGTAGTACAGAGTGTCCAACCCCCAATTCATCGTGGGAGGGGGTATTTATAGAGAATTACAGGAGGCAAATCATTTATTACAGGGGCGCGTTACTGTAGGGAACGTAAGCAGTGCAGTGGCCGTGCCACCCGTTGGGTACCACGCGACGTGGGCACAGCGAACGCAGACCAAGGCGGCGCGGACCGTGGCAGCGCGAATCCTGGGTGTACGTTCTCTCGAGCCGCTGCGCATTTAATGCCACGTCTTGCTGTCGCGGGCCCTCGGGCTTGGCTTGCTCGGGGATGCACTTGGCGGGGGACAGGGTAGGCCCGTGAGCCGGGCTATGCGAAGGTCGGCCTTACACGCGCCACCCGGGCAAGAGCATAGTCGGTTGGCGCCGGGCTTCGATGGTCGTCTTGGTACAGTATATTCAATCCCCGACAAGAAGTGATAAGAATTTCACTTTATAAATTCTCTTTCCTTCATTTAGCTAGACTAGGGGTGCAATCGGCTCGGATTCGGTCGGATATTGCTCTTTTCGTATCCTAAACCGTACTTTTTGTCGGATTCGAAATCGGATACGGATAGTATCGGATACGAATACGGCGCGGATAATATCGGTCACAGATTCGAAGCGAATACGGAGCGGAATCGATATGATACCGAATATTTTTTTGTCAGATATTGTGCGAGAATAGATACCACATATAGCATACAGATCACAGTGATTAATCAATTGTATAAGTTTGAATGCAACAAAACCATCGCAAACTATTTTCTTCTTAGGCAATTTGACTATTTTAATGACTTTCAAGTTATGATGCAGGAGGTGAAAATTCTCGGGGGCAACAGAAAACTCTGAAATCAGTGAGTCTACAAAAATTAGTGAGGCACAGGCACAAGACCACCTTCACGGGCTCAAGAAGACGGATTGAAAAACAGTTTTGGGATCTATCTTAGATCCGTTCTTCAGCTGAGCTCTCTCGGTGGCACAAGAGAAATAAAAACGGTGAGGCTCCAGAGGTTGGCCGGCCAAGGAACAGCAACCGGCGAAGTCTGCCGCAACGGAGGCTGGGCGAGCCGCCGCCAGAGGCGGCAAAGGCGGAGGCTAAGCCGCCGAAGGTGGCATCGGCCGGAGGAGCGATGCGGTTGTTGCAGAAACCAATGCAGTGGGCGTCTCCTGCGGCGCGGGCCGTGCAACGCGCAGGTGCAGGCCGTGCGACGTCGCTTTGTTGAAGTTCTTGTACACCACTCCGAAGTGATAGCAGCAAGCTTCTTTTGCTCTTCACGGGCAAGCAGCAACCGGAGCTCGTGGCTCTGGCTCTTCATGGGCGTGCGGCAACCGGAGGTGGAAGGCAGTGGCGCATCGCACCGGGGAGCGCTGACGATTATGTATGTGGTTGCCGGATCGATCGGATATCCAAATACATTTTACCGGTATATCCGAGAAAAAATTCGGAATATTCCAATCCAACATATAGTAATATTCTAAATCCGAATTCGAAATAAAGTATCCGAAATCGATACCGAATCCAAGAACTATCTAAAAAAATATCCGAATCCGATTCGAACATATTCGGTCGGTCAGAAATTATCCGATCCGATTACATCCCTAAGCTAGACAATATGATAGTAAACTGTGTATACTTTCGAATTTCTAAAGGAAATGGGTCTCAACTCGTGGACCAATTTCCAACAGTCAACACACAGGACAACGCTAGTTCTTTGGAGGTCAATTGCATTTGGGCAACGAGGCCATTGCCATCGACGCGCTCACTGCTCTGCTCGGCCTTCCAACTCTTCACTGGTGGCATTAATTAAACTTGTCCAGCTCCGCCATCCTTCGCCAGGTCAATGTCACCACACCCTAATGAAAGGTCACAACACCCGTTCCGTACGGTGGTACCAAACATTGTTTCTGTATAACTTGTTTCCGTACGGTGGGATCAGATCAGGTTCCTGTATTACTAACAGGCGTTGCCGGGATTTGTTGGGCCTTATGGTGCACAAGGAATGATACTGTTTTTGACAATTGCATATCTAAATCTTTCGTGCGTGTCTTGTTCAGAGGAACGATCGGCTTCCAGACATGGGTCAAATTACAGCGAAGTGAATCGATCAAAGAGGGTCTCCTCAATGTTTGCCGTCTGTTGGAGACAGTTGCTTTGCAGTTATTCGCTTCATTTGGCTGGTTTATTGTTCTTAGGATTGGTTATCCTGTTTGATTTGCTTTGGTTCCTTTGTCGAAACAGTGTTTGGGTCTATCGTTTGTAATAAGTTTGGTCTGATTCTCTCCAAGAGAGATGAAACCGGAATTTTGTTTCCATTATCTAAAAAATGTAAAACAATTAACCAAATATTTGTGTCTTGGTGAATGGTGACAGTTTGGCAGTTGGGCGCATACAATTGGTGACAAGTGAAAACATGGGTTCTGAATTCTGATAAAAAAAATTGGTGGTCAAAAAATTTCGCATTCATTTGAATTTGAGAAAAAATGGGGGTATATGACCACACTACATTTGTTCAATTTCTTTGATTGTGTTATTGCCTACCAATGCCTGTTATTTTCAGGACCAGAAGAGATGTATGTAATCAATTCTTCAGAATTTTTTAAAAAAATCAGTCGAAATTTGGAAGAAAGTTTAACTATGTGTTTGAAAATCTCGTGCGATTGACTGGCTGATAAGGCCGATAACCGGTCTTACCAGCCTTATCAGCACCTCTCGGTAATTTTTCCAAACCGGTAACGTATTCCGTGGCAACTGTGCAGTGTAAAATGGTACATAGGCTATCAAAAGCTAAATTGTAAAATGGAAAAAACACAAAGTGAGAATAAACTGCAAAGCAGAAATACCACATATAAAAATACTGGAAAGCAAATGCTTTTGCATAGTTTGGCAAACCCCTCCATAAAACATACGATCTCTTCAATCACTGCGTGTTGCTTATCTCGTACAATGCAGGCATTGCTGAACATAGATGCCATGTAATAGCTGATCGAAGAGGTCCACGTGATGGAAAGTAAAAAACTTACAAGCAGGTAGGCAAACAACAAAACAACAAGCTCTAAAGCATGAAGAAGCAGCTTCACGTCTTCCATGAGATCTCCAGGAAGAAGAGGTCCACATTTGGAATTACTGATGAAAACGTGAAAATTTGCTCCACATGTTGAAGATGCAAGGCAATAATAGTCAATACCTGGCACAGTGAAAAAAATGGGAGAATGAAACGTGCATCAGAGATTGAGAAATCTTACAGTAGATAACATAGGTAGTAAGTAATTGTAGTAGAAATCAAATCTAACCATCCATTTCTTAAGCGTATTTTAAACTTTTTCTATCCATTCATCAGTGCTATTTTAGACTTTTCCTAATTCGTTTATAGTTTTGGATTCACCGAATACCTAATAATCTTCAGAAGCTTCTTATCCATTCATCCGCTATTCATCAGGATCATATGACGTGTTTTACCGTAGAGCACAAATAGTATGATATAATTTTTTACCCTTTTACTTCTTTCTGAATTTTACTAACAATACTATAGGTTGTAGTATAACTAGATCTAAATTAATTTATTCAAAGGAATGGATGGCTTATATTGGTTTTAATCCACCGTACAACTATGTAAGCTTCTTGCGTTTCAGTTTTCAGTTACATTTTCGTACCTGTAAATACGCGGTCAGGCCAGAATCGAGAATATTCAACAGCTACTCTCGAGCTTCGATCTCTTCGATCTCGCTCGTCCGGCTGCAGGTAGCGAAATTGTCAGACTGAAAAGTCTCTGCTTCTGTCCCGCTGCGGCTGCCTCTGTTCTCTAATTCACCAATCTGCGAACTGTTCTCCGGGAAAATCTCTTCCTTGTCATTGATGCAGGGGGTGATCCGGTTGCGATGCTTGCGGGCTTCTTTTCTCACGACGCCAAGCGTCGCGCTTATGCCCCGACTGTCGCTTTTATACCATGGAGAGCATCGGAAGACGACCTTTTCGAGGCTTCGGAGGTGCTCGATGCCCACAGGATCTTCACTTGCTGGGCCAGCGTAGAACTTGAACGCAAGATGTTTCAGCTTCGGCATAGCCCCTGGCTCAAAGGTCACCCGTGGCACTCGGGAATCGACGCAGAAGCTCTCAAGCATCGGGAACCCTTCACCGCTGATGGGGATCGGCTCTCTTGGGAGGACTTCCAACCTTACTACAAGAGTCTGCAGGTTGGGCATCTCCCGCAGAAACTTGAGGTCATCACCATCCCTGTCTAGTTTGCAGAGCCTGATTTCTAAGGAGGCGAGAGCTTTGAAGTAATCTTTGATCAACTGCGGGATATGCATGCGTCTGCTGGGAACCTTGAACAACCCAACATGAGGAGGTACCGTGCACATACCGAAACGATCAGAAACCACGATGGAGAGGACCTCCCTACACTCTGCTAGCAAACGCTTTGGTATACTCTTCTTCAGATCTTGGCTGACGCCCGCAGGCAACCTCACACCTTCGCGGGAATCCCTGCCACCAGCAAGCACACACAACGATTTTGAAATCTGACCTGCTTCCCACGGTAGCTCTCTGACCTCCCTGCCTCTTACGTCCAGAGTCTCCAGATGCTGCAGTCCCCCGATTTCCGGTGGAATCTTGCTGATTGGTGTCCCCTTGAGACCAAGGTACCTCAGCATTGTTCCCTAGATCCACATTGTTTTCATCTTCAAGATCCAGCACTCGCAGGTGTTTAAAATGCTTGAAGGGGACTGCACTCGCAGCATCAAAAGCATAAATGGAGCGAATATGCGACAAATCCATTTCTGAAAAGTCAATTCGATCCTTCTGATAATGTAAAGATAGCCGACGGATTTGTACAGTATGCAAGGACGAAATATCAGAGCCATGACCCAAACAAGTAACAAAATTGTCCTCTTGTGATTTGCGTCTTAGGAAGGCTAGCGTTATGGCGTGGATCTCATACCTTTTTTCTGACGAGGTGTCGCTTACCGGCTCAACCAATCTACTATTGACAAGCTCGTCAAAGCAACCTTCTGCTGCTTCCTCTTCATGAACAAATCCTTCAGCAATCCATTGCCTGACCAAACTATCCCTTTCAAAGCTGTAATAGATAGGGTATATACTACAGTGTAACAAGCAAGCCTTCAGATGGAGAGGAAGGTCATGGTACCGACTTATTATTATCCTTTTTGATAAAGCCGCTTGGGCACAAGCAGAAAGACGATCAATTTCGTAGACAATGGCATCACAGTCGGTGCGGCATTTGTCAGCTATAGCATTGATACGAGTTGTCATTATTATTCTACTACACGTACTATTCTTTGGAAGAGACTTTCTTATGATGTCACCTTCTTCCCAATGCCAAATATCATCAATCACGACAAGATACCTATACAAGTTCAAAAGAGTAAGAGTTACAAGAAAACTGGTGGAACTGGCCTTGCAATTGCATGGCTAGATTTAAAAATACGGTTACATTTGTTATATATGATTAATTTACACTGTCATAAACTGACACACCAAAATAAATGGTGCAGATTTTACTCATTTTCTCCAGAATAATGAGAGAGTTTCTAATCTCTCTTTTTAGAATTTTAGGATTACTGTGGGAATTAGCCCTCCAAGAGAGTGAGGTATCGTGCTCACTTACTGTTTATATTTATATAGATATCTTTGGTCAAGATAGCACTTGTCAATACGTTGGATTCCAATTTGAATGGGCAGTGATTAAACAAAAATGCAACGTTGCAAAATTCGTAAAAGTTATATATTGTGCCCCATAAACTTCTTGTCTGCATTTTCTAGCTTTGCAAAAATTTTCTGCATTAAAGAAAATTGTTTTCCTTATTTTTAGTAGCTGTTATTGAATTTTTAAAATTAGTCAAAACCTGGTCAGAGCTAGGAAATAATTTATCCAAAACTTCTCATAATTTTTAGAGTTGGTTTTCTTATTTTAAGAATTCTAAGTTGTTAAATCAATTGGAAAAAGGTTTAAAAATACGGTTCCTTCGTGGGCCGAATCCTTCCTTGTTGGCCCAGCCCAATTCATGTTCTGGTCCAAACCTAGCCCGCGCACTGACCTCCCCGCCAGCTGCCTCCATTTTCCGCCTTGTGAAAACGTCTTTCTGCCGACCCGCCTTCCCTGACCCTCAGTCTCTAACAGTCGGGCCCATGCGCCAGGTTTCGTCTTCCACATGCCGTCACTACCATGGGAGAAGAGCTTTCGAGCTATTGTAGCATCCACGGGTTTCACACGTCTGCTCACCGTTTCACCCCTCTAACAACCAACGCCCTCGGCCCCCCTATTCGCGTGCTGCCTCGGCCTTCAAGCTGAGTTTGGAATCCACCCAAAGCCTCTATCGCGTAAGTTCTTACGTTTTCTCCCATCCGGCTGTGTCTTCTTGAGAAGAGCGCTCTCATCTCACCACGAAAGTCATAGCCGACCACATCTGAACCTTTGACGTTCCTCGCCGTTTCCATTTTGCCCATTTGCAGTTTGTCTCATTTACTAAACCACTCGGAACATGACCATTGTCCTCAGCTTCGGTGTGCACAAACCACCATGCTCTATCGTGGTTCGTGCCCTATCTGGTGAGCCCTTGCCTCGACTTCTGCGTCAAAGTAGGCCTTTTGCTCTCCTCTTCAAAAGCCCTTGAGCAATTTCTTGGTTCATGCAGTGTAACGCCGAACCTGCACCTTCTTCCTTGTCTTTGGCCACCTCCGTCGCAGCTTCTTCTCTGGTGAGCATTTGCTTTGGCCGTGGACCTTCATAGCACCACCTCATCCTACTGAACCACACCTCGTGCTTCATTTTATCTTATTCTCACCATGGAGTTTCATCACTGTTAATCATATCAACGTCGCCCCTGTTCCCTGTCGTCAAGCCATCTTCGACCATGTGAACGTTGTTTTTGTATTAATTCGTTGTGAGCCGGCCTTGATCCTCATGCACTCATTAGTTAGGGTTGAGCAAGTGGTTTGCACCATCGTAGCTAATGCTTTGTTTAGCGCCGTCCCTTCTTCTGTTCCGATGACCATTGGTCCTCGTGCCACCACCCTTCACGTTGCAGAGTCTCCCAGAACACAATTCCATGCTCAGATCCAATCCTAACGCTCTCCTGTGCCAAACCAATCCCTAGCCCGAGCGCCTTTGCTGCTCAATAGCATCGTGCCGCCACCTCCGTCCACCTCTTCGGCTGTCATCACCTCCCCGAGCTTTGTAGCCTCCTCTCTCTGTTCCTGAGCTTGCTTGTGCCCTTCCGGCGCCGGCGAGCTTGCCCGAGCCAGCCACGCCGCATGCAGCACTGTGCTCTGCACAGTAAGCTAGTTTAACTAGGGTTAATTATGTAATTATGAGAATTATTAAGTTAGTTAATATGGGTTAAGCGTAATGTGTCGCTAATATGTGGGACCTGTCCCATTAATCTGGTAAATAGGAAAGACACTTTCAATTATTTTAGAATACACTTTCTCGGTAGGATAGCATACTCCAGCAGAATACGGCTTTGACGTCACCGCTTTCTTCCTTTTTTCTTTTTCCTAGATTTTCTCAGCCGAACCAAATTCAAATGCTTATATATTTTGCATCTGAACTCTAAATTGAGGGAAACTTAATTCTAATTTTTCTAAAGTCTTGAGATTTCATAATCTACAAAAAAAACTGAATTTGGTCTCTGTTTATATTATTTTGGTTCTTATTGTTCTATTTGGTGTTACGCAAATAAATACCGACGTTTTGGAAAATCCCGCCAATGAGCGAAGGCAAGACCAAGAGCTCAACGAGCAAGATAAGCACCCCTTTGATCATATTTGATCCCATACTTTCACCATTATGTATGTTTTATTCAAAATTTATTATGCATGTGTATAAATTTGATAAAAATTGCTATATTGGTAAGGATGGTAGATGTATATCCAATTGTTGCATTAACCCTACCTTGGAAAATTGATACGCCCATTGTTGTCATTATTGTGTTGCTATCCATTGCTTGTGCAATTAACTGTGGAATTTTAGATAAAACGAAATGGTGGATGGTTAGCCATGCTCATATCGATACTAGATAAGCTAGGTTGGCGATGATCAAAATATTCAAAAAAAATGTGAAACACTTGTGAAAGGGCTCTCAGGTGGTACCTCTATTCTTTTGTTATCAAATAAAATTGAAAATATTTTTTAGACTTGGATCAGTGGTTGTAGAGACTGGTACAGTTGCATGAGATTCTAGAATGTGGTAGTCTCGCTTGGGTCGGTAAGGACCGATCTAATATGCGATAAACCTGAGCATATTTTTACAACCACATATGCCTTTATGGGGTCGCAAGTGTAACAAGTTGCCGTGCTCTAGCAATTAAACCTCATGTGGTAGATGATAGGTGAAAAATCTAGCTAGTGCGTGCATGATAGATTGTTAGAGTACCTCCATGTTCGTAGAGGCTTTGCGAGGACCACAAAGTCTACCAACATAATGTATGAGAGCTCTCCATATCATAAGAAGGTATCATAGCGCGGAGGCACTGGCGGATCTAGAGGGTGGGCCGGGTGGGCCCTAGCCCACCCAAAAATGTTTGCAGCATTTAGCTGTGTTGATACCCCCATGCACAATTTGTTAACTTTATGCCGCATTCTTGATCTCTACTACTCGTGAGAAAATGATCAATACCCCTTCAAAGGCATTAAACACACACAAGCAGGGTCAACCTATGTCAAAGAATCAGCAAGCAGGGTCAACCTATGTCAAAGAATCAGCAACTATACGTCTATACCAATTAGTAAGGTACTAAGATCAAACTGAAAGTAATAATCTTAGCTGTTAAAAAAAGAATAATCTTAGTGCAAATTAAGTATCCTGGCATGTAGTAAACCATCTCATGCTTAACTATGGTGAACAAGCTTTACTGACGGGCTCTCAGTAAAGCTTGTTCAAACAAATAGGCATAAAGTTCACGATTTGGTGTACTTGCTTCTCAAATTGGTATTGATTCTACCGTATGACGGCAAGTGTTGAAAGAGCATTTTCTGCTATAAATTTCATCAAGAATAAGTTGAGAAATAGGATGGGTGATAGTCTTTTGGACGATTGTCTAGTCACATTCATTGAGCGAGATATTTTTTTTAAAGTGAATGAAGAAAATATAATGGACACTTTCATGGCTATTAGAAAGCGTAGACCCAACAAGAAGTAGTATTGTAATCTTCTTCAAATTATTGTAGTCGTGTAAGTTTCTTTAAGTCAAATTTCATACTTAGTTGTTGATTTTAAAATGTTCGTAAGACACCTTATTAATATATCATGATGCACTTTTGGTAAATTCTATATTTGTATTGTATATTGGCATGTTAAATTTACGGTATTTAAAAAATTTATACTAAGTTGGACCACCCATACCAAAAATCTCGGATACGCCATCGCTGGAGGTTGTTAGAACCAAGAATGTAAAGGCTTTATATAACATCCTGAAAAATACATTAAAATAAAAATAAATATTTTGCACTTGAATATGATTATTTCTGAGTTTTCTTGGCATTATTGGTTTTTATTTGGATTTCCTTGGATTTTTTTATTGTGTGAAAAATCAAATAAAAGAGAAATGGGGAATGAAAAAGAGAAAAAGGTAAAAAGATAAAAAGTAAAAATTTGGAAAATTTGCCATGATAACTTTGAGTATGTAAGTAAATCATTTTAGCCAGAAAATGAAATTTTATACATAGAATAATGTAGATATAAAATAAAGAGACAACTTTTAATTCTAAATAATGCATTGTCGAATTTATAAAATATTTTGTATATTACCTGGATCTGTAAAAATTATCATGATAACCCCAATACAATTTATAACTCTGGTAAAAATATCATAAATTAATAATGTGGTTAATATTTTTCCAAATTTAAAAATAGAAACTCTAAAAATCTAGATAGTGCTATGTCAGAATTTTTATAAAATAATGGTGCAATTTTTTGACTTGAAAATTTTATATAAGAATTCATGGTATGAATATAACTATATTAAAAAGTTTCAAAAATATTTGACTTCATTTTATACCCAAAGTAAAAATAAGTTTAGAGATAAGAATTTGGGACAGTTACTGTTGTAGGAATATTAGTAATTTTTAGGTAAGTATTTTTTATGTAAAATTTTTACCAGCCATCAAACCTTTCTAGAGGACCCAGGTCAAAAGGTTTGAAAAATTTCTACCAAGATTTGGCAGCACAATAAAATCGGTGATTGAGTTGACCGAGCCAGAGTTATCTCCTTTGTTACCTCATTTCACTGGCAGGTGGACCCAACTTCGTGATAACTCTGTTTCTTGGCGCACGACGAGAAAACTGTTTGGTCACTATCAGTGGACCTTGGCCCTGCTCGTCAGTCTCCTCCCTTTCTTCTTCCTCTCTGTTCGACCGACCGAACTAATCTCCTAGTGCAGCGAACCCGAGCAAGCTTCGCCCGTGCCATGCCTTGCCTTGTCCAAGCACCAAAAGAACTTCGCCACTTCACCACCAAGGAACAGCAAGCGGTCGCAATTTCTTCTCCCGTTCAAACCCTGTAAACAGAAGCCATAGCCAACTACAAAGAACATCCAAGCTCACGTGAGTGCCGTGCCATTCATTCCTTCACTACCTTCGCTTCTCGGTTCTGCTACTCCTCCATTTCCACCAAAACATAGAGACGAGGGGGAAAACAAAATTAAGTCGCATCGGTAGTTCATTCTCTAATTCCTCCACAGAATAGCACCTTGAGCATCTAAGAAACTCATCCCACACCTCATTCCCAGTCTTCATCACCCGACACTCGCTGCCACTGTGGAGGGAGATGATCAGAGAAGGCAAAAGGGTAAAAAGAAAAGAGAGAAGACTCAGAGCAGATATAATAACAAAGTTGATTACTTATTTCATATTTTATCTATGTCATCTAGAGAAATCAATAAATTCAACGTGTACAATAACTGTCTCTAAATGTTGTCTCTAGAGAATTACTAAAGCATTTAATTTAGGTATTTAACACTAACTTTATCTTTGTTGCTATTGACAAAACACTAACTTTAACACTAACAGTGCTTAGGCCAATTCCAACATGGGCTTTTGGCTGGCTATTGTATGTTGTTTTCCGTACGATGTTGACCGTTAAATAAGAGTCGGCTCTTTTTCTCTTCTCTTTTCTCACTTTTCCATATAAAACAAAGCTGATATATACATATTAATAATAAGCTGAGCTGAGAGTGTGACTCAGAGACGTCAGGATCTTGTGTTTCTCCTCCAACTCCGTATTGCCTTTGGACCTGCCCTTTGGTTTCGGGTAAAAATGGCTCTTGTATTCAGTTGGCAGCTTATTGAAAAAAGTTTTGAAATTAATTGTTTGATTTAGATTCGCTGGATGGTGAAATACAATCAGACGAATGAGTTGCTAGCAGCCGTATATCTGGTATAAATAGTTCCAAATTAATAAAGCCAGTGTTATTAAAGCTTTCTATTTGTCGATCCATGGTTTTATATATAGGCCCTCTTCGGAACAGCTTCTGATTATGCGGATTCTAGATTATAGTCAGCTGTCTGGAGAAGTAGCTGTCTAAAGAATCTGTTGACTGGAGAATATGGTCGTTCGGCAATCCTGATTGTCTGTGTTGACTGTTGATCGGCGTCGGTGACGGATGAGCGGATGAGGGTGATAGATAGGGTCTAGGGACAACGGTGGAAGCCCTTGTCCTGTGACGACTCGTGGGAGGCGGAACTCGCAGAATCTGAGTCAGAATCCGCAGAATCAGGTGGGTGACAGCTTCTGATTCTGTGTACAAATCAGATTCTGATTCTTGGAGAAGTTGTCTAGAATCCTACTGTTCGGCGCACAATTAATCCGTTTTTATTTTAAGCAGAAGCTGTATTTAAGCTGAAACGAAGGGGCCATAGATTGCTACATTGACAAATCACAATAGTTATGTACGTCTCAGATAAATGTACAACTCTTTTATTATTCACATGGAAATAAAGTGTGCAATATAAATTATATCAATCAAGTTCCCTATATACATACGTTTCTTTGCGCGATTGCAACAACATGCACGTATGTTCTGTACGAGCTGCTTTAAGATTAGCATCTCATGCATGCATGTATCCTGCCGGTTTAATTGCAGAAGGGTTAGCTCGATCCATGGGCATGGATGCACGTGACTTATGTACAAACCATTTTGGAACAAAATTCATGGCCACAACCTGTACAACCGAAAGACCAGGATGGCTCAAAGTTATCAACCTGCCCATGTGAGGCACCAAAGTACCACTTATCCAGCCAGCAACTTTAATTCCCCAAATAAAACTCAATGTGGAGCTGAGCTTCCTTCTCTAGCTTTCAAGCATATGGAGGCAGGCCTTGCGACCATTGGATATATGTGCAATTAATTCGACGGTCCGGATCATTCCGAATGGAACACACTGTGTCAGATATATGTGGGAGCTAGCTAGCTAGCTAGATTAATGTGGACCATCAAATGCCAATAGCATTTGAGCAATTTAAGCAAAAGATATGTTCATGCATGCCATGCGGAAAAATGTTTGACTAGGGATCCAATTCCTATGTGGAAAAAGCAAGCTCGGTTTGACTAGATGGATAGAAAATGGAAAGCCCCAGGAACCGCTGGATAATTAAGCTTAATTTCCAATTAACGGTATAGATCAAACATGCATAGAGACAGATTTACTGAAAATTAAACATGAGTGGTAGAATATTTGGACCACTCGAGTTAGTTCTAGATTCGACGGCTGGCTTGGACGACCTTCTTTCATACATGATTCAACAAGAAAAACATCTTATCCAATAATGTTACATGCATCCCCCCTAGCCGGGCCATTGATGTGCCTATCCAATTAAGTTTCATCGTGATCACTTGGTGATGGCAATGCCTGCTTAATTTTCCCATTACAAACACACCCGGCGGCCATGTGAACAATGTGAGACTACTTGCGTCACTTCCACATTCCTTCTTGAGATTCCCGTAGAAAAAATCTACGGCCAGAAGCAATGTCTAAAGGGGTTAATTTAGCCTCCATTTTTTGTGATAAAGTGACTTTGCCTCAGCTGCCCGAATAGGCATGCTAAATGGACAGGAACAAAAGCTATCTAGCAAGGCTTGAGGGGTGCCATATATGAAGATTAGGATGACACGCCACTAGCTAGCTTAAATGCTAATGACTCATTATATCCTCAGTGACATGCTCATCAACAGCGACAAGCATGATACTTTGCTGTTTGCAGCAATTAATGGAGAAATTAATCAATGTACGTACGTACGTACGGGACACCGGGCTTCGGTTGCTTTCTGGCATTGCGACAAGTGGATCGAATTGCCAATTCGGAAAACATGCCTGTACCAACATTTTGTGACGATCTGAACCTGATCAGCAAGATGTACTGTATATATAAATAAATATATATGAGATTTCTTGTCGGTTCACATTGCATAATGGTTGCGGAAATTAAAGGCACGTGGCATCGCTTCCATACATCCATGTAAATAACTAAGGCTTGCATACATCGCCCTCTGCTTTCTTTGATGTAACCAAAGCTTTTCCAATCAGTTGGTTCTTTGATAATACTGTAGCCTGCAACCTCGCAAGTAGCAGCTGCAACGTGCAGAAAGGAACTCAACTTCTTACTCTAATTAAATCATGCAACTTGCAAAAAAACATTTCTTTTTTCTTCTTGTATTGAAACGAATGAAATTTCTAATCCTTCCAACGTGCCAATGGGGAATACTCCTTCTACAGGGTTTCAGAGTAATTTAAACGTGAGAGGTGCTTCCATATTTTTCTTTTTGATAGTTGCATAAATATCAAAGCATAAATGAAGGATAGATAGTGATTACTTATCGATTCGCTTGTTTTAATATTTCTACAACTTATATTGAAAGGGAAAGCATTGAAGCACTTATAGTGATTACTCCTCTTTATGTTTCTTTTCTTTGACAATTTGAATTGATTTGAGAATGTGATGTTGCCGGGGAAGACGGGGGTACGTCTGTTCACCCTCTCGAGAGGACAGAGCAGGAAATGGGAGGGAAAGCATGCCCCAGCTTTGGCATTCTATAATCATGCTGTCAAAAAGCAAAACAGTGCTTAGGCTATTCACAGTGCATTGTATCTTATCACAATATTCAAAGCTGCCATGCCATATGATATTATAGAATATACAACTATCCCAATACATGGTATCATGGATTGTTTCTTAGTCCCCACAAGATAATTAAATGCTAGATGCGTATGAGAGTATGAATTGTGGGCCACTTAGATGATTCAAGTTTCAATGTCTATGATTTCGTGCTTAAGTGGTATCTTCCTCAAGATACAGCTTTCTTCTCTCCCCTCTTAACTCTCTTGCCACATCATCAAAAATACTTATGTGGCATGCATTAAATGGGTATGTTACCATGCACTGGGAATAGCCTTAGCACTTCATATTTTTTTTTATGTGGCGTGGCCTCCTATTCTGTATATACGTAATGATAACCAACATCCTAGAAGAGAGAAAGGCGTACTGTTAATTTGACTTGCTCTGGACATGACATGGAAACGGAAGTCCTACTTCAGAGATCAGAATTTATCTGCAAAAGTTCTGCTGTTTCATGATGATTTTAGATCATATCATATCATTTTTATTGTAAGACAAAAAAATGGACCTTTTCATTCCATAGTATTACCTTAAGCAAAGGGAGTCCTCAGAAGTATGCAAAATTTCTGAAGTTTCTAGAACGTTAGTTAATTTGTTCTTGGTTTGTTTAGACGAACTAATTAGACTCCGGTGTCATCTCCACGTCATTGTTTTTAAGAATATCACTTAAGGCCAAAGTGAGGTAACGATAATGCATGTCCATTGAAACAATGTTTGCTGCATAGCATTATGACCTAGATGGAGTTGTAATCAAACAATAATTAGCGAAAGATACTTGATATCCACCATATAACTATACGACGAGGACACAATATTCATGTTGCTATTCTTAGTATATATAGGACAGCATTATTTTGCACACATTAATTAATGAGAAGTCCCTGACCAATTATTGGCTAGCTAAGCCTAGTGTATCAACTGTTCGTTGCTTCATGGCAAAACACTCTTGCTTGTGGCGAGTGGTAGGTAGCATTCAGGCTATGGTTACATTGACAGTACCGCACCGAACATTAGGAAGAGAAGTTACATATAGAAATATTTATATAGAGTTGCAGACTTTGAGTACTATATTTTAGCAGGCATTGATCATGCAAATCATGCCTCTGATTAAGATACCTTCTCCTCTTGTTAAACAAAACGTAAAGATGTGATCCATGGATAAGAACAATTAGTCTTGAACCAATAGAAGGGTTACCCCGACCACGTACCAAGCTACTACTGAACTTTTTGCACCCAAAGCAGGGAACTAGTGGGAGAAAAGGGGACACAAGCGAAGAGCCATGCAAATTACTCAACAAAGCAGGCCATGATTATCACCACTGCTTATGACAACTGTTTCCACTGGAAGCATGCATGTGTTTAGGAGAACAAATCCTGATCTTTTAGTTAAAGGTATGCTCAAAGGCAGTCACTAAATGAGATTCCCTCGCCTTTGCTTCCTTAGCCCAAACACTGGCCTTGTTTTTCTACCATGCCAACGTGAAATCAGAGGTGAAAAGTTGTAGAAGCTGGAGGAAAGAGAAGTATGCAACTTATTCCTTCCAGGAGTGAGAAAGCAAGAAAACAACAGTCATTTGCTTCACGTCATATGACCAATCAAACAGGGTCTATTCTTCTCTACTTCACTGATTTTTTCCAAGATCCTTGTTATTTATTCAAGCTTTGATTCGTACGTGTTTGACCCGTTTGAGTACTCATGTCTCATATATACACGGTAGCATATTAAGTGCTCTTCTGGTTATAAAAACGGTCAAGAAATTAGCATCAGCATTAGTCTTGTTACACCTTAGAGAACCTTGTGTCATGAGTTGGTATGTATCTTTATAGCTTTTAAATTTTGACATCTGATTGACCACTAAGTTAAAAAGAAGTCTTGTAATGTGCAGAACAGCAGATACGACAGTAGTGCTGAAGTAAAACTGAAATGCTAGTTTCTAGGAAGGAATACTGTGGACATCATTTAGACCAAAAAGAGAACAAAATCTAAGGCTGTGCTTACTCTAACTACAGTACATAGTTATCCACAGTAACTTAGATTAATATTGACAGGTTAACTGCAACATGTCCAGTGACCCTTTTTACCGTGAAAACTCTGTGAAACCTACAATAACAAGTTTTAAAAAATTTTCAAAAAAATACTACACGTAGGGGAGATGAGCTTCTACAATCTTACAAAATTCAACGATCATACTCAATCGCATTTGAAAATATGAAAAAAAACAAATAGATAAATGAATAGTACTGAACAGTGGAAAATCACTATTTAGGCAGGATTTTTCTTTTTCATATCTTCCAATTGCAATTGAGTTTAGTCTTTAAATTTTGTAAGATTGTAGAAGCTCACCTACCCTACATATGATATTTTTTTGAGAATTTTTCAAAACTTATAGACATAAATTTCACTGAGTTTTTACGGTAAGAAGGGTTTTCACTAGATATTTGCCCAGGTTAATAGGCTATCTACACTAACTAATAGTAGGCCTGTCTATCAAGTTTAATGAGCTATTATCGGGCTTCTTTCAAAATTGACATAATTCAACATAAAATTATTTTATTTATCATTTAAGTAGTTATTTAAGATTCGAGCTAACAAATCAATATCGAGCCGAACCTCATTAATATTTTTTTTTGCTTGAAATGGGCTCTCTCCAATTTTGAACTTATTAACTACTGTAATTGAAGTAATTTTGATTCAAGCCCTAAGGTGCTTTTTTTTTTGCCTGACCTAAATTCAATAGCCTTCTGTATCCAAACATGACGTACGTCCTTGCGTGTTGCAAGCTCACCCTTGATAAAGTTGCCAAATGGCTCCTTTCCTTTTGAGCTGTTGTGATGCAACAAGGTGCTGTGTGGTGCCACATGGTGGGCTCTTTGTTCATGTTGTTTCTGTGTTCATTGCTTCAGTGTGATGTGATTGTTCACCACCGATCAGATGTGACTTGTCGATCTCCCATGAAGGTGATAATACTCTTGAAGGTAGATTATTGTTCCAATAAATGGTTGTAACTACCGAAGGCCCAGTGATTATCACCTTAAGTTATTCTTCCCTTTTAGACCCAACGTAGCTCGGTTGGTTCGCTCATCAGGTGAGCGCATGGCCCGCCGACGTTCATCTTTGCTCGGACACGGGCACTCAAAATTCCGTCTAGGCTAATGTCTTGGTCGGAAATTAAACAAAACGTGGGTACACGTGCACACGTGTTTGGTGGGACATTCTCGTGCTCCGGAGGTCCTGAGGTCTCCACAAAATTTCTTGATATGTGTAGCGGACACATACACATGTGTGCGTGTGTGGAATGTGTGAGGGGGTGTGCATGTGTTGTGTTGTGTCTTTGCACCCCTAAAAAAGGTTATTATTCCCTTATAATTCTCATTCAAGCCATCACCCCCTTGCACATATAATTGGATCCACTTCTTCAATAAAAAAATCAGAAGAACTACATATCTCTTTACTCTTAAAATAAATTTAATCAAAGACTTCCCTGATCAACTAGACTTACGTAGAATAGGGAGTCAAGTGCGAGTACTACAAGCGTAGGAAGTTCACTGAAATTGTGGCTACTGAAAATCAAAGTGTATAACTGTCGGAACAAATTGTGGCTACTGAAAATCAAAGTGTATCATGAAAAAAAAGAAAAAAAAGAGAGAAAAGAGAACTTGCGGCGAAGATCACTCATAGAAGAACGTCATGAGTCATGTTCATACAAGTGTGACTACTGGTCAACCGATGGTAACAGAAGCAAGGAATTTCATAGCAGTCTAGATGGTCAACACGTCGAGGAAATGTTACTTGTGGTACTCATACGACGTAGGACTTGGGGTCAATTCAATTGCAGATACTATGTCAAGTCGCCTCTTTTGTCTGTTTTTCGTGTATTACTAGCTAGAGTTAAAACTGTTGTTGTAGCCTTCTTGTCGTGTAGAATGATTCGAAGCAACGACTTTGCTTAATTAGCTGGAAACCGATCGATCGAGGTATACAAGACATGTAGATTTATGAGTAATTCGAAATCTATTATGTACCTCCATCTTTTGGTGTACATGTCGCATCCGTAATAAACATGAGAGACGATCGAGAACCTTTGACTCGAATTCATTAGCCGAGCCAAGTTTGCAAGCCTCACAAGTGGCAGATGGCCTTGGCGCCTCAGCCCAAGAAACGAACCGGCCCATCCGCACGCGCGTCAGGAGGCCACCTGCGTTCTACCGCTGCGAGTTGAACTGGCGCGTCAGTGCAAGCTAGTGTCAGTAATAATGCAGAAAATACATTATCAGGTCAGGCTGCAAGTCCCTCGGATAATCAGAGCCTTGATTGATGCTAGAATTCTTTCAGATCTGTCATGGTGAAATCAGCGTGCAACGATAATCTGGACAATACTTCTCATTAGCACGCTGCAGTTTGGCAGAAATAGTAGTATATGGAGAAGCTCGATTCATTAATCTATAGCATCTCACGCATATAGTTTTTTTTTTCCCAGAATCATCCCGGCTTCTTGCTTTGTCTCGCCCGGTCTACTCTCATCTCCCTCACCATGAAAAATCCAATCCACCCCGCTGTATGTTGACTCTAGGAGTGCTTGGATGCTTGCTAATGGCTGTGAGAAGAACAGAATTGAGAGAATCCCCACACGGGATACTGCAGCCTTGCTGAGTGAATATTCTGTCGGATGATGAACAGTATCTCTGAGGGAAACTGAACCGAATACAACTAAGTCCTGAAGACTAGGACTTACAACAAAATTACTCAAGTAAACATTTACATGGTTGTTTCAACACCCTCCTTCAATCTTAACCTTTAAAGAAGTTTGAGATTGTTACTAAAATTTACAAAACTCTATACCAAAAGAGCTTTAATGAAGATATCGGCTGTTTGATCTCGTGATGAAATAAATCTGATTTCCACCAACTTCTTGGCAACTCGTTCCCTAACAAAATGAAAATCAACTTCTATATGTTTGGTGCGAGCATGAGAGATAGGATTTGACGAGAGATACGTTGTGCCCAATTTATCACGCTACAAAGATGGTTGTCTCGACTGAAATACTCCAAGCTCCTTCAGCAAAAACTAGATTGAAAACCTTTACATGAGCAGCATTAGGAAACTCCTTCAATAGTTCAAGGTAAAAATAAGAACAAGCCTTACAGGAACTAACGAACCTTTTTCAAAAACCTCAACTACAGAATCCCCCTTTTATGAACTACACCGCAATCACTATTCACTAACCCCAAAAAATCAATGAGATTCATTTTATTCTTCTAATTTAAGCTATTGAATGAGATCACAAAAAATAATGGTACGCTTAACTATAATATGTTACTCCCCCTGTTTATGTTACTGGAGCTAGTTCCTGGTTCATTACTTGCTGACAAATTAAAAATCTCTCACCATAGTAATTTGTTGGAGTGATTGTCGGAACTATTCCCCTAACTCTGCCACTGTGGTCCTTTCCAAATACAGCTATCGTAGCCTCTTCAGTAGATCCTTGCCATCCACCCTTTTCTCAGCCAATTTCTGGGATACCTCATTCTACACATTGATCTTAGTTAGAGAACACGTACAAACAATTGAAATATTAGAAAAGAATGGATACCATTTTTTTCTTCGGTTGATGCATTGACGTATAGTTTTATGGCATTTATTAAAGAAAGTTGCTTGATCTACCACCCCACCAGTGGCATCTTCCTGCAATTATATATTTCAAATGTATGAGGAAACAGATGCAAGAAGAAAAAAACAAATAGTACCTGATGATTACCGGTCCTTTCCACTTTCTAGCATAGCCTTTTCTCCCTAATGTGTGTGGATGCTTAATATTTTTCACGTTTTTCGAATGATATACATACATCTTGTCGATAGGAGAAGTCAGTCATCCCAGCAGCATCAAATGAAAAGAAGTTTAAACAATTAGAGGTTCCGTGAGTATTCGTTCGATCGGTAATACACTATTCAAAGCTTATGGATGGATAAATCCTAATGTAGTATGGGAAAATCGGATAGTTAACAATTCCAGTAATCCGGAAGACTTTTATTTTTTGAGAAATTAACACCTTTCTTGTTTTTTGTTAGAAACAGGGAGGGATTGGAGAAATTAAGGAAGGATGGAGAGATGACGCCCAAGGCAGGCCTAGCCAAAGATGTCAACTCCTCAGAAGAAGTCAACTCCTCAGAAGAAGTCCACTCCTCAGAAGAAGAAGTCAACTCCTCAGAAGAAGTCCACTCCTCAAAAGAAGAAGTTAACTCCTAAGAAGAATAAGAACAAGACTTGAAGCTGCTAGGAAATGAATCTGAACAATGAATCTGAACCTGTTAATCTTTTGTTGTTTGCTTGGATCAGAAGTTGTTCTTTTGTTGTTGGATCAGAAGTTGTTGGACCAGGAGACTTGAAGCTGCTAGGAAATGAATCTTTTGTTGTTTGCTTGGATCAATGAATCTGAACAATGAATCAGAAGTTGTTTGCTTGGATGGTTAATCTACATCTCTGTTGTATGAACATTATGAATTTGAACCTGTTGTTTGCTTGGATGGTTTGTCTGGAGTGTTTTTGTAATATACAATTGTCTCCTGTGATGCATTTGTCTCCTGGCTGGTATACAATTGTCTCCTGTGAATTTGAACCGGTGATGCATTTGTCTCCTGGCTGGCATGTGATGCATTTGAACCTGTGATGCATTTGTCTCCTGGCTGGTATACAAATGCATTTGTAATATACAATTGTCTCCTGTGAATTTGAACCGGTGATGCATTTGTCTCCTGGTTGGCATGTAATATACAACTCCTGGAGTGCATTTGTCACATTTGCATTTGTCTCCTGGAGTGTTTTTGTTTTTTTCTGGAGTGCATGTAATATACAATTGGCTGGACAATTGTGATAATGTTATGACCAAAACACCTCTTAGTCACAACACTAGTCAGAAAACCATTTTTCAATAGTCATCAACTTTAGTGACAACACTGGTCGAAGGAACATTGGCAGAACAGATTCTTCAATGTAAGCACACTGCAAGAAAAGTTCATTTTGTAGAATTCCTTATCTACATTTTACAGAAGCATTTCCTTATCAACTTCAGTTACAGAAGCATTTCCTTATCTACATTTTACAGAAGCATTTCCTTATCTACATTTTATGACAGTTCTTATCTGCATTCACAATCTTTGAACACAAGCACCATAATCCACACAGATTTGTAGAATTCCTTATCATTTCATTTCCATACTCCAGTACAAAACACAGGCACCAGAATCCACACACTTCAAAAATTGCAAAACATGCAGATTTGTAGCTTACATTACAAAACACAGACTAAGGGAGAAGCATCACTACATCATTTCACAATTACATATAGAACCAATACTGTTAGCATTGCAGCTATCACCATGTTGCAAACAACCAGGATGCGGCCCATCTTCACCAGCTTTGACACTTCCAATTTGATACCGAAGCATTGGCCTTCCCCTTTTTCAGCTTTAGGGATCACACATTTATCCCCACATTTACCAGACAGTGAAGTGACAAATTCTTCATATTCCTCACGCCACATGTAGAATACACACCTCCCAGGATTCTGAAAAAATATCACAATAAGCTAATGTACAGTCACATGAACCCTAGACATGAATGAACCCAAAGCAAAATTTCCAAACAAAAAGATACAACTCATATACATCTTGCTCGTTGCGCCGACACTTGAAGAAGGTCCTCCCTGGGTTCTTATTTGACCTCGACACAAGCTCGAGAATCCGGTCACCGCACCTAGGGCATTCCACGAGGGGCAGCCCACTCGGACCGGATTCAAGCTTTGGAAATGGGCGCACACCTGAATGAAGCGAGTAGCTCCTCTGCGACATCCTGAGGCCGCTGCTCGGAGTGGCCGCCGCTTGTCCCTTGTCGCCGTCGCCGGGGAAGGAGGCAGCCCTAGATGAAGGTTTGGTTCGGGAGGGTGCTGCGAGCTGGCCTGGTGGAACCACGGAAGAAGAAGCTGGTTTGGGTCGGGGGCACGACCGTCTCCCGTGGCTAGGACTGCCCCCAGGTGCGGAATTCATTTTAGAAAACCGGAAATGGCATTTTGGCGAGAAGGGTCACGAGGAGAGTGGCATTTTAACAAAGGCAACTTCGAGAGTGGCATTTTGGCTCGCGCCACTCTTGGTGGTGGCATTATATCAATTTTCCCGAGGAGGACCTCGTGCGTAGCCAAGGAATTAACGGAGAGGGAGAGAGCTACCGAGGAGGAGGAGGCTACGGGAGGGAGGCGAGCGAGCGAGCGAGCAGAGGAACCCTAGACGCAAGAGAGCGAAGGGAGACCGGAGGCTGTGCATCTCGCGAACGAGCGGAGCTGCATATGGTGGGCCTGGACGCGAGAGAAGACCGAAGAATGCGTTTCTACGAGCCTAGATGCTGGATGCAACAGTACACGAGCTGAGCCAAAATTCTCTGATATACAGAAAACCGAACAACTGCATTAAAAATTAAAGCTGCATCCACTCATAATATGCAAGTATCATACAAGCAACCAAACAGGCCCTGTAACGCTATACAGTTAGCATTGAACTGGAGATTGGGCATTGCTCCTTTCTGAAAAGCGAAGCACGACGCGCTGCAACACCTCAACTTGAAACACTTGAGAACTGGGACTCCCGCCGGGTCAAAGATGATCATCGTTTGTGCAGGCGCTGTCCGGACATACAGCGATAAATAATAGTAGTGAGGGCAGGCAGTCCTTTCAGAATAGCAGCACCATTCATCGAAAGCTCCCTAACTGCAATCTTCATAATGCTGAGCTTGCCAAGTCCTCTGATCCACTTGAGAAGAACAGGAAATGTGCAAATGCTCGGTGACAACTTAAATCTCTTACAAGGGCATGTGGGCCTCCATTGCGGATTGGATTCGTGTGCCAACCCTTCACCCAAACAACTGGTGCCATGAGGTGGATTTTCAGTGTTGGTGCCTCCAACGCGTCTTCTCTTTCTCGGCCCACAGGAAGGGACTCAAATCTATTATTATCCTAACCTGCTGGCACTGGTGGAAGGAGCGAAACAATAGGGTTTTCCGCCACGAATGGACAAATCATGATAAAATCTTACGGCGAATAAAGGACGAGGCCACCTCCTGGGCTGATGCGGGAGCGTCGAAGCTTCAAGGCCTGTTAAGGAGTCTCTAGTCTAGGCCTCCTCCCCTACCCCTCCCCACCCCACTCCCTTGCTCCCCCCCCATGCCTTAGGTGCGGCCTTCGCACCTTGGAACTCTCCTTTCTTGTAAGGGTTTCTCCTCTTCGTCTTAATATATACACGGCCGTTGCCGTTTTCAAAAAAAAAAAAATCTCTTACAAGGGCAGGAGCAGAGGACACTCTGCTTCCCGGGCCATCGCAGGACATTCTCATTCTTGAAGCTCCTGCCATATCCAAAGTATTTAAATGAGAGGAGCCTGCAGGTACCAGAGTAAGAGATTTGAGATTCCTGAGTTTTTCAAGAATCGAGCCCAGACATTCCACTTTGCGCTCAGATAACTAGACGACAATATAGAACAAGTGAGATGCAGATCTCGGAGGTTGGTCAGCTCGCCAAGGCTCTGCTGCACATTGTCTATTGTGTTACATGCTGAGATCAAAATATCCAAGTCTTTGAAGCGATGTCATGTGGCCAATGCCACTGGGCAGATTTATCTCACCTAGAAGACTGAAGTGCGACAAACGCGGCAAATGAATTATGCCCAATGGGACCACACTTACTCTTGCAACAATTTTCACTGTGTCTAAATATTGTAGAACTTGCATCTGGGTTGGCAGTTGCATACTTTGCATGACATGCATCGATATGCAAATATCTCAGTCGAAACAGTTTCAAGATTCCAGTGAGGTCGTAATTCAAGTCATCAGGATTAACCCATAATTTAACGATTAGAACTCGAAGAAACTGAAACTCAACAATAGAAGTCATGCACATGAACAATCCAAAAAAGACAAGTGATCGAACTTTTGAGTCTCTCAAAATTTCTGATTCTATAATGCCGAAGTGGAGAGCCAGTCGACGAATCTTTTCAGCAAGTCTTGTATCGGTCTGAGTATGATCTACTGCGATGACGAAATTCTGTTGTATAGACTTGTACATGATGTGATCAAGTATCACGCGATGCACTGTACAGAACAGCACCTCCCCATTGTAGGGATATCTTGAGCAACCCATTGCTTCACCAAATCATGCTTCCAGATTTTATAGCTCTTGTGATAAATGCTGAGATATAGCATGCATGCTTTCGCACAGTGAGGAAGATTGTTGTAGTGAAGGTTGAACACTTTCTTCGTCCCTTCGAAAGTAGCCTTGTTTTCCATCGAGTTGTCAATATCAGCGAGACCGGTGGCCTGCACATTGTGCAGCGGCGGAAGCGTCCGAGATAAGCCGAGGCCTAAAGGAGCAATCACGAAGCCGTTCGATCGCCTCCTTCAGTCGAATCGAGTCCTGAATTCTGAGACCTTCATCTGTGCGGATTCAGCTTCGCGTTTGAGGTGGCTGATCTAGTTTTTGTGCCGCTTGCACAGCTTGGCGTTTGCGATGCCCAGGGAAGCAGGGACTACGGGACGGTTAAGTTGCAAGGCCAACCGGCTCTGCTCAATCTAGTCCAAAGAAATCACTTGCGTGACTCCTCATACCAATGTTCGTAACAACAACACAAGAGAAATGATACCACTCATACGTCTGGAGTGAGCAAAAGTCTCCAGATGCTTCGCCCACTTTACGACTTACCTGGCCATACGATTTTATTCTGTCTTCGTTGCACAAGAAACAACTTTATCTTCCGTATTGACTCACGTGGCCCAACTTAGACAGGACACTCATTTCTTATCCGCACTAGTATGTCCGTCTCAATCTGATCTTCTCTCTCTCCCGTCTCGTTCCCTCCTAACTCCTCGCTCTCGCTCTCTCGCTACACGCCAATGTCATCGATCCGACATGAAGGAGACTTCTGAGGTCGCCATTGCCGCTCGAGCTCGTCTGCGGCCGTCGGTAGTGGCGTTGGCGAGCGCCATTTGAGCAACGCGCATCACGGGCCGTAGCCTTGTTGATGTGGAATACGCCGGCATCGAGGCTACCTCCTCCTCTGCCGAGCTCATCTGTTTGTCGACGGTCATCGCTTCCTTCTGTTCTAGTAGGTTGTTGCAAGCGTTTTCTCAGTTGTTAGAGGCCCTTTCTAATTTGTTGCACAGATTGTTTCAAGCAGTTTGACATAGAAAAGTTGCTTCAAGTTGTTTTTGTTGCAATGGGTTAAGTGGTTTGTTGCACACGACAATTTTTGTTGTTGCAATTAGATAGTAAGGTTTGTTGCTTCGTTTCTGCCGTGGGTTTTTGTTGTAGCCAGATGAAATTTTGTTGCATGCTACACTAATTTCTGTTGCATTTGTGATGTTTTTTTTGTTGCGCCTGTGAAAATCAGAGGCACTTGGAACTTGGAAGCTCGCAATTCGTCTTTGCGGCCTGCATGTTCATATGTACTGTTTTACAGATAGCATTGGATTACAGATAGCATTGGCTGGTTGTTACTCAACTAATCTAGTTACAACAAACTATATTAGCCATCAGTGGCGAAGCCAGCACAAATGAACAGCCTGGGCGCAATTACATACTACTAAAATTCATTGAAACAATATATAATGGACACAACCATTTTTCTAAAGACACACAATAGTTTAAGTCATTGAAATAAATTTTTAATTCTGGTACTTATATTTAACATCAAATTAACTAAATGAAAGGAAGCATGATGAAGAACTCAAGATGGCCGAACGCGAGGCAGATTCATTCTTCTATTCTTTATGCCTTGGAACCGCCGCAATGTGACATCTTCTTCAAGTTCTTTGAATATTTCTCGCTCAATGTATCACACCATCAAATCATTGAACCAATCATCATCCATCTTGTTACGCAATTTAGTCTTAATGATTTTCATAGATGAAAATGCTCTTTCAACAGATGCCGTGGACACTGGCAATATCAATGCCAATTCAATGAGTCTATAAACCAATGGGAAAACCATATGTTTCTCTGTCGCAATCATCTTAGAAGCCAAACTAGCAAGATCTGTGCAAGTACTGAATGCTGCATGCCTTCTCACTTGAAGAATATAAGTCTCAAGTTGTTGTCTAATTAGTGAAAGATCACTAGAAGAGAAATCAGCATCGTAAATTTGAGCAACCCGAACAAGCTTATCAGTATCAAACCTAGAGAAGCTATTCTTTGGATCAAGGCATGAAAAGCATGTCAGTAGCTCAATAGTTGATTCCCCAAACCGATGATTCATCTCAACACATATTTTATCAAGAGCCACAAAGAAAATCCCGGCACGATAGTGATGAAGGAAAGTAGTAGTCTCATTTCGGCGCTTTGCACGACCTCTAAGCGGCATGTCATCCAACATATTTGGCTTGAAATATTTTTTTGCTCACAATATTGTTTGGCCTCATTAAACACTCCATCCCACCACTATCCCTCATTGTGGCTAGTTGAGCTTTAACATCTGTATTAGTTCCATAGCATGAACAATATTTATATCTTTTATTTGCAAGATACTAGAAAGCTCATTTGTGATAGCAAACAACTTTAGCATAAGCTTCATAATGAATACAAACTCAAAAGACTCCATTTTGTCAAGCACTCTGCATTGGAGAAGGTCCACGAATATCTTTTTCAACCATTTCAAGTACCTCGATTCTTGAGTCCCACATTTGCTCTAATCGAATAAGAGTTCTATGATGTGAACCCCATCTAGTATCCTGACTCTAGCAAGACTAGTCTCATTGATGTTTCCCTCTACCCGATTCAATCTCCAAAGATTCAAGCTTACTCAAAATATTGGTATGATAGCTTTTAGTCAATGCATCCCTTCTTTTGCATGAGGCACTTGATGTGGTCACAATCAAAGATATGTACTCAAAGAAATCATGAATAGCTGAGCAGCAACTAGCAGAAACAATCACCAATTGCAACCGATGGGCAAAACAATGGACATAAAAAGCATGTGGGTTTTCATCTAAAATCTTTTTCTGCAACCCATTAAATTCACCCCTCATATTTGAAGCTCCATCATATCCTTGCCCACGTATCCTAGAGATGGATAACTTGTATTTATCGAGGATGCCAAATAATGCTACCTTTAATGCATCGGAGGTAGTATCGCTAACATGGCGTAGAGTAAGGAATCGCTCCACGACCTTTCCTTTAACATCCACATACCTAAAAATGGCAATAAGATTATATTAAACAAAAATGCAATGATGACAAGTCCAATTCAATGTAGTACAAGTATGATCTAAGAACTAACCTTAGCATCACCACCATTTGCTCTTTCACTGATATGTCACGCGACTCATCAATAAGTATGGAAAATTTTCTATAACCAATCTCTCCCATGATCACACTTGTGATTTCTTCTGCAAAACATCTTGCAAAATCTTTTTGAATTTCAGGAGCAGTCATCTTGCAATTCTTTCCATGATCAAAAGCATGCCTCACAATTTCATTCTTATCTTTGTACCAATCTATCATCTCTAGAAAGTTCCCCCTATTTAAGGATGTAGAGGACTCATCATGTCCCCGAAAAGCAATGCCTTGTGCTATCAGAAACTTCGAACATTCGAAAGATGAAGTCAAGCGAATTTTATACAACTCCTCTACTTCATTACTTGCACGATTCAGCTTACTTGGGATACTCTGTCTTTGGTTTTTAAAATCATCACAGTGCTTGACACACTTGTTATGAGCACTATTCACTCCACCAACATGTTCAGGCAATGCTTTGTATGCATGCTTCCAATCATTAAATCCCATTTTGTTAAACACATCATAGCCAAATGTTTCTGCCCTCCCTGGTTCCTTAAAAAGAAAACAATAGAAGCAAAATGCTGCATCTTTGGACTCGCTATATTCCAACCAATCATATTTTTTATACCAAGATTGAGAAAAAGCTCTTTTACTATTTCCAAATGATCTCAAAGGAAAGTTCACAATAAATTTGAGTTGGTCCCTTTTGTATGTATGCCCTTCTAGCTTGATCTCGAATCTCGATAGGGAACTCTGATTTGTTTCCTAAATGCGGATCACTTACAATTTCATCAGATTAAGACCTTGGTCATTATCTTGGCGGTGCGAGAAGGAGGTGGTGGTAGAGGAGGAGTTGGACAACGGCTCAAATCAATCAAATACCTCCTCATTCCTAAAAATTGAAACACACGACACATCATTAGGCATTAATTAAAATTAGTCAATCAATCATCCTTGCGATGTATAATAATTTAATCACCTTAGAGCCTTAGACAATTAGCAACTAGCATATTAAATTATTTCTTTGAACTCTGGACCACTCGAGCACACAAATAGGCAAATAAAAATTTACAAAGTGACAAAGCAATCTGACAGAAAAAGGCAAGAAGCGTACTAGCTGTCTCTTTGGATTTTCTCCAGAGTCCAGACGGACAGTAGATGGAGTGATGGACCACGGCGATCACGCCTCACCAGGACGGAGCAGAGGCGACGGCGAGAGCGATCCACGAAGACAGAAGGCCATCGGCGCGGCGGCGCGGCGTGCCCTACGCAAAATGCATAAGCGCAACCCTTCTTGGTTCTTCCCTCGATCTTCGTCGCTTCGTGAGTTGAGAGCGCGTCGATCACGGTGCCGAGCTTTATCTAGTGGGCCAGTGGCGTTAGGGGCTGGTGACTCGGTTTGACTAGTGGGCCATAGCTTCGGCATGGGCCCGGCCTGGCCGGACCTTGGCTCCGCCACTGTTAGCCATAGAGAATATCTAGGAGTCCATCAACCATCCGCTTGTTATACAACACGTATGTTTGCTTAACATCCCCCCTCAAGCACAACTTTCCCAAGTTGAGATTGTACTTAAAATTCTCTAGTTGTCGTACACCCAGAGCTTTGGTGAAACCGTCTGCAACTTGATCTCCAGATAGAACGAAGTCAATCTCCAACAGCTTGTTGTTTACCCTTTCTCTAACAAAGTGAAAATCAACCTCTATATGTTTTGTTCTCACATGAAAAATTGGATTAGAGGCAAGATACTTTGCAGCCATATTGTCACACCACAACCGTGCCATTGGTGGGCTTGAAACTCGTAATTCCTGTAGGAGTGTTTGTATCCACATGATCTCAGCAGTTGCATTAGCTAAGGCCTTATACTCTGACTCAGTACTTGATCTTGACACTGTGGCTTGTTTCCTGGCACTCCATGAGACAAGATTAGCTCCTAAGAATATTGCAAAGCCCCCTGTCGACTTCCTATCATCCATGCATCCAGCCCAATCAGCATCTGAATATCCACTTACTATCATGGATGTAGACTTACATATTTTTAGCCCAAGTTTAGTACAGGACATAAGATATCTTAAGATCCGTTTCACTGTTGCCCAATGTGTAGTGGTTGGAGAATGCAAGAATTGGCAGACCTTATTAACAGGAAAAGCAATATCTGGTCTTGTCAAAGTTAAATACTGAAGTGCCCCAACAACACTTCTATATTGTGTTGCATCGTCGGGTCCTAGAGGTGATCCTTCATGTATAGACAATTTCTCACTTGTAGATAAGGGAGTACTTACAGGTTTGCAATCCGTCATCCCTACTTTCCTTAACAAGTCGGAGGCATATTTATCCTGTGTTAGCACAATGCCATCATGAATTTTGTTCACCTCAATGCCCAAGAAGTAATGCAAGTCGCCTAGATCTTTTAGTGCAAAATCCTTCTGAAGATCTTGCAATAATGCCATGACAGCTTCCTGCTTTGAACTCACCACAATTATGTCATCAACATAAATGAGCATGAAAATAATTGTGCTCCCTTGATTATAGAAGAATAGAGAAGTATCCGCTTTAGATCCTTTAAAACCAAGATCATATAATTTCTTACTCAATCGAGAATACCACGTCCTCGGCGCCTGTTTGAGTCCATAAAGAGCTTTATCCAATTTACATACATAATCAGGACATGCCTGGTTTTCACACCCAGGTGGTTGCCTCATATATACCTCTTCTTCAAGAATTCCATGAAGAAAGGTATTTTGTACATCCAGTTGCGAAGTGTCCATCCCCTGGAAATAGTAATAGAAAGAACAACTCTGATAGTAGCTGCTTTGACAACTAGACTAAAGGTGTCCTCATAATCAATGCCATATCGCTGTTTGAACCCTTTTGCAACCAAGCGAGCCTTGTATCTATCTAAGCTGCCATCTTGTTTCCTTTTAATTTTATACACCCACTTACAGTCAATAATATTTCTACCTTTCTGAGGAGGGACTAAATGCCAAGTTTTATTTTTGATAAGCGCCATATATTCAGCATCCATCTGCTAAGTTGTGAGGTTCACCAGTAAGCATGAGACACCCATATTTTATAGTGCCATCAGTATAAAGTTTAGGCTTACGAATGCCAGCTTGGAGGTGAGTCTTTGGTCGGTGTTGTTGTTCTACGCCCCCTGCCAAAGACATCGCAGAAGATCCAGCATGCACCGAGCCGGACGGAATGAGTGCATGCAAAGAAGTGCCAGTTGAAGGAGGGCACATGACAGCCGTCGGTGGAGCAAGAGGCACCAGCAACACATGTGGGGGTGGTGTGGCATCAAGAGACGATGTGTCGAGGGGCAAGCAGAGACTTGGCGAAGTTCGGAATGTGCTAGGGGAACACGCGGCATCGACGGAAGGACAGGCCTGTGCCCGAGAGGAAGCATGTACCGATCCCACAGCGCCTAAGGGGGAGACCGCCTGACTCCGAGGTAGATCAGAAGCCAATCCAGAGGCTGGCATAGAGAGATCATCGTGGGGTTCCGCGCCGGTCTCGCCAGCGTCATTGGAGACATTATTTGCTGCTGTTTCTTCCTGGAATTGAACCAAATCTTCACCAAAATTGTTAGCAGATGCAGCAGGAATATTAGACACATCAGTATGCAATTGATCGACCCCAAAAGAATTTGTAGTGGGATTGAGAAGAAAGGGTGGAAGGAGGTTGATTTCAGACCGGAGCCGTTGCCCCGCATTAGGATGCAGATGCATGAAAGGAAAAACGAACTCATCAAATATCACGTCCCTGGAGATATAAACTCGACCAGAAGCTAGATCAAGACACTTAAAAACCTTTATGAAAGGGACTATATCCTAAGAAGGTGCACTGTTGGGATCGAAATTGGAGCTTGTGCTTGTTGTATAGTCTCAAGTTAGGCCAACACGCACAACCAAAGACACGTAACGAGGAATAATCAGGCTGTTGATTGAAGAGGCATTCCAGGGGGGTGTCATACTGAAGAGCACGACTAGGTGTGCGATTAATCAGGTAGATAGCAGAAAGAAAAGCTTCGCCCCAAAATTTCAAGGGCAGGGAGGCGTGGGCAAGGAGAGCAAGCCCAACTTCTACGATGTGGCGATGTTTTCTTTCTGCAGACCCGTTTTGCTGATGAGCATGCGGCTAGGAGATGTGATGGGTAATGCCAACTGTAGAGAAAAAAGAATGCAATTTTTGGTATTCGCCTCCCCAATCAGTTTGCATTGTAATAATCTTTCGATTGAACAAACGCTCAACAAGGCTTTGAAACTCATAGAATTTTTGGAAGACCTCATATTTAAACTTGAGGAGGTAAATCCAGGTGAATTTACTATAATCATCAATAAAACTCACATAGTATTTTTGTCCACCTACTGAACTAGGCGCGGACCCCACACATCAGAGAAAATGAGTTCCAAAGGTTGGGATGAAACATGTTGAGACTTTGAATATGGTAATTGATGACTTTTTGCCTTTTGACAGGCATCACAAACGGAATGTTTATTGGATTCTACTAAACAAAGAAGATTGAATTTGTTAATAACTTTCTCCACAATTTGAGATGCAGGATGACCTAGGCGACTATGCCACCTCTCAAGAGATGGTTTAACAGCTCCAAAAGCTTGTTTTATTGAACGCGAAGATGGTAGGGGATACAGCCCTTTGTAACAGTTCCCTTTAAGCAGAATGCTCTTCGTGGCCTGATCCTTGATCAAAAAATAGTGAGGGTGAAACTCAAGAAAAGCAGAGTTATCAGAAGCTAATTGATGAACAGATACAAGATTTTTGCTGGCTTTAGGAACATGGAGGACATTTTTAAGGTGGAGATCACGGCTAGGGGTGTTCACAATTGAATGACCAATGTGACTAATTTCCATACTTGTACCGCTTGCCATGTGAACTTGGTCATGTCCTTTGTATTTGTCACGCACGGTTAGCTTCTCCAGCTCACCAGTGACATGATCAGTAGCACCGGTATCTGTGTACCAGTTGGTGTCAATCCCATAGGACGTAGTCGCCGCCCCTGCATACCTTTCATCTGGAACGAAGTCTTCATCAAACCGATGCCAGCAGTTCATCACCGTGTGGCCCTTCTTGCCACAGAGCTGATACTTTGGCCGGATGTCATTGCTGTTGTTGTAGCCGCTTCTGTTGGTGGAGCCATTTCCATTCTGTCGTGGTAGATTGGGGCTGTTGTTGCGCCCTCTTCCACGATTGCCGCCGTTCCTGCCGCGGGCACCATTGCCGCGCCCACGTTGGCTTCCACGCCCTCGGTTCGCCATGTTCACCGAGAAGGAGCGCGACTCGCCATGCAGCAGTTCCATTCTCTGTTGAAAACTCAATAATTGAGAGTAGACCTCACCTATGCTGAGTGGTTCCGCTTCCGCCCTGGCAACAAGAGCAGAAACAATGGAGTTGTAGTCGTAGTCGAGGCCGGTGAGGATATACGAAATCAACTCCTCGTCATCAATGGCTTTGCCAGCATATGCCATCTCATCGGCCAGGGCATGCATCTTCCCCACATATTCAGCCATGGAGAGATCGCCCTTTTTTGTAGTGGCAAGAGCTATTCTGGTGTTGACGGAGCGTGCCCTTGTCATGGAGGAGAACATGCCCTCCACAACACTCCATTCTTCAGCAACAGTTTTGCAGATGGCAACCTGGGATAGAACGGTGCTTGTCATGGAAGACAGCAGGTATCCCAGAACTTGTTGGTCGGTGGCAACCCATTCTTCATGCTTTAGATTGGAAGCTCGCAATTCGTCTTTGCGGCCTGCATGTTCATATATACTGTTTTACAGATAGCATTGGATTACAGATAGCATTGGCTGGTTGTTACTCAACTAATCTAGTTACAACAAACTATATTAGCCATAGAGAATATCTAGGAGTCCATCAACCATCCGTTTGTTATACAACACGTATGTTTGCTTAACAGCGCCACGAGGGCTTTCGATTAGATGAAATTGGTAGAGAAATAGAAGGCAGGGGTCTTTGAAAAAAACAGGTGTGACTACGTACTCGAATTCAAAATCTCATCTGTGGAAATCGGTCCGTCCCTGCTGTGCTCAATTCCAATACGGGACTGCTGGGGTTCTTAGATACTTGTTCCCTGATGGCAGCCTCCGCAGCCTCAAAAACATCATAATAGGGACACTTGATGACGGCATTGACTTGCGTGAGGCAAGAGAGGTGCTGGATGCCAAAATCAAAGTCTCCATTCTTTTCCCCTGCGCTGAATTCAATCCGAAACCTTCGGAGCTGCGGCATGGCCCCTGGTTTGAACTGCAGCCCCATCACACCAGACACACGTGTACACAAACACCACGAGGCGCTGGAATCCATTGCTGCTAATGGTGCACCTTCCTGGGGCATCATGACCACCTGAATTTAAGTTGAGAAGGACCAGATTAGGCAAGTCGCCGAGGACACGGAGACCTTCCGTTTCTACTAGATTGACGCTGATACGCAGGTGGGTGAGGTTTACGAGGGAGGCCATCTTATGTGGAACTCCTCCGAGCCGACCGAAGATTTTCAGCTCAAATCTTCGGAGGTGACGTGGAGGAACCCCCAATTTATCCGTTAGTAAGAAGACCAAATCAGCTGCAGGGTAATCATCAAGAAGTAGAGACCGAAGGTTCGACTTTACAACCTCGTTGAGGAAAAACATGACGCTCCCTCGGTAGGCACTGTATTCCACCCCACGTCCATTTCTATCCCACCTTACGCCCAACATCCTCAGCCGCTTCAATTTATTCAGCATCTCTGCCACCGAACTGAGCGAGCGTCCACCTTCGATGGTTGATACTTCCTCTAAATCTTGCATATCGCCGATTCCACTCGGCAGTACAAAACCATCACCAAGCAGAGACACCAACTTTCGCAGTCCAACTATAGATGCAGGCAAATACCTCAGTCGGGTCCGCCTCAAATCTAGGGTCTCCAAGTGCTCTAGTTCTCCAATTTCCTCTGGTAGCCTACGGATTTGAGTCCCTCTGAGTCCCAAGTATCTCAGTAGAACCAATCGCCCAATGCCTGCAAGATCGAGTTTCTTCAAATTGTCTGCATCTTCCAGATCCAGCACGCGTAGAAATCTCAAGCCCAAAATTTCATCAGCCCTCGGTCTAGAATACCCAAAAACTGTAAGGGATCGGACTTTTGAAAGGTGCACGGTGCTTAACTCCAAGGTACTATCTTCCTCTTTGCTGCTGTAGTCGTGGGAGAATCGCCCAAGGGATCGGACTTTTGGTAGGTGCACGGTGCTTGATCGGACTTTTGGTAGGTGCACGGTGCTTGACGCCAAGGTACTATCTTCCTCTTGGCCTCTGTAGTCGAGGTGTAGAATCACATCACGTGGCATATTTCTGATGTCTTCATCCCATGTTGCAAAGTTCTCTTCACTGGACAGGCATACAAGGAAATCTCGAATCTCACCATGAACGGTGCAACCCATCACTGGCCCGTCGTCGTAGTCGAACACCGGCTGAACCAGTCTCCTTTTTACAAGCTCGTCCAAATACATCTCTCCTATTTCCCATGATCTTCCTTCGCCTCTTTTAGGTATAAACCCTTCAGCTATCCATCTTCTTATCAAACGATCTCTTTTGATGGTATGGTTCTCCGGAAAAACACTCAAGTACAAAAAGCAAGACTTCACAGCCAAAGGGAGATCAGCATGACTGATATGGAGTATCTTTCTCATCCCTTGTAAGGTGGGAAATCGGTTCACGGCTGCAGAAATATATTTCTCAAGAATCTCCGGCTGTGCCAATAATGACGATTTCCTGGAAAATAAGCCGGCTACAACAATTATCGCCAACGGTATGCCGCAACATATTTCCAAGATGCCATCAAATGCTCGTCTAAGCCCAATTGTACCTCTTTCTTCTGAACCAAATATTAGTCTAAGGAGTAAGCTTTTGGAGTCACCCTCGGTAAGAACGTTTATCTCACGCACACAATCATTGGGATGGCTCGAACATGATTTGCCTACTGCACTGTTGCGAGTTATTGCCACTATCTTGCTTCCACGGTCGTTCTCGGGCAAAGCACATTTGATATACTTCCATACCTTCATGCTTTCGATGCCATCAATTACAACGAAGTACCTAAAGCATAGATTTGTGAAAGAATATATTAGAAGGCAATATTTTTTTTTTCAAATTTTGCGAGTATTAACATGCAAGGCTTGATATAAAAATAAGAGATATACAATTCAATAAAATTTAATTCATGGAATCAATTGTCAAACCATTGTACTTGTATGTTTTATTTGTTTTACATTCATTATTTTCACAAAATAATTTACTAATGTGTCTATATATACACACACACTATTCACAAAATAATTTACTAATTTGATCCTGCAATCAACAAGAGAAAAAAATATCTAAAGATCTCACAAGGATAATTTGATCTAAACTGCTATTGAAGCTGATTAGATTGTGAGACGATGATAAATGTAAGCAGCTTGATTGTACTAATTAGATGATGGGTAAATGTAGTTTTTCCCCCAAAAAGGCGACACGCAATAAGATCGGAGAAAAAACAAACCTGGTATGTTGTAAGTCGACAATGATCAACATTCGGCGATACACAATTTTATTGATCGAAGCAAATTACAGGAGTGTTACAAGGCAAAAAAACTATTCGAAGTTGACAAAAAGTGAATAAAGTAGTGTTTGCACCAAAAATCGGCAGTAAGGGTAAAATCGACATGAAAGAATTATAAGCCGATTAGGATTCGGATTGGCTTGAAAAGGCCGACATGCACTCGGACTAATAAGATGACATGCACTCGGACTAATAAGATAAGTGTAACCGATTGAGCTCAAGTACAGATAAACCTGAATCGGTTCTAGAAGATGCAACAAATTTGGAAGATCTTTATCGGTTTTAGAAGATAAGGCAAATTTGGTTAGCGATCAGAGTCCTAGACCGATACAACGACGAATTTGGAAAGATTACGACACCGGTGCGGATACGATTTGCAGAGTCCAAGACAACTACGACCAAATCGGCGACTATATAAGAAGAGCCAATCAACCTGCAGAGGACATCGCAAGATCACAACACACAACCTACGTGTACTTTTACCTTCTGCATTAGTTTTTTAGATTAGAATAATCCCTCTTCAAGTCTTGTACTCAAGTCTTGTAAAAGTCTTTCGTCGAATAATACAAGTTGCGCATCGCCGGTTATTGTTCTTCGTTGACTCCTATCCAGGTCTGATTTGCTCTGTTTTGCTGTGCATCGCCTTCTCAGAGTTTATCTGCCTTTTATTCTTCCAGCTAGCCTTCATCGGCTAGTTGCTACCCTTACGTTCCATCGGCTTGTAGCCGATCGATCTAGGCCGACCAGCACTTTGGTACTAGCCTTAACGATTCACATTCTCCTTATCGATTGTCCAGTCAAATCGGTGCACTTCGCATAAAAGCGAACCGGTGTTCGTCCGGTGTGTTGCAACGAAACCCTCTTCACGCTTTTGGCGTCAACACATTTTGACCGCGCCGGTGGGACAGATCAAGAAGATGAAAGCAAGCGAGTCCATCGCTCCAACCGACGTCAACACGGAGGCGATCATCGCCGCCACAATGGAGGACTTGACTCTGGCGGCGACAAGAGATCGAAGAAAGAAAAGTCGCTTTTGAGGAGATGATCTTGTTGCTACCAAAAACCCGACGAGGGTTATCAAAAACAGCTCTCCGACACTCAACCCTATCACGATACCAACAAACCAGCCGATCGGGTAAGTCGATACATGCGGCTCGGCATCGAAGTTATCTTCTATGATTGAGCGATCGGTACATCATGCGCGATCAACCAATCATCGGCCTTGGTCACAACTTTGGGGCCGATGATAGAAAACAGCGTTAAGACAATCGCTCAAAAGTTGGCCGCGTCGGAAGTCTGTTAGAACCATTGCAACAACTTCCGACGTATCACGCTTCGCGGGCGCTAACTAACGTGGCGGTTAAGTCGGCATCATCAATTCTGCAATGCCGACTCAACCAGCGGTCTTTGAGACAATCCGATGGATTCACTCGATTACTATGCATATACCGACATTTGCAAAACCCAAAGACGTCGGCTACGCTTATTGCCTTCGGTATCGCTTGGTGCCTATACCCAATCGGCTACACAGCCGAACGAGCACATGTACAGGCCGATTCCGACCGCAAATCGGCGACTCACGAGTGGTTGCCTACGGAACCCTTGCACCCTTGCGAGCCACCGCACCCAGGCGATAGAGCGTGATCAAGCGCCACAACAATACCGGAGATGATACCCAATCGGCGACCGAGTTTGCACTCGGAGGCGGGATGCCTTCTTCGGGCTATACCGTTCGGCAACCCGAGCTAGCACTCGGGCGAGTCTTGTTTATGGCCAAGGGCCTGTCGGCAACAAGTTGGCACTCGAAGCGAGGATGTCAAGCTGGGTCGACCAAATCTCGATCGTATTGAGAGACCGGTTTGGCACGCAACCAAGGGTAGGACGATCGACTCAAAGCCGTGCGGATTACATTGATCACATGGCCTATCCACGCAATTTTCGAGTTCGGACTTTGCCAAATTCTCGGGGACGATTCGTTACTACTTTAGAACACATCGGACGATTTATTGCCCAATGCGGTGAAGCCGCCCGATCCGATGGGCTAAGGATTAGATTGTTTTCATTATCATTATCTGGGCGCTTTCACGTGGTTCATAAATCTTCCTCTAAATTCGGTCCACTTCGGAGCGATTTAGAAGTCGATTCATGAATACTTCTTCCTTTGAAGCCAGAGCTCGAAATTGCCGATTTGAGCTCGGTCAAGATGAGGTCCGGAGAATCGGCAATTGAGTACATTAAGAGATTGAAAGGTTAGGAATCGGTGTTTTGGTGTAACTTTGCCCGATAATCGATTAGCCAATTTGGCTTTCCATGGGTTAATTTCCCCATTAAGGGAAAGATTTGGCGGCAAGAATTCACTGATTTGAGTCACCTCCTACACCGAGTATCGGCTCAAGAAAGTCATTTATCTAATAATGATGGCTTCAAAGAGGAATTCGAGATACAATCGGCTATAGAGGGTGGTCGATTACAATTTGCAGAAGAGCTGGCGATTGAGTTGGATCCCAACCCGTTTTTTGTAAACATGGTTCACTGTTATGCAAAAGGGAAAGAGGCGATACAAGATCTGAATCGATCGACAAAGTGCGAGTTGTCAACATCGGTTGAAACCAGTCAACAAACCGATGTGAAGACGGATAGTGGTAAGGAGATGATACAAATCACAGTCGGTTCAATTCAGATTGAGACCGACCGTGAAGGCAAGCACTCCAAGATAATTAAACCAAAAGAATTTAAAGTCGACAAGTGGTACAAAACTAAGAGATCCGTACCACTAAAAAAGCCAATACAGGAGCATAAGCCCATATTTTCTCAATTATTGGCTAAGTATGAGCGAAGGGGTTAGAAACTGCAGCAGAGACCCCAATACCAACTGATAGAGCCTTATCGGCCGACTACTTCGAGAAGGCGACTGAGTGATGCCCTTTTGGCAATTTCTTTGGGAGCGTGGGTTGGCGCTACCATCCCCATACATCGCCCAATGCAACACTACCGAGACAGCGTCGGGAACACATCCGGTTCCCGGGAGCAGAGCTAGAGCTGTACCAAGGTTGGCACTAAGGAAGTTGCAAAGGGCCGGTCCACGATAGGATCTCGGGCCAATTCAAGAGCATAGATCGCTAGAAGAAAAGCACGAAAGGTCGGCCAATCAGAAAAATTACAGAAGATCGGTTCGTGAGAGGACGTCCAAGTCAACCTGAACACGAGAACACCCCGGGGACAAGTATAAGGAGGGTTGATCAAGTCACAGGGGCGTCGACTCTAACGCCTCCGGACACAAGAATTGCGCGAAGCCGACCAGGAGAAACGCGGTTGGAAAGCCGATTTGACATGTAATTTTGGGGCATGTTTAAACATACCCCAAAATTTGGGGGGCATATGTTTGCACCAAAAATCGGCAGTAAGGGTAAAATCGGTATGAAAGAATTATAAGCCGATTAGGATTCGGATTGGCTTGAAAAGGCCGACATGCACTCGGACTAATAAGATGACATGCACTCGGACTAATAAGATAAGCGTAACGATTGAGCTCAAAATGCAGATAAACTGAATCGGTTCGGAAGATGCAACAAATTTGGAAGATCTTTAGCGGTTTTAGAAGATAAGGCAAATTTGGTTAGGATCAGAGTCCTAGACCGATACAACGCATTTAATTTGGAAAGATTACGACACGGTGCGGATACGATTTGCGAGTCCAAGACAACTACGACCAAATCGACGACTATATAAGAAGAGCCAATCAACCTGCAGAGGACATCGCAAGATCACAACACACAACCCTCGTGTACTTTTACCTTCTGCATTAGTTTTTAGATTAGAATAATCCTCTTCAAGTCTTGTACTCAAGTCTTGTAAAGTCTTTCGTCGAATAATACAAGTTGCGCATCATGGGTTATTGTTCTTCGTTGACTCCTATCTGTGTCGATTTGCTCTGCTTTTTTCTGCGCATCGCCTTCTCGAGTTTATCGCCTTTTATTCTTCCGGCTAGCCTTCATCGGCTAGTTGCTACCCTACGTTCCATCGGCTTGTAGCCGATCGATCTAAGCCGACCAGCACTTTGGTACTGGCCTTAACGATTCACGTTCTCCTTGTCGATTGTCCAGGTCAAATCGACTGGCACGCTCGCGCAAAACTGAACCCGGTGTTCGTCCGGTGTGTTGCAACCAGAAACCCTCTTCACGTTTTTGGCGTCAACAAGTAGATGCGAGTTGGTTTGATTGTTGGATGCCCTTCTATGTTGTCCGTTGCCTCTTTATATAGCGCTAGGTTGATCGTATCTTTTTCCAACACCCAATGACTTGTATCTGCCACAATCTTCTAAAGACAATCTCTTCCTCGAACCGCTATTGGCTATGGTTTGATTAATCTCTACCTCCCAAATACATTACGAAATCAGTTGTTCGCGCCAAATTTTGGTGTCAATAGCACTATTTCCATGCGCTTGGAGTGCTCTACCGTTACAATAGGTCCCCGTAAATAATCTACTCCAGCGAAGGGGAGGGCGCGTCCCGTGAAGGGTTTCACAGCTAGTGGTCGCACGCCAAAAGATGCTTCTTACCATGTGAAAATTATTTATTGTACCGTCAATAATCATGCAATCGTACATGAAAGTTTGCTTTTGTACTTGGTTGAAAGCTAATCCATGTCATTTTACAAGTTCAAAATTTCCTCCTTTTAATACACCGCTACCGTTCAATTTATATTTTGACTTGCGAACTTCGAATACGATGATATTTCCTAGACCAACTAGCCGATTTGTATTTCTCTTGACCATTATGTTCCCTGTGACGAATCTACAGAGAGAGAACCATGTTGTATATGTTCTGAAGATGTAAACATCGGACGGCTAATTTGCATGTCTCTTTGCAAGAGATTAATTTGCTGTAAGAGGCACCCACCTCTCTTCCAAGGGGTCAAACCCACCTCTCACCTCGGTCAACACTGAATCAAAGAAAAAAAAATCATGTCTCATTTGTGTGGTTGCAATTGTTTTCATTTACGTTTGTGCTAGTTACATTAGTAGAATTGTATTGTTTACTTGTCATCCTATGATTATTTGCCTTCAACTAGTGATAAGGTGTTGGTATATTATTTAGGTCATGTGCAAGACCAAATTTCTTTAAATTCTGCATAAAACCGGTTTGGTGAGGTGGAATCCCAATATGGACTTTTCAGTTCCCATATACGGATTGGACTGGGATCCAGGGCGATCCAAACGAGCCCTAACGTGCCAAAAAAAGGAGGCCGCGGCTCCGTGGAGTTCTGAACTGCAGAGAAGGTGCTTTCCGGGTAGTCTTATGCAGCTCGCGTCTATGGTTAACTAGTGTGACTATTAGCCAATCAACCCCAACAGTTATCAACATCCCTACCCATAAGATAGATAAGCTAATCGCATCAAGAAAACTATTGTTCAAACAATTAATTGGGATTAAATCAAACTGAAAAATAACAAGATAGTCGGTCAATAGGTACCTTTTATCGCTGAGATGCCACCTTAAATACTGGATGTCTCGTTGCTCGTCAAACCATTCTTCGAATCTTGAATGGACTTGACTGGATATATCCTTCAGAATCGTCCGTACGGATTGGTTCGGGCGAACAGAAACGAAAGCCCGACACTGGAAATGCCCCTGAAGCGTTCTGTATACTTCCTTGGCGAGAATAGTTTTACCGAGGCCTCTGTTTCCGACGATGGACACCACCGTTAGCTCCTTCTGTCGCTCGTCCATCAGATCATTGGCAAGCTCGTCTATCAGCCCACTGATGGCGACAAGGGGAGCCTTGTTCTCGTAAAGGAGCTGAGGATGACTGGTGGAGGAAGGATCAGCAATATCAGCGGCATCAGAATTGGGCAGCTTTTTTTAGATCAATAGGACACTCACATAGGTGTCCCAGTTTCATTACTGAAACTGAAAAGGAAACGTTAACGCCCATACAAGCGTGTAATCACCCACTGACATCAACAGACAGCCACAAAACTAACACCCCAACAGAGTATGCAAACTCAGCAACAAAAGCACAAACACCCACCATTACAATGCCTCCAGCTGACCGAGTAAAACTTAGCACCATCACACAACACTTAAAAACAAAGAAACTGGAAAGCAAATCTCATCCAACCTCAACGCAGCAACCCTCCCAGAACAACATGAACACGCCAAGACTTCCAAAGAACCGTAGAGCTGGACTCCAACACTTTGAACTCGAACACTACTCGAAGAACTGGACAACATCAAAGCCTTTCACGATGCCCAGAACTCTCCAGAAAGCAGAGATATCTATTCTTCAAAACCTGCAAGATCTCATCCATCATAAAACCGAAAATCATCAATTACAACCCTCCATCAACCAGCTTGCAAATAAAGTCTTCTCGCATTTTCAGATCAGCAACAGCGACTTCCTTTTGCACTTCACACACGTTCAGACTTCCCTTGGCATCTACTCCCCAGGAAGCAAAGTCAAAGGTGTTCGAAGCTTGTCCTCCAAAAATCTGCAAAACTCCTCCATCTTGTGAATCATTTCCTCCTTGTACAACGGTTTCCATCCCTTCAGAGCTAAAAGTATCCTCCTCCATATTGTTTTTACATCTGTCCAACACTGACAACGGAAAACCATGTCATTTCTATTTTTCCACAAACTCCACATTGCAGCAGCACAAATGGTATTCAAAGTGGCATTTTTCTTATTACTAATCCAAAAACGAGCCACAGATTCATAGTTAAACCCAATGTTCAAAACAAAAACTCACTAATTAAGTTCCATATATTTTTAGCTACTACACATTCAAAGAAAACATGTAACACAGATTCATCCTCATCACATAAACTGCAATTGACCCCTTTGTTCAAACCTCTTTTTAAAAGATTGTCTCTAGTCATCACTTTGTTATAAGAAACCAGCCAAAGAAAGAATTGAATTTTGGGAGGAACAATTAAGCTCCACACTGCAGGAATGTAAACAGGTAATACACCTCTAAAATTAATGATAACATAAAGGGATTTGACAGAATATACACCCTTACTGGTATATTGCCAAACAAGAACATCATCATCATTAGACAGGCTTAAAGATTTCACCACCTCAACTAATTCTAACCATCTAATCATCAGAACCTCTGAGAAAGTCCTTCTAAAAGTGCACGTAACATTAGCACCATCCCAAACATCAGCAATTGTAGCGCCTTTTTCATTAACCAACAAATAAAGATCCCAGAATTGAGTAGCCAGACAAGAGTTTCCAAACCAAATATCCTCCCAGAATCTAACTTTTTCACCATTCCCAACAAGCCATTTGTACCCAAATTTGGTAGTCTGCATAGCCCAAACAACCCCTTTCCAAAAGATAGAAGCATGCTCCGGATCAGATAACAAAATATTAGGATTTTCAGTGTTATACTTAAACTTAATCAAATTCTTCCAAAGTTTATTATCGTTAGAACAGAATCTTTTAACCCACGAAGCTAGAAGACACAAATTCAAATCCCGGATATTAGGAATACCAAGACCACCGTACTCTTTTTCCATGCACACTAAATTCCAATTCGCCAAGTATAATTTATGATGACCTTCATAATCATTCCACAAACAATTAGCCATGTGAGAATTTATAAGATTCAAAGCCCATTTAGGGAATTTGAAAAAAGAAAGCAAGTATAAGGGAATACTGGCTAAATTGGGCAGCTTACTAAGAAGATTGTAGGCCTTGCAGCGCTCAATAGCGCCGACAATTCGGTCTCTGAAATCTTGGATTTGTTCGGCAGTCTCCGGTTCCGGCGCATCACCGAGCTCACCCGGATGCCATCCCGATCGGGTCTCTCCCTTTAAATTTCTGCGATGAAGATGGATGGAGAGGTCGACCCAATCTTCGATGTCGTAGACTACCTCTCGGGCTTGCCACATCCACTCCTTGACCTGCGCATCGGAGACCACCCGTGTGGCAAACTTGTGGAGGAGTTCGTCCATCTTGACAAGCTCCTGCCGAAGGGGATGATCCTCCGGAAATAGGTAGGTTAGCTTGTGGAGGACTGCATTCATGGCTCCTGTGGAAGAGCTGACCATAGCTGCACTCAAAATGATTTCTTCAGTTGCCATAGCAAAAGAGAGACTCTCTCTGTCTCTCTCTCAAAAGAAATATGGCATAATAGATAGAAAGGATATGGGGAAAAGCAGCCCCCATGGGGAAAGAGAAACAGGCACATTGGAATCGGTTACGAATGCTGCGGTCGTCGAAGCAACTAGAGACGGCAACCTTCTTTTATCGACCATAACATTTTACATGTTCACCGAGTAATAATACATGTTTTAAAAAATATCAGAGATCGAGTTGAAAAATCGAGTCGGGGAAGAAGTCTAGAGATAGAGATGTACACATATTTTTAGCGACGAAAACATATTTTCCGGGGAAAACGGAGAAATGATCTTCTTTTCCCGAATCTAACACTCTATACGTTCACCCGTCAATAATACATGCTTCGAAAAATACTATAGAACGAAGTGGGGAAAAATTACAGCTAGAAAACCGAGGTGTGGAAAAAGTCTAGAGGAAAAAGGGTGAGAAATTATTAAAGACGACAACCTTCTTTTGTCGACCATAACATTCTACATGTTCACCGAGTAATAATACATGTTCTAAAAAATATCAGAGATCGAGTTGGAAAATCGAGACGGGAAAAAATCTAGAGATAAAGATACACACATATTTCTGGTGACGAAAACATTTTTCCGAAAAACGGAGAAAGGACCTAGACGTAAGTAGCAAGGACCTAATTGTTACGTTTTAGACCTGTTCGCTATCCCGAAAAAATTAGAAAAGGGCTTGTTCGCGATTTGAATTTAACGGACGTTTTTTCCTGTAAAACAGCAAATGAGGGACCCAAACGCGATAAACGGGAAAAAAATCTTCCCCTCACAAAAAATCACGAAGGACCTATTTGTAATTTACAGGGACCTATCCGTAATTTAAAGAAATGCGGGGGGGTTTCGAAAAATGGCCTAGGAGGACAGGTGGATAGCCTCTCTGCCGGGAACTTTACAAGCTTTAATTCAAGGGATGATATATATAGCGACCTATGACCAAAGTCTTGAATCGATGGTGGGTTTGTCGTCAGATAAACATGGCCCATATATATATATATATATATATATATATATATATATATATATATATATAGGGACATATTCGATGCTAATGTGAATTCAGTGCTAATTCTGTGCTAATGGCATGTAGAAGTTTTGAAAAATTCTCAAAAAATTACTGTTTTGGCACTATTCTTTTTGCTGTTTGTCTTTTTCATATCTTTCAAATGCGATTGAGTTTCATCTTCAAATTTTGCAGGGTTGTAGAGGTTCACCTCCCCTACATGCGGTAATTTTTTGAGAATTTTTCAAAACTTCTACATGCCATTAGCACGGAATTAGCACTGAATTCACCATTAGCACTGAATATTTCCCCATATATATATATATATATGTGGTCATGTGATCGCTTGAAGTTTTGTTCATCACAGCAGTTACGAAGCTCATCACGGAGTTCGGTTCTTTTCAAAGGTATCATTTTGTGAAGGTAATATCTTTTGATCCGTAGATCCGATCGGGTTGATTCTTATTGAGTTTGATTTGTAATTGAATCTAGTTTCTACAGTTAAAATTTCACATCAATCTAACAATTAGATCTTCAGTAATTTGTGGTCGCCCAGATTGCTAGCCTAGTCGCCCAGCTGTTAGATCGCTAATTGTTTCAGTCATCTTGCGAAAGTTATAACTTTAGATCCGTAGATCAGATTGACCTTATTCCTTTTTTGTTCACTTTGGAATTGAGTGTAGTTTATACAGCTAAAATTTTACATCAACCCAATGGTTAGATATTTGGGAATTACTGCCGCCAGATTGATGTCTGCTTTCGTCCATTTGCTCGCGTGGTCGCCGGATTCATCATCTTGCAAAGGATATAACTTTAGATCCGTAGATCCGATTGACCTAATTTTTTTGTGTTAGCTGTGGAATTGAGTCTAATTTCTATAAGTAAAATTTCATGTCAATCCAACGGTTGGATCTCTAGGAATTTTAGTTTTTTTGAACTGGTCGCCCGGTTGATAACGTGGTCGCCCAACCTGCTCGCCTGCTTGCCCAAACTACTCGCCCAAGTGCCAAACTGGTCGCCCAAGTGTTCTACTGGTCGCCCGAACTGTTCTACTGGTCGTCCAAGTGCCCAAACTGGACGCCCAAGTGATCTACCGGTCGCCCAGACTGGTATATTGGTTTCTCAACTGCATAAACTGATTCCAAAGCAATTTGACTTTCATTTGGGGTGTTTTAAAAGTTAAAAAATTTGATTTTAGCTTCCACGCAATCATTCACCCCCCTTTGATTGACGTCATCCGATCCTACAAGTGGTATCAGAGCAAGGTTAAGGTATGGCGTCAGATAAGCATGTTAATCGTCCTCCTATGCTTAATGATTCAAATTTTCCTTATTGAAAAAGTCGCATGCAATCCTATATTGAAGCTCAAGGTAATGATGTTTGGCACAAAGTTTCTCTCGCATATGATGTTCTGATATAGTTACTAATGATAATAAAGTAGGCGTTGATTTGAATGCTAAAGCTAAAAACTTGATTTTTCAAGGAATTTCGAAAAAAGAATTTGATCGAGTTTCTCATTTACGTTCGCATATACGTTTGGAAGACATTATGTGACTATCATGAAGGTTCTACTAAGATTAAGAAAGTGCGCAAAAATATTTACTAAAAGGACTTTTCTGATTTTGTAATGAGACCAAGTGAATCAATTGATGATCTTTTCTCTCGATTTGAGAAAATCTTGTCCAATTTGCGCGGTGTTGGAGTTAATAATTCAGTTGAGGATAATGCTAGTAAAATTTTGAGATCTCTTAGTCTGAATGGCGCATGGTTGTTATGGCAATTAATCAAAGCTGTTGATTTAGATACTTTGACCATGGATGATCTTTATTCTAGGCTAAAACTTATGAGATGGATTCCTTGTCACCTAGAGATGATAAATCCTCTACACATGCACTTATTGCTAACTTGATGCTTAAATGCGGATTACCATCTTTTGTTTCTTTATGCGCATTGGCTTCCTTTTCAGATGAGCAGTTTGAGATGCTTCTGAAGAAGATCTTGTGCTCATCTCCTCACGTGCTTTTAAAGCACTCAACAATGTGAGGATGAGGAGGCATGGAGGCACAATTTCGGGGTCCTTCAATTGCTTTGAGTGTGGCCTTCCCGGGCATATTAAAATAAATTATTCCAAGTTGAAGAAGGAAGAAAGGGAACCAGCGCAACGTAGCTCAAGACGCACTACTCCTAGGCCCTCCAATTTTTGAAAAGTTGCTAAGAAAGTCTTAGCCGCCATAGAGGAGTGTGATCTTAGCGATGTAGACTTTGAGAGTGATAATGAGCCACATGACAAGAAGAAGGACAAGAAGGGAGATTCCGATGATGACTTCACCGGCATGTGTTTCATGACTGGAAGGGATAGCGACAACGACTCCGATCTTGATGAGGTTGTGCGAGAGAGGAAGGAGAACATATGGTTCATAGATTCTGGATGTTCGCGTCATATGATTGGTGATTCAAAATGGTTCTCCTCCTCACACAAAGTTCGTGATGAGGTCATCACTTTTGGCGACAATTCAAAGGGACTGATTCTTGGAAAAAAGAATTGTGCGAGTCAATGAAAACTTCATTCTCAAGGATGTAACTTTGGTAAGTAAGCTCAAGTATAATTTGCTCTCGGTTCTCGGTTGCTTGATGAAGATCTTGAGGTGAGATTTAAGAAAAACTCTTGTCGTTATATTAGATGTGTCCGAAAATCTAGTATGCAACATCACTCGCATTGGTCGCTTGTTTAAATGTGATTTTTCATGTCCAACATCCGAAACTACATGTCTTGTCTCCCAAGTTTCTAAAGATTTAACTTTTGGCATCGTAGACTTGGTCATATTGGTTTCGATCATCTTTCACGCATAAGCAAATCAAATTTGCTTAGAGGTTTACTGAATTGAAGTATGATAAAACATATGATTTGGTTTGCTCCCCTGTCAACATGGAAAAATATTGCACTTCACCACATTTTTCTATTTCTGCTGTTATGGTGATGCTCCGTGTCGACTTCTACATATGGACAGTTGGACCCGCTAGAGTGAAATCTGCGGAGGTAAGTGGTATGTTCTTGTAATTGTAGATGATTATTCTAGGTACTCTTGGGTATATTTCATGTCTACCAAAAATGAGGTTTTTGAATTTTTTCAAGAGCTTGCATTAAGATTGTTCAAGGAATTGCCTGAAGCACTTAAAGTAATCAGAAGTGATAATGGAAGAGAATTTAAGAACACTCTTTTTGCTTCTTTTTGTTCTAAACATGGAATTGAGCATCAATTTTCTTCTGCTCGTGTTCCATAACAAAATGGTGTAGTTGAGAGGAAAAATCGCACATTAGTTGAAATGGCCAGGACTATGCTTGATGAATATTCAACTCCTAGGAAGTATTGGGCTGAAGCTATATCTACTGCTTGCTATGTTTCAAATAGAGTATTTTTGAGAGCAAAGCTATATAGAACTTCCTATGAACGTCATTTTGGTCGTACTCCTAGTATCTCACATATGCATGTTTTTGGTTGCAAGTACTTCATTCTCAAACATGGAAATCTTGATAAGTTTGAATATAGATGCTCAGATGGACTTTTTCTTGGTTATGCTCTTCATACTTGTGATTACCGTGTGCTGAATTTAGAGACTAACAAAATTATTGAGACTTATGAAGTCACTTTTGATGAGGCTAGTCCCAGTACTAGACCCGACTTTTCAGGGACACAGGTGACTTGCAGTTCTGTAAGTATCTTTTGGAAGAAAGTGATGATGAAGACGAAGATGGCGATGGCGATCAAGTGGCGACCGATCAATCGGGCCGAGCCACAGAAGAAAATTTACTGCGTCTTTCGAAATTCCTCCAAAGAACTTCTGACATCCTCACATGGTGTTGTACATCGAGCAACTCGAAGTTTACGTACCAATGCACATACAACGTAGACATCCTCCTGGACAGATGATTGGTGAGATAAATGTGCGTGTGCTTCGAAACAGGTATAATACTGATGCCTCATATGCTCATACTGCTTTTGTTGCATCATTTGAACCTCAAGATATAAGTCACGCTTTATCTGATGAATCTTGGATTAATGCCATGCATGAAGAACTTGAGAATTTTGAGCGTAATAAGGTTTGGGTTTTAGTTCCATCTCCTTTAGGTCATAATATTATTGGAACTAAATGGGTTTTTAAGAATAAGCAAAGTCAAGATGGGGTTGTTGTAAGAAATAAAGTTAGGTTGGTTGCTCAAGGTTTTACTCAGATTGAAGGACTTGATTTCGATGAAACTTTTGCACTTGTTGCTAGGCTTGAAGCCATTAGAATTTTGTTGGCCTTTCTGCATCTAAAGGTTTTAGATTGTATCAAAATGGACGTCAAGAGTGCTTTTCTAACTGGCTATATTTCTGAAGAAGTTTATGTCAAACAACCTCTTGGTTTTGAAAATCCAAAATACCCAGACCATGTTTTTAAGTTATCTAAAGCTTTATATGGTTTAAAACAAGCACCTCGGGCTTGGTATGATCGGCTTAAATCATATTTGCTGAAAAATGATTTTGAAATGGGCAAAGTTGATAAAACCTTATTTACACTCAAGCATGGTAATGATCTATTACTTGTACAGATTTATGTGGATGATATCATCTTTGGAGGTACCTCTCATGCTCTTGTTGCCAAGTTTTCAGACACTATGAGCAGGGAATTTGAGATGAGTATGATGGGTGAGCTCACATACTTTTTGGGTTTACAAGTCAAGCAAATAAGGCAAGGTATTTTTATCCATCAAACGAAGTACACAAAAGATCTCCTTCGACGATTTGAGATGGAAATAAACAAACCAATTTCCACACCAATTGGTACAACAACTATTTTGGATCCGGATGAAGAAGGAGAACCGGTTGATCAAAAGGAGTATCGAAGCATGATTGGATCGCTTCTTTATCTCACTACTTCAAGGCCGGATATACACTTTGCGGTGTGTTTGTGTGCTCGTTTTCAAGCTTCCCCACGTGCCTCTCATCGACAAGCGGTAAAACGAATTCTTCGCTATTTACAATCCACTTTAGAGTTTGGCTTATGGTACCCCTCATCATCATGTTTATCACTTATAGCCTATTCTGATGCTGATTTTGCGGGTTGTAGAATTAATAGGAAAAGTACCTCTAGAACATGTCATTATATTGGTACATCTTTAGTTGCTTGGTCATCTAGAAAACAAGTCTCTGTTGCTCTCTCAAGCTGCTTGAATCTGAATATGTTGTTTCTTGCTTTGCATGTTGTGCACAAGTGCTTTGGATGATATCAACCTTAAAGGATTTTGGATTAATGTTAGATAGTGTTCCACTTTTCTGTGATAACACTAGTGCTATTAATATTGCTAAAAATCCAGTGCAACATTCTCGAACAAAGCATATTGACATTCGCTATCATTTCCTTCGAGATCATGTGGAAAAGGGAGATGTTGTGTTGCATTTTGTTGATTCTGATTTGCAAATTGCTGATATTTTCACAAAACCATTTGATGCTTTTCGATTTGCTTTTTTTGAGAGGAGAGTTGGGAGTTGTGCATCCCATGAGCCTGTTTTGAGGGGGAGTTCTTTGAAGTTTTTGTAATATTGAGTAACATATTTTTTGTTTCGTGTGTTTCTTAAATGAAAAAAATTGAAAAACAGTAAAAGTATTGAGCATTGTATTTCACACACATATGTCATTTGAAGCCATATTTATGCTACAAGGTCTTTGCAACTTCCTGTTTATACATATATGGTGTAGTTTATGTCATGACTTTTTAAATGGAATGACAACTTGAATTAAATCTTGTCATGGTTGAACTTTCTTGGCTATCTTGATCCTGCTCGAAAAAATGCTACATATGAAAGTTAAGTGCTAAAGCTCAAAAAGTGATTGTTGATAAAAGCAAGATCAAGGTTATGTACTATCGCACTTCTTTTTTACGAGACTGCTTATCATTGCACTATGATATGAACTTGGAAGAGGTTGTGTATGACCGAAACCATGAAACCTTAAGCTTGTAATTGCTTGGCATGGTTGAAAAGTAAGGCTGATGGTGCATGTAATTCCTTACAATTGTTATTGTTGCAATCAAAATAATAAATCAGTTTTTTCAAAGCACAAATAAAGTGCACAAAAAAATGTTTTCAGGTTTTAAGATTGTTGAGAAAGGGAGATCATGCCATGCAAAAAAAAATCGTTAATAGTACTTGATTTCTAGTTATGCTTACTCTACATTGTTTATGTGTAGATTTAAGGGTGCAAGTACTGTTGATAGCATGACTTGGTGATCAAGTTGTTACATTTGTGCATGATTCATAATGCTCAGTACATATAAAAAACATCAACATAAATGAGGAGAAGTTTCTCTTTTGCTCTCTTTTTGCATTCTTGATGAATCCATTGTCAAAGGGGGAGAAATTTTGGAATCAAAAAGGAGAAATTTTTGGTCACACATTGCACATTCACACGCACATTTCTTCTTTCTGTTAGGGGGAGTCTTTCTTTTTGATAGGGGGAGATTTCTTTTTAGATATGGAGAGATTTTTGTTCTTCTTCTTTTGGTCACTTTACTTCTTTTAAAAAATAGTGTTGCTATTGTAAGGTGAATGCCAATGTTCGTCTCCAAATGGTGTTGCCAATGTTTTCATCAAGGGGGAGATTGTGAGATCATGTGATGAAAAATTGGTAGTATGGTGAAATTGGCTTTGTAAAGTGATTTTGGTTATGGCATGTGTGGTGCTTGTGCATGTGCTATGATGAGATGATTATCATACTGGGGATAGCATAATGGTTTTGCTTAATGAAATGCACTTGTGTGAGTGGTTGCATGGATTAATCTTGAGTCGAGTCGTGGACTTGTGCTCGGACGCGTTGTTTGTTACTTCATGTGCAGGTGTTGCTCGAGGGCGAACGTGGTCGATGACGGGACGAACTAGGTTCATGGAGGAACCGAGGTTCGGACTAGGTTCAGGAGGAATCGAGGTCTTGGCGGTCGAGGATGTCATGCGGGACGTTCGGGCTAGAGAACATGCACATGGAGGCTGGTTAGTCACGTAATTACAGCAGGTGGGCTGTACATACGTGCAAGAGTTGTTTTTGGTCACGTTGGGCCAAGTTGAGATATATACAGACTCTTTCCATGATGGAAGTGGAGTTGTATCCTATCTCGTTATGATTGCTCTGTATAAATAGGGGGAGGTGTCCCCTGTTTATTGGAGAGCAAGATTTTAGGGTTGTACTCTTTTGTTTGAGTACTGTAACCAGATCAGAAATAAAGATCCTTCTTGCATCTTCAGCGGCTGGTGATTTTTGTCTTACTCTCGGCTTCGACATAGTTGATCGATCGCTTGAAGTTTTGTTCATCACAACAGTCACGAAGTTCATCACGGAGTTCGGTTCTTTTCAAAGGTATCATTTTGCGAAGGTAATATCTTTTGATCTGTAGATCCGATCGGGTTGATTCTTGTTGGGTTTGATTCGTAATTGAATCTAGTTCTACAGTTAAAATTTCACATCAATCCAACGGTTAGATCTTTAGTAATTTGTGATCGCTTAGATTGCTAGCCTGGTCACCCAGCTGTTAGATCGCTAATTGTTTCAGTCATCTTGTGAAAGTCATAACTTTAGATTCGTAGATCCGATCGACCTTATTCCTTTTTTGTTCACTTCAAAATTGAGTCTAATTTATACAGTTAAAATTTTACGTCAATCCAACAGTTAGATCTTTGGAAATTACTGCTGCCTGATTGATGTCCTGCTTTCGCCGATTTCGCGTGGTCGCTGGATTCGATCATCTTCGAAGGACATAACTTTAGATCCGTAGATCCAATTGACCTGATTTTTTGTGTTAGCTGCGGAATTGAGTCTAGTTTCTAAGTTAAAATTTCACGTCAATCCAACGGTTGGATCTCCGAATTTCAGTTTTTACAATCGTCGCTTGGGTTGATAACGTGGTCGCCCAACCTGCCGCCCAACCTCGCTCACCCAAACCGGTCGCCCAAGTGCCAAACTGTCGCCCAAGTGTCCTACTAGTCATTGAAGTGTTCTCTTGGTGGCTAAGTGCCCAAACTGGTCGCCCAAGTGATCTACCGATCGCCTGCATGGTATATTGGTTTCTAAGCGCATAAAGCGATTCCCAAGCAATTTGACTTTCAATTGGGGTGTTTGAAAAGTTCAAAAATTTGATTTTAGCTTCGCGCAATCATTCACCCTCTCTCGATTGACGTCATCCGATCCTACAAATTGGACTATCAAATATGTTACGTAAGACAATGTGTGAGAATAGGCTTTAATGATACAAACAACACACTCTGACGAAGAGAGTGGAGACTAGATATTCAGCACAGCATTAGAGTAGCTGTTCCTGTGTTAATTCTTCTAACTAGTCACAGTGCCCGCGCAATTGCGTAAATAGATTTAATTTATCATATTTGTTAAAAAATGTCCTAAGAATATGTGTAAGTTTGATATTCATAATAAGACAGTTTAACGTAGTAAGTTCAAATTATTTTAGGAGATTTTAATAGTCATCCGGTTATTCTAAAATGCTCTGATATACCAACTATATATATAAACTAGGAAGATAAGTGGGCGCACGCCGCGCGCGTGAGTAGAAAACGATTCACCCTTTTTTTTGGAGAAAAAACAGGCTGAGATGTATTTTCTATTTTTTGGAGGGTTTTTCGGTTTTTTCTTGGAAAAATGGAACAAGACGTTTTTTTTTAAAATCTTCGTAGGATCTTTCTATCTTTTTTTTTGGAAAAATGGACCAGAACGGAAAAATAGACAAAGACGTAGCTTCTAAATCTTCGGAGGATTTTTTTGTGGTGGCACTCGGACACTCTCTAAGGTCCTGCAACCTCTCAACTTTAATACATAGCATATATTTTCTCGGAAAAGACGGAGAAATGATCTTCTTTCGCCGAATTTAACACTCTATACGTTCAACCGTCAATAATACATGCTTCGAAAAATACTATAGATCGAATCGCAAAAAAAAACTATAAAGATACAAATGTACACATATTTCTCACTCCGGAAAATAGCAGAAACCGAGTTACAGAGGAAAAAATAGAGAGATAGAGTTGTAGAAATATTTCTTTCGGAATTATTTGAAAAATATTGGAGACCGAAATTTGGAAAAGCGAGGTGGGAAAATAGTCTATAGGAAAAGGGTGAAAAATTATTAGAGATAACAACCTTTTTTGTCGAGCCTAACATTCTCTGCGCTCACCGAGTAATAATACATGTTTTAAAAATATCGAGATCGAGATGAAAAATCGAGAGAAAAAAGCCTAGAGATAGATTTGCACATATTTCGGCGATGAAAATATTTTTTCGGGAAAACAGAGAAAGGACCTAGGCGTAAGAAGTAAGAGCACATTTTGTTACGTTTTGGACACATCGCTATCTGAAAAAATTAGAAAAGGGTTTGTTCGCAATTTGAATTTAACGGGAGTTTTTTTCCGTAAAATAGCGTACGAGGGACCCAAACGTGATTAAGAAAAAAATCTTCCCCTCACAAAAAACGCGAAGGACCTATTTGTAATCTATAGGGACCTATCTATAATTTGAAGAAACGGATGGGCTTTTTTGTGAATGTGCTAGGGTGACACGTGGAGGCGGTCTCCTCCTGGCAATTCCATGGCTAAATAAAGGTAGTATAAGCGTCATGTAGTCATATTTTCTCTACATATTTGTACTCCTAAATTAAACCTGTTGTGTAATTAATATATGGTTCAGCACGAATTGAAATTAACGGCACATATACACCGTTAGCGTATCGTTGTTGGTTACGGCGTGTATACATACGTCTGTTATTGTTTTTGTCTTCATCGCGTGCATGTTTTCCTTGCATCGTCATGTTCATCTCTTATAGCTGCAGATCGATTCCGGTCGGGTATCCATTTCCTTTCCAACCTCTTTTGACTTTTTTTAACGTATGGGATTGGGCCAGCTAGTTTTTTTTAGCACAAATAAGGATTTTCTTCATATGCTTATATGTCCATATCTTTGCATTTTAAATAGATTTTGTAGTAAAAAAAAGATTGCTGAGTTCAATCATAATTAGGGTCTATCAAATCGAGAGCTGCATGTTTTTATTTTTCATGAGAATTCTTATCATATCTATCTTTTTTTTAATCAAGTCATCGACTATTAGGGCCCGTTTGGTACGGTTCCAGATTCTAGTAGAAACGGAAACGGTTCCAGATTCTTGGTAGAAACGTTTGAGTAGAATCGAATCACCATCCGGAAACCGTTTGGCTAAATGTCTGGATTCAGATTGTGGAAAGAGGATGAAGTGGTGAAAATGACCGAAGTGCCCTTTGTATTTGTGATGGATTTGTAGTACATTTTAATGTAAAAATGACGATGAAATACATGCATCCATAATAATCTCATTACTGAATTTTTGTATTATTATTACAAAAATGATAAAGTGAACTACGATCTAGATTCCATAATTGCCTTTGCAAGATCATCACGAAATCTATCCATATTTATGTCATTTGCATCGGTTGTAGCCAGATTTGATGAATTTTGAGGCGGTGATGTCTTGCATATCTTTGTGGTATTGTTGGCATGTAATCTGGATTCTCGTCACACATTTGAAAATCTGCATCAAGCACATGATTTTCACGAATGTAGTTATGGAGACACATAGTTCTTTTAACGATCATCTTCTGTTTGTTCATCGGGTACGTAGGCATCTTTAGAAGTATCCTCCACTTCATCTTCCATACGCCAAAAGTACGCTCAACCACATTACGAAGGCTAGAGTGCAAATAGTTGAATACCTCTTGTTGACCAGACGGCGCCACACCTCTTCTCCAGTCAGGTACATGATACCTCTGCCCTTTGTACGGTGCTAAGTACCACAGTGCATTTGGGTAACCGCATCCACAACATAATATTTGCCTAATGAAACACGAAATAGCATAAGTAATGTGATAGTAACATGACAATAGATTTGTGTAATGTAACAACAATTTTTACCTTGCGGAGGATGTGGGAAGACTTGTGTATCATGTTCTATAGCATGATAGAGCACCTTTGGTGTCATGCATAGATCTGGTTGTCCAATAGAAGCATACGTGAAAGCATATCAAAGTCAACCACGACCATCACATTTTGGGTTGGAGTCCCGATCCGCCAATATATCGAACATAATCTCTAGGCGTGGTGTTGCTAGGATATGTGTCCCGTCAATGGCTCCAATGCAATCTTTAAAATGCGCCACATCCTTTGATCACCATAATCCTACTATGCACATTGGCAAAGTTTCGATCCTTAGGTCTTATGCAATCTTTAGCCATTCGAATTAAGCATTGTAAGACATCATCGAATTTTCTCTTGATTGTCTCCCCGAATGCTTGAATGTATTTCGAATCGAACTATTAGATCTATTTTGGCCGCAGATGCCGAGAAGATATGGCGATTCTAATGAGGTAATATTGATGGATGACTTGACCGTAATTGCTTACCAATAAGTCATGCAAACCGAAAAAAGACTTTCATTCATCACGAACATTCGTGACTTTCTCCGTGTGTGTTCAATACCTCCATAATCCATCCATAACCACCGAGTTGTGAAGTCCTTGGTGGATTCTTATCATAATGCTTCATGTAATATTGATGTAAAAGCGGTAGCGATAGTAAGTAAGTTGGCACGCAAAATTTGATGTTCACGTATAACCTCCGTGATGAACCTCGCTATCACTATCACTTTCACTTGAAGACATCTCTAACATAGAAGAAAGCAATATTAAAACAAAATATATGCCAAGTGTAAATTGCAAAAAAGAAATCAAATTGAATTTTATTCCTATTAAATCAATCAAAACATGGTCAATCAATCAATCAAAAAGAAATCAAATTGAACCCTTTTATTAATCTATTCTTATTCTATACCCTTTAAATGAATTTCCCTAAAAGTAGGACATCATGGTCCATATTTGACAAAGTGCTTCATTGTGAGCCATGCAAACCGGTCTTCGAGTGTCCAATGTCATAAACATCTCTCTCAAAGACGCTTTGTGAATAATTGATGGCGATGAAGTGTTGTTTTGTCCCGTAAATCGCTCCACACTCCTTCACAATGTTCATTCTTGTCTGGATAGAACACTCATCCTTGTTTGCAAGCGACTCAATAGAAGCGATGGACCTCTCACTTTGAAAGTCACCATTTTACTAATCTGTTCTTGATCCACTTTCCTCCACTTGTCTTGGCTCTCTTTGTCTTCTCTTTGTCATGATGTGATCTCTTGTCTTTGCCCTTGCTAGTTGGAGTTATTTCTTCTGGTTCACTTTGGACTCTGAATCCACGGACTCAACACAATGAATAGGGCTTAGAGGAATAAGATCGAATGAAGCACCAAAATGATCGTCACCGGTATTTCTAAGGTCTTCAAACATAACCTTCAACTCATCTTCATTTTGAATTCCTTTGTCTTTAACCTTTGATAGAATGAAGGACTTCCCAAAGTAGACCAAATTCTCAAATAGTCATGTCCAGTAAGGGTAATCCCAGAGTTTTTTTTTACTGCATGCTATTTCCAGGATGTGGTGGAGAGAGCATATATGGTGGAAAATTTCCAGGTTAATGGCTATATTGAAATTTGCGGCTGTTATAGAATTTGTTTGTTAGCCATTTAAGGTCCACGTCCCATGATAACTGTGGGTCTGTGCTATTAAGCTTTTGGTGAAGTTTTTGTGCATACTGTCTTGTGTTCTACAGATGAAAACTTCAAATTAAAGCATGAGCAACCTGGTGTTCTGTCCATGGCAAATGCTGGAGCAGACAGCAATTGATCCCAATTTTTTATAACATTGTTCAAGTTTGAGCTTCTTTCTTTCTTTTGGTTCCTTGTGTATAAGGATATAGGGATACTTTTGTTACTTGCCCATATATTGATATGCTGCAACCAAAACTAATATTTTGTGGAGAAATTAGTGATTGAGAGTATGTGATGGCCCCAACCCCAGTGGTATATTATCCAAGCAGTAATTAGTGTCATTAATTCCTGTGATGTCTTCCTCTTCTAAAGAAGAAGTATCTTTTTTAATTATGCACTCAAGGTCTATCAACTTTTAATGAGTTCAACTTGTAATTTTTGTACCAAACATGTGGTCTTTGGGAAGGTGGTCAGTGGAGTAGCTTTGCTTAGAAGCTTGAAGCAGTAGGTTCTGATAGTGGAAAGCCTATTTGTCCAGTGAAAATTGTAGACTGTGGTGAAGTCTCTGATATAAATTCTCAGAATCAGCTATGGGGAGAGAAAGGTAAGAAGTGATGAATATGGAGACATTGAGTTGAGGTATGGTTCTGTAACTTCTGTTTGTGGCCTTAATCAGTTCCTCCTGAGCAAGATTGCACAAACACTGCTAGTATTCAACCAAGAGATAAGAGGAGCAAACACAAGTATTGAAGTATATTCAGGTCACAACTGGTAACTGCAAACAAGAAGACAGTTACTACACTAACCAAAGCCAGCAACCTGAGCTCAAACTACAGGAAGGTTGCTCAGAGTATATCAAGAATATTAAACACAAGCAAACCCGACCAATGCATCAGCGAAGTAAAGATTTCGTAATTAGCTTGCCTCAACAACAAAATTTGACCGAAATCACCAAGCAACACTTCATTATTTATAATTTTCTTTTTACTATACCGTGGAGTAATTGCTCAAGTGACCATATTTAAAACTCGCAAATAATGTAAAAGCAGTACAGAAGTGTTGTTGCAGAATACAAACTAAACTGCACTATAACAAGTACCACAGGTAAAATTTGATGGTGATTGTTATCATGAAGACACAAATGTCAGTTCCCTGATGCACCTCTATCTACCAACAACACAGATCAAGCATCAGAGTTAGAGCATCTACAAAATCAAAGTGGATTTCAAATCTGATATTAAAACCAACCATTGTGGTACAAGACTGCAACAAGTTATCTCACATCAATCAAGAGCAAAGTAACCATTGTGGTACAGAGAAGAATTAAACCACCATCTTATGAAAGAAAAAACATGACACAACTTTTCATCCCATTACCCCAACTGATCCTTCCTAGTCAAATTCGAGAGAAAAGGAACTTGATTCATAGTGTGAAATAACTGGATCTTTGGTCTGTCATTCTTTCTTATTAGTTGAACTACAGATATTACCAATGTTGATAGGGATAACAATTTTTTTTAATTCTCGTCTTCAGGTGATGTCAACAGCATTCATATTGGATCTGGAACAAATATACAAGACAATTCCCTTGTACATGTTTCGAGATCTAACATTAGCAGGAAGGTCCTCCCAACCATAATTGGAAGCAACGTTACAGTAGGTCAGTAAAGAACTTTCTAAAGCAGTTTGATTTTCTAGTTCCTGAATAAAATCATGATTCATCCTTCCCCATTTGCACAAGAGCTAACAACAGCTAACAACATTTGCACAAGAAACATGTACAAGGGAATTGTTAACAAAATCAAGAAATTAGAATCAAAGAGAGCGAAGATGAGGGAGGGACCGCAGAGTGCGTACCTTGACGGGCGACAGTGGCGTCATGGTGAGGTTGGACTCGGCGGCGACGGGAGGAGGCGGCCGGGAGTTCGGGCGGCGGCACGGGCGTGTTCCAGTATGGCGGCGGCGTCGGGGGGAGCTCCGGGAGGGCGTCGACGGGGGCAGGAGGCGGCCGGGGGGTAGCTCCGGGAGGGCGTCGACGGGGGAAGGAGGCGGCCGGGGGTCAGAGCTCCGGGTGAGGCTGTTTCGCGGGAGTGCGCTTGGTTTCGCGGGAGTAACGAGAGAGGACGCGCCACGATTTTAGAGGGCAGACATGGAAATCGATTCGGTGAAACCGGAGGAACGGCGTCGTAGCCGATTCGAGAACGGCGAAATAAAATCAGAAACGTTTCAGATTGAACCGTTCCGAGTAAACTACCGTTTGGTTGGGTTTTTTTCAGATTCAAGGAGAAACGGAAAGAAGATTACGTGGGACACGTGGCATGTTTTTATTGGCCCAGCAGGTAATACATGCTGCGAGCCCTGCATCGGAGCCGAACTCATGTTGAAAGATGAGCTAGATTGCTAGGGTTGCATATGAGTAGGGATGAAAACAGAAACGGAATTTCCGACCGTTCTAAAAAAAGAAACGGAAACCTTTTTTTTTTAGAAAACTGAAACGAAAAATGTCGGTACGAAAACGGAAATGGGAGAGCTATTTCCAACTAAAACGAAAATTCCGTATAAGTGAAACTGGAAATTCGTTAGAAACTTGGTCCACTTAGTCTAAAAAGGAGAATGAAGAATTTACATTTATTTTTGAATTAAAATAATTTCAGAAATACAAATGACTTTATAGAAAATACCAAATAGAGTTTAAAATTTTTAAAAAATTCTCAAAAATACTTTGGAACTAACATAATTTTATTTTCATTTATCATTAATAAATTAATTTTATAAATCTAAAATAGCACAATGACATTTATAAACTCTAGAAAATCCAAAACAAATCTCATAAAATCATAAATGAGCATTAAGCAATAATATGCAAATTTTAGAATGTTACACTTTTATAATTGGAGGAGTAAGAGGATATCGATGATAATGATATAAAGGAGGACATGATGGTCTAATTTGGGGGATAAATAGCGAGTCTTCAGCTAATAAACTTGAGAAAAAGTTTTCTAGTGATACCAGTGAACATAAAATTGAGAAAAAGTTATGTCAATTAGGTTTTATATCGGATTCGCATTTGGCAACAAACAAAAAGAAGTTTAGTTTTTTCCGAAGGTACAGCAAAAGGAAGTTGCAATTTGTGAAGGTACAGCAAAAGGAAGTTGCAATATGTGAAAAAAGAGAGAAGAGAACATACTTCTTATCTTGTAGATGCGTCCTAATATTGTGGATGAGATGATCCACCCGCCGAGCGTCCACGGGCTGGTGCGGTCGAAGTTGTGAGAGCATATTGGTGAGAAGCCTCGTCATGTCAGGCTTTCGGGATGTGCGCACAAAAGCCCGGCACTCGAATCGCCCTCTGAGACGAGAGTAGACTTGTGTGGAAAGCGTGGTCTTGCCAACCCCGCCAAATCCAGTAATGGATACCACCTCAAGCTCGTGCTCATCGGTCAGCAACCTGCTCACAAGCTCTTTCATTCGGCCGCCGTCGATATCAACAAGCTTCACCTCCACATCGTGCAGCCCTGAATCGAACGTGGGCCTCGTGGTGCGTTCATCAAGATTGTAGCGCTTGTATCGGTCGTTCGCTTCCTTCACACGAGCCCTGAATCCTGAAATCTCGTCGGTGATCCATCGGCGCCGATTTCGGTTCTCCAGAAGCCGAGAGATCTTAGCACGGGGAGTTTTCTGGACGACACCAATCTTGCCATCGGCATCGGCGTGGTCGAGCTCGTCGACGAAGTCGTCGACGTCGTAGGACAGTTCTCGCACCTCCTTCACCCAGCAGTTGGCCGTCGAGGCAGGGTGCACAACCTCTGATGGCTCCATTAGGAGCTCTGTTAATCTTACAAGATCGTCTTTGAGGAGTCGCATCTTGCTCTCCTCTTCCTTCCGCAGTCCGTGCTCGGGCTTCGACAGCAACAGCTCGAGCTTCGCAGGCAGCAAGCGCATGGCTCCGTGCGAAGCGCTGATCGGATCCTCCATCTCTCAGATCTGTTCCTGAAGCCAAGCAAACCGCACATTAGTCTTATCTAGTAATACTATTATCACAGATATGATGAAGAACGAGAAATTTTGTAGCTGCACCTAAGAAGAAGTTATCAAGGAAAAGAGAACTCGTGCAAGGGATGGATGGGCTCATGCTCCGAAAGATAGAGAGGATTGGACCATGGATTCTTTATGGAGTAGATAGAAAGAGGAATGGACCATGGATTCTTTATGGAGTGCGCCATGTGTCGGTTACTTCCCAAGCGTACCTAATGTTCGTTTCGATGAACATTTACATACTAAGTTATAAGTTTTAGTAAAATTGCATAATTGCATATTAGTACTCTCACTTCCTGGAATTAACTTATATCTCCAAGTGCATAGTTGTTCCACAACTTCCCCAAATAACATGAAGTTGAAGGACCACGTGAAGTTCTAGCTACGTATATTCTGGCAACTTCCAGTTAATTTCTATAAATACTTCATTCGGGAAAACAAATTATATGTTCTAACTATAAAGTTAGCCAGTCAGAACTGAGGAATACAGTATCGACATGTCTCCCTATTATACCCACCTAAAGTTGCAAGTGCTGCCTTAAGCACCTTTTTATATACTAGATATGCTAGCGTGCTATTGCACGCCGTGTTGTGTGGGTGTGGGAAAAAAATCGACGAAAGAACGTAAACGCAATTTTATGGTAGCGTGCTATTGCACGCCGTGTTGTGTGGGCATAAGGAAAAAATCGACGAAAGGACGTAAACATGATTTTCAACATATTTCTCACTCCGGAAAATAGCAGAAACCGAGTTACGGTGGAAAAATTAGAGAGTTAGAGTTGTAGAAATATCTCTTTCGACGAATTATTTGGGAAATATCGGAGACCGAGGCGGAAAACCGAGGTGGAAAAATAGTCTAGAGGGAAAAGGGCGTAAAATTATTAGTGATGACAACCTTTTTAGAGTTGCACACATATTTCTGGTGACGAAAATATTTTTTCCGGGAAAAACGGAGAAAGGACCTAGACGTGATGACAACCTTCTTAGAGCTGCACACATATTTCTGGTGGCGAAAACATTTTTTCCGTGAAAAACGGAGAAAAGATCTAGACGTAAGGAGTAAGGGCCTGTTTGTTACGTTTTTGGACCTGTCCGTTACCCTGAAAAATTAGAAAATGGCATGTTCGCGATTTGAATTTAACGGGAGCCTTTTCCATAAAACAGCGTACGAGGGACCCAGACGATATTTTTTTAAAAAAATCTTCCGCTCACAAAAAATTACGAAGGACCTATCCGTAATCTACAGAGGCCTATCCGTAATTTGAAAAAACAGAGAGATTTTTTTACAAAATGACCTAAGGGGACAGCTGACTTCGGCTCCTTCCGGCTATCCCGGGCACCATTATATGGCATATATGTCTCCTCTCTCGCTGATCCAACCAAAGCAATCTAGTGATCGAATCACCTCAACCGATGGAGAAAGCGGCGTGGCGTCGTTGGAAAAGTTATCTCGGAGCTCGAGAAGAAGTACAAGCTGTTGAAGGGCGTGAAGGTTGAGTGCGAGTCCTTGCAAAGGGAACTTCTCGTCCTGGCGGCACGCATGGATGATGGGCTCGAGGATCGGAGGAGTGCTCCTGGCACTGGCAGAGCCGTTGCGAGAGCGTACAGTGAGGTGATGCGCGACCTGACGCATGACATTGAGGATTGCATACAGCGCTTCCTGTACCGTGTTACCTGCGTGGAGGGAGCATCCCGTGCCCGTCGGGTTTTTCACAAGGTGAAGACGGCTCCCACCCTTCTTCGGTTTGCGACGAGAATCAAGGGGCTCAAGAAGCGCTCGCAGGAAGCACGCACCCGGATATTCGATCCTCCTGGCGGCGGTCAATCATCCTCCACGCCCACCCAACAGCCTCCTGTTGCTCGTGAGCTTCGTGGCATCGAGAGGCCCACGGGCAAGATTCGTTCGCTGTTAGACTAGACGGGGGACGATCCCGATAGGCTGAGGGTGATCGCCATCGTGGGATTTGGCGGCTCCGGGAAGACGGCCCTCGCAACTGCAGTGTTCAACGAAGCAAGATCATCATTCACTTGCTGTGCCTTGGTTACCAGACGGGAGTACAACAATCCGGATGACCTTCTCAGCAGGATATTCACGGAGGTTACGCAGAACCAGACTCTCAAGGACTACTTGAGCGACAAAAGGTTGAGCACTCTCTTATTTCGATTTGCCTATATATTTAGTATCAAAAAATTGTGTGTATTCCAAAATAACCTATGTTGATTAACACTATTGCTGTAGCTCAACTGAAATATTCTGCTCCACAAAAATTTGGTTACAGCTCGCGTTAGGAAACTTTTTATATCTAGCTAACTGTCGAATCTAAGCCTTTAAAAATAGGAATCATCGAACTAAAAGCTATATGTTTTTCTTTTTTTTTTACAATTTATAGGATATTTCTTTTTTTTAACAATTATAGATCAATTGTCATCCCGACATTAGATAACTAGCGCCGCCGGGGCTTAATTGTGCAATTTAGTGTGGTATTCTATATCGTACATTTCTTTTGCAAATTTCAAATATTAAAATCCCTAATTCATAAAAAAATACGTTTGGGATATTTTATTTCATATTTAATTAGCGCAATTTATTTAAAATTTCTGAACCTTTGAATTATAGGTAGTGCTACTTATCTCCTTTTAAAAAAATTAATATATCTCTAAGCTAAATGTCAAATCTAAGCCTTTAAAATTAAGTTCATCAAATTAAAGGCTAGATTTTTTGCAAAGAATTATTTTGAATTATTATATCTCTAAGCTAGTGATCAAATCTAACACTAAAAAATTTGCATCCACAAAATTAAAGGCTAGATGTTTTTCTTTTTTTATGATTTCTAGTGTATTTCTCTTTTTTTTTCTTAATAGTTGTAAATCACCAATCATCAGCTTTTATTATTATATAATAATAACTAGTCCCATGCAAGTGCGTGCCAACATTTTAATTTAGCTTGTTTGTTAAAATTATATCAACAATTTACGGAAGTTCCATTTTCTGAATAAGGCAGTTTAAAGCACAAAGTCAAAATTTTAAGAGATCGTAATAGTCATTGGATTATTCTAAAATGCTCCAATATACCAACTATATTACGAGCCCCGTGTAGTCATATTTTCTCTATATATTTGAACTCTTAATTTAAACCTATTGTATAATTAATATATAGTTCATCAAGAGTTCAAATTAGCTTCACATTTACACCGTTAGTTGTAAGACCGAAAACGGTGACTAGAGAGGGGGGTGTTGAATAGAAGTCAAATAAAATTTCCTCAGAAAATTTAAACCACTTCACTAGCTAAAAAGGCAGGTCGGAACATGTTGGATAGATAGTAAAACCAACAACGGGTCGAATGAACAGTAAAATCAGCACGATCTCAAAATCAAGAATCGATATAACTTTTGATCGGCTAATCCAAAACTAGTAAAGCTTTACATGCACTTTCCTATTGATGTCAGGAACAAATTCCAATCATCAATCGAGTAGATTGACGTCAAAGTTCTGACTTTTTTCAAATTTAGTGAAGATGGCACCAAAACCGAGTCAAAACCACAAAACAATCTAGTGAAGATGGCACTTAATGGGTACTCATAGGTAGCAGGCTATGATGAAAACAAAAGGTTAACATGGGTTATAGATGACCAATGATACTCCAGCTTATTTTATTTAATCAGCACATCATGATGGTTTACAGGTGACCAATGATACTACAAGTTCAAGTGAGTACATATAAGATGTTTGATGGCAAATACTACACCATTCCATAATGTTTTCATAGAAACAAATGTATTTTTATAGATATTGTATTTGGTTTTAATGAACAAGAAGATAAGTATTAGAGTAAAATGTGGGATAGTGATATGTAAACTCATTCAATGACTAAGATAAGATAGGCAACGCAATTGACCTACATTTAACTCAGTCAAATAGCATACACTCAACACTTATGACTACGGTGATAGTAGAGATACTAACATATAATAGAGTATCGTTTAAAAGAAAGAGCATGATATATGCATAACAAATTCAGAGTATAATATATGTAAAATAAATTCAAAGCATGATATCTGCTCAACAAGTTTCTGAATATAGTATTGCCTTTTAAAGCCTTATATGTGTCTCAGCCTCTCATTTAGATAGTTACAGTTTCAATTTTCTAATATATATCTTATAAAAAGTGAGGCTCACATGTCATAGGATACCCATCGGGTACCCATGGATACAAATTGACACTTACACCCATTCTGTATCCTTATCGGATATCAAATCCGAAAACCTATGAGTCTGAAGTGCTACCCGTGTCCATCTTTATCGGATCAGGTACAAGCGGGTATCCAAACCCATAAGTAAAACTGTCATCCCTACATATCTTCCTTTTATGCTTTTGTGCACGTATCCATATCTTAGCTGGAGATCGATTCCGGCTGGCCATCCATTTCCTTTCCAAGCTCTTTTAACTTTTTTTTTAACGTTTGTCTTGCCTCAAAACGAAGAAGGTGCCTAGATAATATATAATAATATATTTCGAAAGGAAAACAATATTATTTTAGGATTCACGCAATTTAATTGGTGGCACAAACACTGTCTATTGTTATTGATGGCATTCGCATTGCTGCTGCAGGGCATAACTGTTATTAACCTTTGCTTCTCATTATCATTCCGTCTGTAGGTATCTAATTGTTATTGATGACATCGACATGAAGCACTGGGACGTTATAACATCTACATTCGAAGATAATCGTAAAGGCAGCAGAATAATAGTGACCACGACGAGTCAGTCGGATGCTAATATCTGCTGCACCCTTGGGAAAGGTTTCGTGCACAAGATGAGCACCCTTGGAGAGGCAGATGCAATGAAAATAGCACTTCGAAATGAGTCGCCTCCCTCTGAGTTGCGGCTGGGTTCGGAAACACTTCTGAAGAAGTGTGATGGTCTTCCACTTGCTCTTGTTTCTGTGGCCAGGCAATTGAGTAGTGAAAATGAACCCACAGGGCAATTCTGCAAGTTTTTGTGCGGCAAGCTGGGTTCTTATCTGGACCGTCCGGAAGGCGATAGCGAGCCTAACTTTAAAAGACTTCGAGATGTGCTTATGGATAACTACGCCAGTCTGTCTGATCACAATGCCAGGGCCTGCTTGCTGTATCTAGGCATATTCCCAATTGATCGTCCCCCAAGGAAGAAAGTGGTGATGAGGCGATGTTTGGCTGAAGGATACGCACGAAGCGAATTTCTGGAGAGAGACCCGGATGTCGTAACTGAAAATTTCAAGACATTTATCGACCGGAATATCATTCAGCCTGTCTGGACAAGCAGCAACGGGCATGTGAAGACGTGCAAAGCTCATGGTATCGTGCACGAGTTCCTGTTGCAGAGGTCTATGTCAGAGAAATTCATCATGCCCTTTTCTGCTTCAAATTGCAAAAAAGTTCGTCACCTCTTTGTCCGTGATAACAATGGTACAAACTCCACAGTCGACTTTTCCCGTGTCCGGTCCCTGACTGTCTTTGGGCGTGCAGGTGATGCTATTTCTGATTTTCGAAAGTACAAACTGATGAGAGTCTTGGATCTGGAAGGATGCAGCGATGTGGAAGATGGTCATCTCAAACACATATGCAAGCTCTGGAATCTGAGATATCTAAGCCTCGGGCCCAATATTACTATGATTCCCAAGGAGATTAAGAAACTTAAACTTTTGGAGACACTCGATGTACGCAAAACGATGGTGGAGGTGCTGCCAGTGGAAGTCATCGGGCTGCGCTCTTTATTTCATCTGTTCGGAAAGTTTAAGCTTCCGGATCAAAACGGGGCAGTGAGCAGTGAACTGCAGCAACTTTCAGAAGGTAGTAACCTGGAGACGCTGGCGGGATTTGTCGTCAGTGATCAGAGCCAAGTATTCCCGCAGCTTATGGTCCATATGAAGAAATTGAGAAAGGTTAAGATATGGTGCGAGTTCAATTGACTTCCAAAAGTGCTCCGAACAACTCCAGGATTCCCTGCGTTCACTCCAAGAAAACTGTTATCTTAGCTCGCTAAAACTGCACGGCATGCTACCCACGTTGCCTCCTTTCGTTGCGCGTGCTAATGCTCTCAGAGAGTTGTGCCTTTCGTCAACTACTCTGAGGCCGGATGTTCTGTCAGCTGTGACAAATTTGGAAAATTTGCTCTATCTCAAACTGATCGCAGATCACCTGGAGAAGTTCGTCATACAAGCTGGGGCATTCCAAAGCCTGCGGCGCCTGCGTTTTGTGGTGAGAGGCGGCAATCCAATCCTCCCAGAAATCGAAGAGGGAGCTCTGCCGGAACTTGTCTCACTTCAGCTGCACTATCATCGCTTAGATGGATCCTCTAGCAGCCTAATCAGACACCTCAGAAAACTTAAGGAAATCGATCTTGGCGATACAGTGACAGATAGACAAGACTGGGAAGAACAGGCAAGGAACCACCCTAACAGGCCCGATGTTTTGCCTATCGAAAGGGTTGATGATCCCATGGACGACGTGCCCACGGAGAACCCAGTTGCTCCTGACGAACCAGCACCGAATCAAACTGGCATCCAAGAGCGGTCAAGTCCCGTGAAGACGGGACAGGAAAATAGTGCAGAGCAATCAAGTCCTGGTGACATACATAATTCTAATATTTGTGCAACTTTAAAAAAATGCATATAAGCATTTCTCAACAATTCTAGTTCCACTAAATTGGGACTAGCAGGTTTCTTTCCCATTGCTGCCAACCGGTCGCTGCCAATTCGTGGAAACGGTGATGGTTGAGGTGGCATCACAAATCTTCCCTTATGGTAAATCTTTTGCTCGTTGATTTTAATTTTCTTCTTTGTGTTCAGACATTTGCCTTTTTGTCGTTTCAAGAAGACATTTGTCTTTTTCCACAAATATCCGGCATTCTCCTTCAACTCATTAGATATATTCCATTGCTGAGCCCACTAATACAATAACAGGGATCCCTACTTGACCATTGCAATATATTGCTCGAAAACAGATGCAAATTAGCCATCCTACACAAATGTGATCGATGATTATTGGATCGTAACTTTACATTGATCCTTACTGTATTTAGTATGTTAACGGTTTTTTGATTTTGCACCATAGTATAATATATTTCTACCTAGGTTGTCACCGTCGATCTTTTGCTACTTGCTACAATTGCAGGACTGGCCCTTTCGAAAAAAAAAACAATTGCAGGACTGCTATGGAGATGATTCATCCTAGATTTCCAAATCTGTGATAGACAGTAAAGATGAAGGATTGCTATTGTATGGTATAAGCGTTTGCTGTTTCATGGTTTTTACGCAGCATCTCTCCTTCCACATCAATAGGTGCCGTTCTGTTGTTACAAACTTCAACGTGTCGTCGGATTTGATTTTCAAAATTTTGCTCTGGTCGGTTGTGCTAATTAAGTGTCCAGTTCAGCTATCCAACTTTGTTATCGTCTTTTCATCCAGTATTCGTATCAACAAACAACATTATTGTACCTGCTATTGCTGTACCGTGTTTTTGTTCTGTTCCATTAGTACAGAATACTCGTGCACCAGAAGTCAATACTACAAATGTAGATGTATGTTGACGTGATCTTGTATATTTTCTATACAAACGCTGATTTATGTTGATGTGATATCATACGTTTTCTACACAAATGTTGATTTATGATGATGTGATCTCGTATATTTTCTGTAAAAAAATTATGTATGTTTACGAAACTTCAAAAGAACAAGGCTCGATTTCTTATCTGAATTTCTAAAACAATGTGGTAGTTTAAGAAGAAGAAAGCGATATTGATGTAGTGCTGTATGAGATGCCGACAGGTCGAACAGATAAGAGGCACCTGACAAACAAAGAACAAGTATAACATTTTTTTTTTCAAATCAAGAACAAGTAGAACTAACTAGTTGAATAGGCAACTTGCAGGTTCCTCTTAGTGTTGCTCATAAATAGCGGATAATTTGTGATATGATCTCCCCATATAAATAAAGGTTTTTGATATCTATAGAGTGACCATGCAGGATCCGAGAACATGCAAAGATTTTGGCGCAAAGAAAATATGAAGACCAACCTAAAAGGTAAAAGATTTTTCTTTTAGATTCCAAAAGGTAAACAATATACACCATACGATAGGATTACTTCCAAAGTTCTAGTATAATTTTATATGATGTAGCCCAAAATTCTTTGTGGTATATATGTCAACGAGACATTCAGCAAGCAATAAGCATGGAACAGTGAGATAACAAAAATAAATTTTCTTTATGACCAAACAAGTTACTATTATTCGAGAAGTTTAACAAGTTTCTGAGAAAGAGACCTTGCACTTGACTAATTCAATTAATGTCTTTTGTCATAATTATCTCCCTTGATATGCTGAAAGCCTCCAAATGATGTAGACGACGATGATTTGGAAATCTTTCGGATGGAAACAAACTGAAACTGAGATATGTAAGAAGTGCACCTTGTGATATTCATCTAGCAAACTGAAACTGAGAAATGTAGGAGCAACGACCAGGAATATTGGAAGTCTTCGTATGCAAACAAACATATAATTGAGATGCAGAATAAGACACCGGAGAAGATGCATTGTCCCTGTCTTTTCACAATAGTGAAATGAGAAAATGAAATAAGTGGCCTATTTGCATTACAAGAAGTCTACCTGGCTCAAGGTTAAAGTTGAGACATGGATATCATAACCCTAATTCATAATGCGATATCGACGCAACATGTAGGCTCATTTCAATCAAAATATATTCAAGCAAACATGTCAGAAACAAACATACAAAATCAAATCAAGTATAATCTGAAAACATTAAAAAAACAATACAGGTTGTGTGACTCTAACTTATTAATCCCGGTATATATGTTTTGCATACATATGAAGAACTAAATTTTCCCAAGACAAGGTGTGGTCATGAAGAAAAATCAGCTTTTGTTCTTTCTCACACTACGCAAGTCCATTATCGGGCTTCCTCCTCTGTCTCTCTCGAGTGCAAATGTTGAACAAACAGTATCAAAATTCCTTTGTGTGTACGCAACATGTTGCTTTAGTTTCCATTACATCAAGTACATACATGGTGTACCCCAAAATTCTCCCGTGTATATGTCAACGAGTCATTCAGCAAGTAATAAGCATGGAACAATGAGATAACCAAAATAAATTTTCTTTGTGACCAAACTAGTTACCATTATTCGAGAAGTATCAAAGATTCCGAGAAAGTAATCTTGCACTTGACTTATTCAACTATTGTCTTTTCTCATAATTATCTCTTTTGATATGCTGAAAGCCTACAAATGATGTAGACGATGATGACTTAGAAGTCTTTCGGATGGAAACATACAGAAACTGAGATATGTAAGAAGTGCGCCTTGTGATATTCATCTAACAAACTAAAACTGAGATATGTAGGAGCGATGACATGGAATATTGGAAGTCTTCGCTTGCAAACGAACATGTAATTGAGATGCAGATTAAGACACCAGAGAAGATGCATTGTCCCTGTCTTTTCACAATAGTGAAATGAGAAAACTAAATAAGTGGCCTATTTGCGTTACAAGAAGTCTACCTGGCTCAAGGTTGAAATTGAGATATGGATACCATCACCTTAATTCATAACGTGATATCGACGCAACATGTAGGCTCATTTCGATCTAAATATCTTCAAGCAAAAAATATCAGAAACAAACATACAAAATCAAATATACAATAATCTGAAAAACATTAAAAAAAATACTACAGGTTGTGTGGTTCTAATTTATTAATACCAGTATATATGTTTTGCATACATATGAAGAACCAAATTTTCCCAAGACAAGCTGTGGTCATGAAGAAAAATCAACTTTCGTTCTTTCTCACACTACGCAAGTCCTTTATCGGACTTTCTCCTCTGTCTCTCTCGACTGCAAATGTTGAACAAACAGCATCAAAATTCCTGTGTGTGTACGCAACATGTTGCTTTAGTTTCCATTACATCAAGTACATACATGGTGTACCCCAAAATTCTCCCGTATATATATCAACGAGTCATTCAGTAAGCATTAAGCATGGAACAATACGATAACCAAGAGGAATTTTCTTTGTGTCCAAACTAGTTACTATTATGCAAGAAGTTTAAAAGTTTTCGAGAAAGTGACCTTGCACTTGACTTATTCAATTACTGTTTTTTGTCATAATTATCACCCTTGATATGCTGAAAGCCTCCAAATGATGTAGATAACGACAACTTAGAATCTTTCGAATGGAAACATACTGAAACTGAGATATGTAAGAAGTGTGCCTTGTGATATTCATCTAGCAAACTGAAACTGAGATATGTAGGAGCGATGACATGGAATATTGAAAGTCTTCGCTTGCAAACAAACATGTAATTGAGATGCAGATTAAGACATCAGAGAAGATGCATTGTCCCTGTCTTTTCACAATAGTGAAATGAGAAAACGAAACAAGTGGCCTATTTGCGTTACAAGAAGTCTACCTGGCTCAAGGTTGAAGTTGAGACATGGATATCATAACCCTAATTCATAATGCGATATCGATGCAACATGTAGGCTCATTTCGATCAAAATATATTCAAGCAAACATGTCAGAAACAAACATTCAAAATCAAATCTAGTATAATCTGAAAACATTAAAAAACATTGCAGGTTGTGTGGCTCTAACTTATTAATCCTGGTATATATGTTTTGCATATATATGAAGAACCAAAATTTTCCAAGACAAGGAGTGGTCATGAAGAAAAATCAGCCATCGTTCTTTCTCACACTACGTAAGTCCTTTATCAGACTTTCTCCTCAGTCTCTCTTGAGTGCAAATGTTGAACAAACAGCATCAAAATTCATTTGTGTGTACGCAACATGTTGCTTTAGTTTCCATTACATCAAGTACATGTGTGGTGTTGCCCAAACTTTCCCTTTATATATGTCAACGAGTCATTCAGCAAGCAATAAGCATGGAACAATGAGATAATCAAAATGAATTTTCTTTGTGACCAAACTGGTTACAATTATTTGAGAAGTTTAAAAGTTTCCGAGAAAGTGACCTTGCACTTGACATATTCAACTACTGTCTTTTGTCATAATTATCTCCCTTGATATGCTGAAAGCCTCCAAATGATGTAGATGACGACGACTTACAAGTCTTTCGGATGGAAACATAATGAAACTGAGATATGTAAGAAGTGCGTCTTGTGATATTTATCTAGCAAACTGAAACTGAGAAATGTAGGAGCGATGACATGGAATATTGGAAGTCTTCACTCGCAAACAAACATGTAATTGAGATGCAGATTAAGACACCAGAGAAGATGCATTGTCCCTGTCTTTTCACAATAATGAAATGAGAAAACGAAATAAGTGGCCCATTTGCGTTACAAGAAGTCTACCTGGCTCAAGGTTGAAGTTGAGACATGGATATCATAACCCTAATTCATAATGCGATATCGACGCAACATGTAGGCTCATTTCGATCAAAATATCTTCAAGCAAACATGTCAAAAACAAACAAACAAAATCAAATCTAGTATAATATGAAAATGCTAAAAAAACACTACAGGTTGTGTGGCTCTAACTTATTAATCCCGGTATATACGTTTTGCATACATATGAAGAACCGAATTTTCCCAAGGCAAGGTGTGGTCATGAAGAAAATCAGCTATCGTTCTTTCTCACACTACGCAAGTCCTTTATTGCACTTTCTCCTCTGTCTCTCTCAAGTGCAAATGTTGAACAAACAGCATCGAAATTCCTTTTTGTGTACGCAACATGTTCCTTTAGTTTCCATTACATCAAGTACATACATGGTGTAGCCCAAAATTCTCCCGTATGTATGTCAACAAATCATTCAGCAAACAATAAGCATGGAACAATATGATAACCAAAATGAATTTTCTTTGTGACCAAACTGGTTACTATTATTCGAGATGCTTAAAAGTTTCCAAGAAAGTGACCTTGCACTTGACTTATTCAACTACTGTTGTCATAATTATCTATCTTGATATGCTGAAAGACTCCAAATGATGTAGATGACGACGACTTAGAAGTCTTTCGGATGGAAATATACTGAAACTGAGATATGTAAGATATGCGCCTTGTGATATTCATCTAGCAAACTAAAACTGAGATATGTAGGAGCGATGACATGGAATATTGGAAGTCTTCACTTGCAAACAAACATGTAATTGAGATGCAGATTAAGACACCAGAGAAGATGTATTGTCCCTGTCTTTTCACAATAGTGAAATAAGAAAACGAAATAAGTGGCCTATTTGCGTTACAAGAAGTCTACCTGGCTCAAGGTTAAAGTTGAGACATGGATATCATAACCCTAATTCATAATGCGATATCGACGTAACATGTAGGCTCATTTCGATCAAAATATATTTAAGCAAACATGTTAGAAACAAACATACAAAATCAAATCTAGTATAATTTGAAAATATTAAAACAAACACTGCAGGTTGTGTGGCTCCAACTTATTAATCCCAGTATATATGTTTTGCATACATATGAAGAACCAAATTTTCTCAAGACAAGGTGTGGTCATGAAGAAAAATCAGCCATCGTTCTTTCTCACACTATGTAAGTCCTTTATCGAAATTTCTCCTTTATCTCTCTCGAGTGCAAATGTTGAACAAACAACATCAAAATTCTTTTGTTTGTACATATCATGCTGCTTTAGTTTCCATTACATCAAGTACATACATGGTGTACCCCAAAATTCTCCCGTATATATGTCAACGAGTCATTCAGCAAACAATAAGCATGGAACAACGAGATAACCAAAATGAATTTTCTTTGTGACCAAACTGGTTACTATTATTCGAGAAGTTTAAAAGTTTCTGAGAAAGTGACTGTAACAGCCCTCTAGATTCAAAAATAAAGAAAAATGAAGATTTTATATTTGAAAATGAAACTGAATTAAAAGTTTAATTTAAATCAAGATTTTGATTTTAAATAATATTCTTTCCTCATTTTCTTCTATTGCAATCTTAATGAAAAGAAAAATTTCTAAATTAAGATTGCCATTCCCAAAATAAATGGAATATCAAAATAAGTTTGAAATGTGAACTTGATTTGAATTTTCATTTCTGAATCTTCTTGCATTTTCTTGAGCTTCTACTTTTAAAAGAAAAGTTAAATACAATGAAATGGTAAAATGGTAAATGCAAGAAAGTAAAAGTAAAACATTAACAAAAATAATATTTAAAGTTTCAGAGCTCTCAAAATATCTCCAGAACCAAATTATGATAATTGAGATAAGTTGAATAATTAAAATAAAACAAAACATGAGATAATCTAAAGATAAGAAAAGCTGATCTGAACCATGCCAGATTTTTATAGCAGTATCCAGATCTTACCTCAAGTTGATATTTTTACTATGCTGACCTAAGGTCATTATCTATCTCTGGTAAAAATGTAAGAAATAAAAATTTATATTTTAAGCTTTTAGAAATTCAAAAACTGAAAACCGATAAAGCTGAAAATAGCAATGTCAGAATTATTAGAATTTAAATATTAAAGATAAAATTCTGAAAATTTTAAATAAGCATTATTATATCAAATTAATTTGAAAAAAATTAAAAATAAATAAATTCATTTGGACACTTTAATAAATCAAAAACAGAATAGCCAGAAATTCAAATATTGCATTGTCAGAATTTTAATAAAATATCCAAAATTCATTTTTATCTGAAAATTCACCTGGACCCTTATCTTCAATTGGCCAACCTCTACATAATTTGAGTCGGTTTGGTGACCCTAATCAGTAGGCCAAGTTGACCCAGCATACTTTGAACCGCCCTTTTCATCATGACTGTAGGATTGCCATGTGTCGATCATCCAGTGCGCTCATTCCTTTCCTCTTTCTTTCTCTGCAATGTGGCCCAGCTTGCCCATTGTCAGCTTCCTCTCCTTCACCTTGCCTCCTCTCTTCTTCTCTCCGTCTCTTGCACAGATAAAGATCAGAGCTCCACCGCCTCCGTTCCTTGTCGCCATCCCGCCGCAACCCGCGCCCCAAGACCGACACCTCTGCCACACTGCTGGCACGCTGCTGCCTCGGCTGCTGTGCCACTACTATGCGCTGAATTCTCCACAAAGCATCGTTCGCTCTGCCGCCTTGCCAAATATCTGCCGCGGCAAACCTCTATGCACCCAAACGCTGCCACAGCACAAGATGGCACGATCTGGGCAGCAATTGCGAAGCCCACTTGATGCCTCTCCTGCCAACCTTTGCCACGACAAATATCTCCTCTGGAAAACTCTGCCACGGCAAGAATTTCTCAGCATATTCACTGCCTCGGCAAATACTTCCGCACCGCCTCGCCATTTTCGCCCACTTGAAGCCACAACCGAACCACTTCAACCCAGCTGTATAAGCGAGTGCAATCATCTTCCAGAACCCATTCCGAGCCATTCTCACATCCCGTTGAGCCTCTCCCAGTGCTCTAGCCCTGCCTTCTTCCTCAAAGCCGGTGGAGACCCGAAAGGAGGAGAATCATCACGCACACCGCTACGCTTCAAATCAACCCGAACCAGTCGACCAGTAGCACCCTCATGACCCCTAGAGTCTATCCCCACTGCCAATTGGACCTCTCCTTCTCCGGTGAGCCGCCGCACCGAGTTCCCTCTTCTGCCGCCCATGGCGCACGGTGAGAACCCCCTTCCGCTTACTCTCCTTTTCAATTGAAGGCTAAAATGGAACCACTAGAGGTCACTGATACTCACCCATCCATTGTTTCTGAGGAATCACCAGTAGTTCTTGACTCGCCTCACCCGGCCATGGCGCCGCCATTGGCTCTCGGTGGCGACCACCTTCCGATCATCTCGACCACCGCCACATTACCAACAAAGCGCAAGGACCACTTTAACTTTGGTAACCGATTCCTCTTCTCCGTAGTGCTCGTCGTCGGCGAAGTCCGGAAGCCGAGCCACTCTCTGTCGCTGCTGTCGGGCCCTTCAGCGATCACACGGTGCCAAGCCATCCACTGCCAGGCGGGTCCCTTCTTGTCAGCCGCTGCGCCTCGCTCTCTCTCTGCCACCCGGGCAGGTTGCGATCTCTCGAGTCTCACGCCGTGTCTCTGACCGCATGGACCCAGCCGTCAGTAACTCAACCCGACCAGCCAAAAAGGGAAAGCGTAATCCTCGGTGAGAAGGCATACTTTCCATCTTGGGTAATTATCCATTTTTCCAGTAATTTCCAAACCCTAGAATATTCAATTGCTTATAACTTTTGAACTAACAGTCAAAATAAAGTGAAATAAATTTGTAAATTCATATAAATTCATGTAGATTAATAATATGCAAAAATAGTTTGAAGTTCAACTCTTTTTATAATTTAAATTTGAATCTAAAGAAAAGGATTCAAAATATGTTATTCACAGATATTTTGCATATGAACTCAAAATTAAATAAAGTAAATTTTGTTAGAATCCTTATGCCTTTAGGAACCTGAATATACAAAAATGTTTAATTATCATGTTTGATTTGATATATTTAAAATAGAAATTCGAATAAACCCTAATATGACATCTTAATAAAGATTGTGCATCATAAATCCTAAAATTATGAAATAATTTATACATGCTCCTGAATCCATAAGAAACTTATTTATGCAAAAATATTTAATTATCAAACTCAGTTGATGTTATTTGAATTTAAGAATACAAACAAGCACTAATATGTTGCTATTACAAATATACCATTTGTAATTCTTTAAATCATGAAATAAATTTATATGTTCATATAAATACATAAGGATTCTAAATATTCAAAAATATTTAAAGAATAAACTCTGTTGAATTATAAAGTTAAACTAAAAGAAGTTGATTTAAATAATGCTATATACAATGTTTATGCAAACAAGCTCAAATTTGAATAAGACTAATTTTTATGGAAACCCTAAATCCTCAGGAACCCAAATATGTAAAAATATTTAGATTCTAACTTAATTTGAATCATTTACTAAATTTAATTGTTTTCAATGTATTAAGTATTCAAACATGAATATCTTTTGCAAATAGAATGTAAATCATGTAAAACTAGTTCTGTAAGCTCTAAAAATTATTAATGAACTTAGATATGTAAAAATATTTAGGGTTGAATCTGAATTGAATTAGATTTGGAAATATATTGCCTTCCAAATACATAAGAAGTTAAAATAGTTATTAACTTGAATTCATGAAATCAAATAATGGTAGAATCAATTCATAAATATCAGCAAAATCATAAAGTCCTTAATTATGCAAAAATAACATATGCTTGTGTAAACTTGAACTATATTCATGTTAAACCTTAATAATCATTCATGTGAACAACAACTCGGATGAATACAAAATATGGTGAAATTAACTCCAAAACACTCATAAAGCCATTCCTAGTTAATGTCTGAAATATGGTTCAATTATCTCGTAAAACGAAGTCGCAAACTTAAGATGAAAATATGGCCAATTTAACGTTAACATTATGATCATTTAGACTATTTCAACTGCAAATAAAATAACCTGTCTAAATGCTAAAACTTATAAAACCGGTTCAGAAACACACTATAAAGTTCATACTACCATAATCTGAAGGAAGAATCTTGATTCGACATGCTTTGCATATTAATCTTGATAGCTTAATAACCCTAAGTATTCACATTTCTTTAGACCGCATTATGAATGAATGAACTTTAGGCATAAATGAGAAATCAGTAATTATGAAGTTTGTATCACCAGAACCTTCTCAATTATCATGTAAATAATGCTAGTAACCTAAATCAATAGATTAGCCTTTTATAACTAGAATGTTAATTAAATGTTGCTTTGAATCTGAATCCTAATTAAAGGTAAGAATTCACCTTAAGCCTGAAATGATCATATCTACTTAATCTTAACCAATCTTTGCATCTTGAATTCGTAAAATAAAATTTATAAATTCATAAAGAGCAATCCCTATTTCTTGTGAGAAGTTTTATTTGTTATTTTTATCTATTTTCTTTTCGCCCTTATTGAAGTTGTTATTTGCTACTTTCATTCAACGACGTGTAGAATTCGACGTATCGACTTCCATCGTCAACTACAACCTCGACTTTGTCGTAAGCAAGGCAAGCACCCCCTTTGACCATGTTGATCCCAGTTTTATAAATGTTTTCATTAAATGTTTTGATTGCATGCGTATATTCATTAAACTCTGCTATATTGTGGGTAATGGTAGTTATACTGTTGATTCTGAAACCTCCTTGGTATAAATGAGTTTGTGAACCTTGATACCTTAGAATTATGGTTAGACAATATATGATGTCAATTTGGGTATATACGATGTTTAATAATCTTGCTTAGCCATGCTTTAGATATTGATCAAATGATACTTGGACATGATTTGAGACATTGATCAAATGATATGGATATGCTGAGGCATAATAATGATTCTTAGACATGTTGAGACATGATGGTAATTTTTGATTATTTTAATTAAAAATGAAAATAAAAATTATAATATTGATGCAGGCAATTATTGGCAATAGCCGGGTGTGCAGAAGGGCTTGCACGTAGATTAGGGGGAGATTATTGCCTGTGTCGGATTAAGGACCGAATTATGTGTTGTTTTCAGGTCAAGATAACCGTACAACCACAAGTGCTGGTATGGGACAGCCTTAAACCAATTAAGTTATCTAGTTTAACTTTGCACATTGGTAGGCTGGAGTATTACGAGCTTCTTCAGTGACTGGTTGCTCGTAGGTGTACGCCATGCTATGTGCTAACTCACGTACAGCGAATGTACAAGCACCTTACTATTTCACATACAGTGACTGTACGAATATCTTTCACCACCATAGCATATCGTCACCATGCTGGTGCAAAGTTAACCTAGGTAATGTAAAGGTTTTTGTCATGAACATTCTGGCCACACGCTAAAAGTACGTGAAACATGCGGCAAAAAGAAAAGGTCATGACTTGTGGGTAAAGCTGTACACCTCTGCAGAGTGTAAAACTAATCGATTAGCCGCGCCCACGGTTATAGGCACTTGGTAAAGTCATCACATAGTTAGCATTTTATTTTACAAAATGGGGATGTTGATATGTGCTGTCTAGCACTATGATTTGGATTGGATATCCTTGTTGGAAAGAAATTATTTCGATTGACTTGTGATATCAATGATTGATTCATGGAGATGAATTATTTCGGATTGATATGTGATATCAATGATTGATTCATGAATATGATCAAAAGAACTGAGGTTTGTGAAATTTATTGTTTTATACTTACATATTAACTGCTTTTACTTAAATTCCGTTTATATTCTATAATTCAGTAAATTCTTTTGCAACCTAGCTTTATGCAAATTAACCATGAAAGCCTTTCCTTTGAATGGCCTGCATGTATAATAGGATTCATAAAAGTCTTCTTTGAGTCTGAAAGTACTCACTCTTGCTTACATGTTGTTTTTAGGGTGAAGAATCAGAATAGCTCGATGAAATTACTCGACGCAGGATTCGGGAATGTTGACGAGATTTTCTAGGGATTATACCTTGTCAGTTGCCTAAGAGATTGTATGGGCATACTACAAGACTTAAATTCTTTCCGCTGCAATTCTCTGAATTGTAAGACTTTATTATGTACATTACCTTTATTATTTATAATAAAGAGTATGGATGTGATATCAATTGTATAAATGTGCGTGCTAGCTCTTGATCCAGAACTAATCTTTGTGCACATGAGATTTCTATTTTCGCATTCTATGTGAAAATAGGGGTCACTACAGTTGGTATCAGAGCTATACTGGCTGCAGGATAAACCCTAGATAGAATGGTCATTAGCATTAGAATAAACAAATTCAAAATACTATTTTCAAAGGTTACTACATTTGCAAAGTGTAGTTATTGCTATTTTTTCCACATTCCTTAAGATTCTCATTCTTACCCTACTTTCATTCTGGTTTTTAAAACAAATTCCTCTTTCCTTAAAACAATGCTGCCTGTAGTTTATCTTCGCTAATTGCTTCGGAAGATGTCCAAGTCTTGTCGCTACCATCCTTCGTGCCAATCAAGGAAGACTACAACGTCGATGCCGACAACCTCAAGAAGATGAACATTACTCTTGCCACCCCCAACAAGGCGAAAGTGAAGTTGAAGATTCTACTTCATGAAGAGCTAGGTATCACACAATAGTGAAATGCGAACGGTTAGAGTATGTTAGGTTCTTCGTTAGGAAAAGAACCCCTGTGCATAGTCTTTCGGATGGAAACAAACTGAAACTGAGATATGTAAGAAGTGCACCTTGTGATATTCATCTAGTAAATTGAAACTGAGAAATGTAGGAGCAACGATCAGGAATATTGGAAGTCTTTGTATGCAAACAAACATATAATTGAGATGCAGAATAAGACACCGGAGAAGATGCATTGTCCCTGTCTTTTCACAATAGTGAAATGAGAAAACGAACTAAGTGGCCTATTTGCGTTACAAGAAGTCTACCTGGCTCAAGGTTAAAGTTGAGACATTGATATCATAACCCTAATTCATAATGCGATATCGACGCAACATGTAGGCTCATTTCGATCAAAATATCTTCAAGCAAACATGTTAGAAACAAACATACAAAATCAAATCTAGTATAATCTGAAAATATTAAAACAAACACTGCAGGTTGTGGGGCTCCAACTTATTGATCCCGGCATATATGTTTTGGATACATATGAAGAACCAAATATTCCCAAGACAAGATGTGGTTATGAAGAAAAATCAGCGATCATTCTTTTTCACACTACGTAAGTCCTTTATCGGAATTTCTCCTCTATCTCTCTCGAGTGCAAATGTTGAACAAACATCATCAAAATTCCTTTGTGTGTACGCAACATGCTGCTTTAGTTTCCATTACATCAAATACATGCGTGGTGTAGCCCAAAATTCTCCCGTATATATGTCAACGAGTCATTCAGTAAGCAATAAGCATGGAACAATGAGATAACCAAAACGAATTTTCCTTGTGACCAAACTGTTACTATTATTCGAGAAGTTTGAAAGTTTCCGAGAAAGTGACTTTGCACTTGACTTATTTAACCACTGTCTTTTGTCATAATTATCTCCCTTGATATGCTGAAAGCCTCCAAATGATGTAGACGACGACGACGACTTAGAAGTCTTTCGGATGGAAACATACTGAAAATGAGATATGTAAGATATGCGCCTTGTGATATTCATCTAGCAAACTGAAACTGAGATATGTAGGTGCGATGACATGGGATATTGGAAGTCTTCGCTTGCAAACGAACATGTAATTGAGATGCAGATTAAGACACTAGAGAAGATGCATATTCCCTGTCTTTTCACAATAGTGAAATAAGAAAACAAAATATGTGGCCTATTTGCGTTACAAGAAGTCTACCTGTCTCAAGGCTGAAGTTGAGACATGGATATTATAACCCTAATTCATAATGCGATATCGACGCAACATGTAGGCTCATTTCGAGCAAAATATCTTCAAGTAAACATGTTAGAAACAAACATACAAAATCAAATCTAATATAATCTGAAAATATTAAAAAACATTACAGGTTGTGTGGCTCTAACTTATTAATCCCAAGACAAGATGTGGTCATGAAGAAAAATCAGCAATTGTTCTTTCTCACGCTATGCAAGTCCTTTATCGGACTTTCTCCTCTGTTTCTCTCGAGTGCAAATGTTGAACAAACATCAAAATTCTTTTGTGTGTATGCAATATGTTGCTTTAGTTTCCATTACGTCAAGTACACACATGGTGTACCCCAAAATTCTTCCATATATATATCAACGAGTTATTTTGGAAGCAATAAGCATGGAATAATATAATTATCAAAATGAATTTTCTTTGTGAAATCTTGTTTAAGGGTAGAAGTCTCGGCGAAATTTCGGTGAAATCTTGGATTTCGGTCTTCCTTGAAATTTATAATCCTAACCGAATAAAAAAATAAAAAAATTAAATTACTACAGTAATCTTAGCAAATTTCGTCAAAATTTTTGGTATTTTTACCGGATTTACTTTCTAGCAAGCAACTGTCCTTGTTTCCGATGGTTAGAAGACATGGTTTCGACCGAGTGATCTGGATTCGGGTCACGGTGGCTCTTTTTTTCTTCTCACTGGAGCCCACATTGCTTCTTTGCTTGCGCATGTATCGATGCATTTATTTGACAGCATAGCTGCCAATGAAATGACGCGACAGGTGGAGCTGGGAGCCTGGGCCTGTGTGCAGCTGCAAGCCTGCAACTGCAAAAGAGCAGCTTGGCACGCGAATTCTGCAGGGTAAACCTGCTTTCTCCCATCTCACGGGCGTCCTTTCTCGCGTCATCAGTGAGGCTTACCCACCTCTCTAGTCTCTACTTCAATCCCCAGTCCAGCTCCAGGCAGGTCAAGTCTTCTTCAAGGGCACATGCCTCTAGTATCTGTTCTCCCCGGAATTCGCTCTGAAACTCTTAACAGGATAGGAGACCCCACTCAACGGCAACACGATTTCGACATGCCATCTTTCGTTTCGTAACCCTTGCTTTTCAGAAGAAAAAAAAACCGCAGTCCGCAGTGCTATTCGTACCACCCCTTCCTTACTATGCCAAAGAGAGGCCAAACGCACGACCCGGCTCGTTAAATGGAAGGCCCGGACCATTTAGTCCCGTGTAGTAAATGGGCCATGTTGTGTCAGCTCAAGCCGTTCTCCTCATGGGCCCGGTCATGCCGGCTTATTAGTATAAAAAAATTCAAAAATCTTAAAAAATGTTAACAAATGAGAAAATCGAAAGGTATGAAAAAATATTGAAAATTTTGAAAAAATATAGAAAAAATCGGAAAAAAGTTAGAATAATTAGAAAAAACTTTTTAAAAATATATGTACATTAAGAAAAAGCTAAAAATATGAAATAAATTTTAAAATAAGACACATAATTGGAATTAAATAATGAGTTTTATTGATGTTTAACTCTCTCGTTAAAAACTTTGCTAAGTAAAAACTCAACACGAGAAAACTTTGGCAAAGAAAAAAGAGTACAACCTATAGCTCAGTGATACAGGAAAAAAAATAAAGATTGCAATTATTCTTCCCGATTATCTAGATAAAGATTTTCAAAAGTTTCCGTCGGCTCAACATTTTATGTAGTGTGTTGAGCTCGTTGATCAACTTGTTCCCAATCTTTCATAGTGAGAAGTATTTTCACCATCTCATTTGTTAGATTTGTTCTTCTCTCATCGATTATTCTTTCGAATAGACTGAAAGTAGATTCCGAAGAAACCGTAGAGATATGAACTGTTAATACATCTCATGCTAATATAGAAAGCACTAGATATATTTTCTTATGCTTGTACCACCACTGTAAAATATTGAAGTCCTCCTCTTACTGCTTTTAATAGTTAACAGTGTCGTTGTTGAGATAAGCAGCTAGCTCCTCACCACTTGTTGTGTCTGCACTTGACGTTGCTATAGTCGAACTCCTTAAGAAGAGCCACCTGCACCCCATATCTTCCTTACACCGTTTTCTTCTTACCTGTTATGGGTGCGTTGGTGGAGGTCGCTGCATGCGAACTTCAGCAAACATCTGATCATACTTAGCATAAACTTTAGATAAGTTAGCATGGATATTTGAAAAATAACTAGAATAATCAGTACCCACCGCATCACTTAAAAGTAAGAGAACATTAAAAAATCCTCAAACTTTAGCTCTAGGATTTAAATAAATGCAAATGCATATAACATAGGATTTAAAATAAATGTTTTGCACTTGAATATGATTATTTCTGAGTTTTCTTGGCATTATTGGTTTTTATTTGGATTTCTTTGGATTTTTGTATTGTGTGAAATTAAATAAAAAGAAATGGGGAGTGAAAAAGAAAAAGGTAAAAAGATAAAAAGTAAACATTTGGAAAATTTTCCATGAGAACCCTGAGTATGCAAGTAAATCATTTTAGCCAGAAAATAAAATTTTATACGTAGAATAATGTAGATATAAAATAAAGAGACAACTTTTAATTCTAAATAATGCATTGTCAGAATTTATAAAATATTTTTGAATATTATCTGGAGCTGTAAAAATTATCATGATAACCCCAATACAATGTATACCTCTGGTAAAAATATCATAAATTAATAATGTGGTTTAAGATTTTTCCAAATTTAAAATAGAAACTCTAAAATCTACATATTGCTATGTCGAATTTTTATAAAATAATGGAGCAATTTTTGACTTGAAAATTTTATATAAGAATTTATAGTATGAATATAACTATATTAAAAGGTTTAAAAATATTTGACTTCATTTTATACCCAAAGTAAAAATAAGTTTAGAGACAAGAATTTGGGACAATTACTGTTGTAGGAATATTAGTAATTTTTAGGTAAGTATTTTTTATGTCAATTTTTTACCAACCATCAAACCTTTCCAGAGGACCCAGGTCAAAAGGTTTGAAAAATTTCTACCAAGATTTGACAGCACAATAAAATCGGTGATTGAGTTGACCGAGCCGGAGTTATCTCCTTTGTTACCTCATTTCACTGGCAGGTGGACCCGACTTCGCGATAACTCTGTTTCCTGGCGCGCGATGAGAAAACTGTTTGGTCACTGTCGGTGGACCCTGGCCCTGCTCGTCAGTCTCCTCCCTTTCTTCTTCCTCTCTGTTCGACCGACCAAACTGATCTCCTAGTGCAGTGAACCTGAGCAAGCTTCGCTCCATTGAACCTCGCCGATTCATCGCATCAATCGCACCGTCCAAGAGCTCGATCATCGCCACGTTTGTCCTCAGCCTCTCCCGTGCCATGCCTTGCCTTGTCCAAGCACCAAAAGAACTGCGCCTCTTCACCACCAAGGAACAACAAGCGGTCGCAATTTCTTCTCCCATTCAAACCTTGTAAACAGAAGCCATAGCCAGCTACAAAGAAAGTCCAAGCTCACCTGAGTGCCGTGCCATTCATTCCTTCACTACCTTCGCTTCTCGGTTCTGCTACTCCTCCATTTCTGCCAAAACATAGAGAAGAGGGGGAAAGCAAAATTAAGCCGCATCGGTAGTTCATTCTCCAATTCCTCCACAGAATAGCACCTTGAGCATCTAAGAAACTCATCCCGCACCTCATTCCCAGTCTTCATCACCCGACACTTGCTGCCATTGTGGAGGGAGATGATCAGAGAAGGCAAAAGGGAAAAAGAAAAGAGAGAAGACTCAGAGCAGATATAATAACAAAGTTGATTACTTATTTCATATTTTATCTATGTCATCTAGAGAAAGCAATAAATTAAACGTGTACAATAACTGTCTCTAAATGTTGTCTCTAGAGAATTACTAAAGCATTTAATTTGGGTATTTAATACTAACTTTATCTTTGTTGCTATTGACAAAACACTAACTTCAACACTAACAGTGCTTAGGCCAATTCCAACATGGGCTTTTGGCTGGCTATTGTATGTTGTTTTCCATACGATGCTGACTGTTAAGTAAGAGTCGACTCTTTTCTGTACGAGCTGCTTTAAGATTAGCATCGCATGCATGCATGTATCCTGCCGGTTTAATTGCAGAAGGGTTAGCTCGATCCATGGGCATGGATGCATGTGACTTATGTACAAACCATTTCGGAACAAAATGCATGGCCACAACCTGTACAACCGAAAGATGAGGATGGCTCCAAGTTATCAACCTGCCCATGTGAGGCACCAAATTAAGTACCACTTATTCAGCCAGCAACTTTAATTCCCCAAATAAAACTCAATGTGGAGCTGAGCTTCCTTCTCTACCTTTCAAGCATATGGAGGGCCTTGCGACCATTGGATATATGTGCAATTAATTCGACGGTCCGGATCATTCCGAATGGAAACACTGTGTCAGATATATGTGGGAGCTCCGGATCTCGATCTCCTCGCCTGTGCCTCTCGTCGCGCGCTCCCGGAGATAGCCGAGATTGTTCGGTCCGATTTCCTCCCCTTTGTCTTTGGTCGAGATGACGACCAAACACGCGAAATTCGTCTCGCCGTTCAAGCGTCGGCGCCAGTGAGGCGTCGACCATCGGCGTGGCGGCCGCGTCCGGGAGGTGATTATCCACGAGGGCACAAGCGACGGGATGCCGTCTTCACCGGTGCGGTTCTTTTCGAGTCTGATGATTTGCAGGCTCCGATCGACCGCCTCCCCGTGCGCCGCCGAGGCCTGCTCCGTCGGTGTTTTCTGATTCAGCCAGGTTGCACGACATATCCTCGGGCGATCTTCTAGCCCATGGATCTGGCCGGCCGATCGCAACAGCTGATCGGCGGTGGGCTGGATCTATCGTTCTCTCTATGAGGGCGCGCGATTCTTGGCGATGTGCAACCGGATGTGCAGGATATTGGGTGATGCTTTAAGAATCAATTTAAAGCAGTCATGGCAGGTGGAACGGCGGCTGCTGGTGGCGATCGATTTAATGGTCGCAGCTATGGTGGTCCACTTTGTCCGCTTCGTGGTGGTCTTCGTCCCCAAGATTTGAAGTTGGTGGTCATGGACGGTATGGAGTCTATGATCGCGTTCAAGATTTTGAGGCGCAATGATTCAAATAGCCGCGGTGTTCTTGGTGGTGGCGCCTGAATGTTGGAAATCCGGGGTTGTTGGATTGTGGCACCCAGAATATTGGAAATCCAGGGGTGGCCAGATTGTTTACGCGTTCTCTTTTTTCCTTTTTTTGTTTTGTTTATGGGTTGTGTGCTTCTTGTTAAGCAGAGGCCGGAAGAAATTTTAAGGACTTGTATCATCTTGATGTAATGTTCTTGAGATTAATAAAATCTTCCTTCATCTAAAAAAAGCTAGCTAGCTAGATTAATGTGGACCATCAAATAGCATTTGAGCAACTTAAGCAAAAGATATGTTCATGCATGCCATGCGGAAAAATGTTTGACTAGGGATTCAATTCCTATATATGTGGAAAAAGCAAGCTCGGTTTGACTAGATGGATAGAAAATGGAAAGCCCCAGGAACCGCTGGATAAGTTTAGTTTCCAATTAACGGTATAGATCAAATTAACATAGAGACAGATTAAATGAAAACTAAACATGAGTGGTAGAATTAATATTTGGACCACTTGAGTTAATTCTAGATTCGACGGCTGGCTCGGACGACCTTCTTTCTAGAGGTCTTGAAGTGCAGAGCACGTCGTGCCGGCCTGCGTGAAACGGGCCAGCACGGTCTAGTCATTTCTTCGTGCCAAGCCAGGCCAGCACGGACGGCAAAAATCAAGGCCGGCACGGTAAAAAAGGCACGCTGAGGCTGCTATTTGTGCCGGGCCGAACACGTAACAATGGAGAACGCAGCACATTAAATATTTTTTTATAAATTCATACGTTGTACAAATGAAAAAGTTGTCTACATGAAAAAGATGTGTCTCGAAATTCTCTGCAACTTTTATGTAGAATATAAATTCATATGAGCAAAGGAAGACCCTGAAAAATGCAGATTACCGAGAGATGTGGCGTCGGTCCGAAACTATACAACGCACTAAATATTTTTTTTATAAATTCATACGTTACTCAAATGGAAAAGTTGTCTACATGAAAAAGATGTGTCTCGAAATTCTCTACAACTTTCATGTAGAATATAAATTCATATGAGCAAAGGAAGACACTGAAAAATGCAGATTACCGAGAAATGTGGCGTAGGTCCGAAACTACACAGCGCACTAAATATTTTTTTTATAAATTCATACGTTACTCAAATGGAAAAGTTGTATACATGAAAAAGATGCGTCTCGAAATTCTCTACAACTTTCATGTAAAGTATAAATTCATATGAGCAAAGAAAGATCCTGAAAAATACAAATTATAGATTCGGACCGTGATTCGGGCCGTCTGCGCCGAGCACGGCCCATACAGTCGGGCCGTGCCGGGTGGCCCATCGTGCCAGGTTTTTAGGCCCAGCCCGGCATGCCATTCGGGCCATGCCAGCCCGGCCCATTTTTTTTCTTGTCGGGTCATGCTTCGGTCCATTTTTTTTCGTACCGAGTCGTGTTGGCCCACTAAAACCCGGCCCAATTCCCAGGTATACTTCTTTCCATACATGATTCAACAAGAAAAACATCTTATCCGATAATGTTACATGCATCCCCCCTAGTCGGCCGGCCCATTGATGTACGTGCCTATCCAATTGTCGGCTCAAATTGCATAATGGTTGTGGAAATTAAAGGCACGTGGCATCGCTTCCATACATCCATGTAAATAACTAAGGCTTGCATACATCGCCCTCTGCTTTCTTTGATGTAACCAGAGCTTTTCCAATCAGTTGGTTCTTTGATAATACTGTAGCCTGCAATCTCGCAAGTAGCAGCTGCAACGTGCAGAAAGGAACTCAACTTCTTACTCTAATTAAATCATGCAACTTGCAAAAAAACATTTCTTGTTTCTTCTTGTATTGAAACGAATGAAATTTCTAATCCTTCCAACGTACCAATGGGAATACTCCTCCTACAGGGTTTCAGAGTAATTTAAACGTGAGAGGTGCTTCTATGTTTTTCTTTTTGATAGTTGCATAAATATCAAAGTATAAATGAAGGATAGATAGTGATTACTTATCGATTCGCTTATTTTAATATTTCTACAATTTATATTGAAAAGGAAAGCATTGAAGCACTGTTCGATATATTCCAAGCACGAAAGGGCAATACAATTGGCAAGTATGACGAGTGAGACAAGTGACAACGACGCGATGTATGTTGGTATTCCAGCGTATATAATCCATGAAATTTATTTTTCAATGTGATCCTGCTAGAATTCCTCATCTCCAGAAGCTTCCAAGAACGGAAACTATCAATAACTACAGACCCGAAAGAGAAACTATAGTTCATAGCCGTCTAATCCGAAATCAGTGCTCGGAATTAGATCTAAGTGGAAGAAGAAGTTAAAGCATCCGGCAAGCAGTGCAGATGCAGCCAGTGCATGAATGGCCGGCTTGCGTTTTCAGACTGTTATGCATGTTCAGAGTACCGGGAATCACACACAGACCACAGTTCTTCACGTGCCACACTTCTCTGTTCCATGCTTTACAAATTACAAAAAGACAAGTGGAGTTTCAACTGTTTAGTCAAGGTTATTTCTTTTCCGTTGAAATTGTAATTCTCGAAGCGGTTTGATCTCGTAGCGACATTTCTTCTTGTCGACAGATGAGAATACGTCAGAGGAATTGGACAGCCGATTTCGCATATCAAAGCTCGTCAAGTGTCGAAACAAGTGTTCAAGTGCCGTCCGTGTATTCCACATTGTCATGCACCGATGGAATTGTGCTCAACCGGTAGGTAAAATGCAACTCTGTGTCAGAAAAAAAACAGAGTAACATTTTGGAAAACAGCTGTACTGAAAATTACGTCTCGCGGAAGTTCTTTTACCTACAAGTGCACAAGTTCATAATCTGCAACTGGAAAAGAAAAGGCACAAGCAAGAGAAGAAAAACACAAGCTTTGACTATTAAAACCCATGTCAGTAGAGTATGCGAGTGCAGTATGTAATCCGCCCGCTTATCCCGGCCGCCATTGCCATCAGCAGCACACAACTTTGCGTCTTTGCCGCTGTCAGATGGAAGTTTAGATGCTATGCACGCGTAAAGTTTGGACAAATTCAGAGAGAAGGATGGGATCAAGCCATGCGCGCTTGACGGTCAGGTCGCACACGAAGTACAGACAACCTGTTCGTAGGGGACAAAACCTAGAAAAGGAAGCTCTGAAGAAATTTCGTACATTATACCAGTAAACTCATCACATCAGAATGGAAATGTTCAGTTATATGTCTGTATGTTCATCTCTTTGCAAATATACCTTTCAACCGAACTTCACTGCAAAGTGGGGACATTGGAAACACAGGGAGACAATAGAAATGCAGCAAGCATTTCATTACAAGACACCTGTCTTGCAAGAACGCCATCTCCTGTTTTAAATTCCAATTTTTCTCCGCTTTATGTTTCTTTTCTTTGACAATTTGAATTGATTTGAGAATGTGATGTTGCCGGGGAAGACTGGGGTACGTCTGTTCACCCTCTCGAGAGGACAGAGCAGGAAATGGGAGGGAAACTATGCCTGGCATTCTATAATCATGCTGTCAAAAAGCAAAACAGTTCTGAGCACTTCATATTTTTTTATGTGGCGTGGCCTCCTATTCTGTATATACGTAATGATAACCAACACCCTTTTTAGATAAAGGAAGTTTTTATTAATTTCAAGAAACTTACATCGAGGAGATACAAGTCATTGAAACTACTCTCGGCCTCTGCTTAACAAGAAGCACACAGCCCAAAAAAACCAAGAAAAAAAAACACACTCACGCTACCAAAAGAAGCCACACACACGCTAATGACAATCAATTCGAAGACTAGACCGCCACCCATGTGCCTGGGAAAAGAAGTCCTTGGCCACTTGTACCAAACGACGCGCAACATCCACCAAGATAGCTCATGAATCCATATACCGAGCACAGCCGTAAGCACGTAACCAATGGGAAGTAGCAAAATAATCGCAAAGGAGATGAACTTGATTTCTTGTCGAAAACAATATCGTTCCTGTTTAACCAAATAGACCAACAAATGGTTGTGGCCCCTAGTAAAACAATATTTTTAATACCCTGGTCGAAAGAACCAAGCCAACTTCCAAACATATTGAAAACACTAAAAGGTGGAGCGATGCCAAAAGCGAAATACAGGAAGTTCCAGACCAATCGAGAAAATCGACATTGAAAGAACAAATGCGTAACCGTCTCCAATTGGTGACAAAAGCAACAAGTTGTACTACCCTGCCAATTGCGTTTAGCCAGATTATCCTTAGTCAGAATGACTCCTCTTCTAAGGTACTACAGAAACACTTTGATTTTTAATGGGGCTTTTAACTTCCATAATCGCTTATTTAAATTAGGAACATCAGTTTTAATCAATGCCAAGTAATGAGACTTTACTGAGAATTGTCCAGAATGGCACAAATTCCAGTGAAATTCGTCCTCGTCCTGTGTTAGATGGAAGTTGGCGATGCGTGAAAGTAAATCATTCTACTCCACCAACTTAGCTCCAATCAATGACCGTCTCCAAGTAAAATTAGGATGAGGAGATGTGAGGACTTCAGCAATAGTTAAATATTTTTCCCGTGTGATACTGTACAACCCAGGGTATTGATCTTTGAAAGCACAATCTCCAAGCCAGATATCCTCCCAGAATCTCACCTGTGTTCCATTATTGATTTTGAAAGTACCAAAGCGGAGGAAATCTCGTTTGACCGTCATCAAATTGGACCAAAAATGCGAGTCTCCTGGTTTCCACTCAACTTGTACCAATGATTTAGACACAAGGTACTTATTTCTAATAAGTTGCTGCCAAGTACCATCCGTTGTTAAAAGCTTGAACAACCACTTACTCAAAAGTGCAATGTTCATAACATTTAAATCATGAATCCCAAGTCCCCCTTGATCTTTGGGCTGACATAGGATATTCCATCTAGCAAGGCGATATTTTCGTTTACCCGCATCCCCTTGCCAGAAGAAACGAGATCGGAAGTAGTCAAGTTTAGAAAGAACACCTTTAGGAATCTTGAAAAATGACATCATGTACATTGGAAGACTACTCAACACTGAATTAATAAGTGTTACTCTGCCGCCAACTGAAAGATGTTTCCCCTTCCAACATCCTAAAAGATCTTTACGTTCAAAAGGAGCCACGAAGAGAGAAAGGCGTACTGTTAATTTGACTTGCTCTGGACATGACATGGAAACGGAAGTCCTACTTCAGAGATCAGAATTTATCTGCAAAAGTTCTGCTGTTTCATGATGATTTTAGATCATATCATATCATTTTTATTGTAAGACAAAAAAAAATGGACCTTTTCATTCCATAGTATTACCTTAAGCAAAGGGAGTCCTCAGAAGTATGCAAAATTTCTGAAGTTTCTAGAACGTTAGTTAATTTATTCTTGGTTTGTTTAGATGAACTAATTAGACTCCGGTGTCATCTCCACGTCATTGTTTTTAAGAATATCACTTAAGGCCAAAGTGAGGTAACGATAATGCATGTCCATTGAAACAATGTTTGCTGCATAGTATTATGACCTAGATGGAGTTGGAATCAAACAATAATTAGCGAAAGATACTTAATATCCACCATATAACTATACTTACTACGAGGACACAATATTCATGTTGCTATTCTTAGTATAGGACAGCATTATTTTGCACACATTAATTAATGAGAAGTCCCTGACCAATTATTGGCTAGCTAAGCCTAGTGTATCAAGTACTTCGTTGCTTCATGGCAAAACACTCTTGCTTGTGGCGAGTGGTGGGTAGCATTCAGGCTATGGTTACACTGACAGTACCGCACCGAACATTACGAAGAGAAGTTACATATAGAAATATTTATATAGAGTTGCAGACTTTGAGTACTATATTTTAGCAGGCATTGATCATGCAAATCATGCCTCTGATTAAGATACCTTCTCCTCTTGTTAAACAAAACGTGAAGATGTGATCCATGGATAAGACCAATTAGTCTTGAACTAATAGAAGGGTTACCCCGACCACGTACCAAGCTACTACTGAACTTTTTGCACCCAAAGCAGGGAACTAATGGGAGAAAAGGGGACACAAGCGAAGAGCCATGCAAATTACTCAACAAAGCAGGCCATGATTATCACCACTGCTTATGACAACTGTTTCCACTGGAAGCATGCATGTGTTTAGGAGAACAAATCCTGATCTTTTAGTTAAAGGTATGCTCAAAGGCAGTCACTAAATGAGATTCCCTCGCCTTTGCTTCCTTAGCCCAAACACTGGCCTTGTTTTTCTACCATGCCAACGTGAAATCAGAGGTGAAAAGTTGTAGAAGCTGGAGGAAAGAGAAGTATGCAACTTATTCCTTCCAGGAGTGAGAAAGCAAGAAAACAACAGTCATTTGCTTCACGTCATATGACCAATCAAACAGGGTCTATTCTTCTCTACTTCACTGATTTTTTCCAAGATCCTTGTTATTTATTCAAGCTTTGATTCGAACGTGCTTGACCCGTTTGAGTACCATGTCTCATAGACTCATACACGGTAGCATATTAAGTGCTCTTCTGGTTATAAAAACGGTCAAGAAATTAGCATCAGCATATTAGTCTAGTTACACCTTAGAGAACCTTGTGTCATGAGTTGGTATGTATCTTTGCAGCTTTTAAATTTTGACTTCTGATTGACCACTAAGTTAAAAAGAAGTCTTGTAATGTGCAGAACAGCAGATACGACAGTAGTGCTGAAGTAAAACTGAAATGCTAGTTTCTAGGAAGGAATACTGTGCACATCATTTAGACCAAAAAGAGAACAAAATCTAAGGCTGTGCTTACTCTAACTACAGTGCATAGTTATCCACAGTAACTTAGATTAATATTGACAGGTTAACTGCAACATGTCCAGTGAAAAACTTTTTTACCGTGAAAACTTTGTGAAACCCACATGACAAGTTTTTAAAAATTTCCAAAAAAATACTACACGTAGGGGAGATGAGCTTCTACAATCCTGCAAAATTCAAAGATCATACTCAATCGCATTTGAAAATATGAAAAAAAAAACAAATAGAGAAATGAATAGCACTAAACAGTGGAAAATCACTATTTAGGCTGGATTTTTCTTTTTCATATCTTCCAATTGTGATTGAGTTCAGTCTTTAAATTTGGTAAGATTGTAGAAGCTCACCTACCCTACAAATGATATTTTTTTTGAGAATTTTTCAAAACTTATAGGCATGAATTTCACAGAGTTTTTACGTTAAAAAGGGTTTTCACTAGATATTTGCTCAGGTTAATAGGATATCTACACTAACCAATAGTAGGCCTGTCTATCAAGTTTAATGAGCTATTATCGGGCTTCTTTCAAAATTGACATAATTCAACATAAAATTATTTTATTTATCATTTAAGTGGTTATTTAAGATTTGAGCCCTAAGGTGCTTTTTTTTTGCCTGACCTAAATTCAACAGCCTTTCTCTATCCAACTTTTCATCAAGTACATGATAGAAGATATCATCTCCTCTGTTGTGTGTGCGAGCCAATCTCGTCTTGCCAAATGGCTCCTTTCCTTTTGAGCTGTTGTGATGCAACAAGGTGCTGTGTGGTGCCACAATGATGGGCTCTTTGTTCATGTTGTTTCTGTGTTCATTGCTTCAGTGTGACGTGATTGTTCACCACTGATCAGATGTGTGACTTGTCGATCTCCCATGAAGGTGATAATACTCTTGAAGGTAGATTGTTCCAATAAATGGTTGTAAGTTGTAACAACCGAAGGCCCAGTGATTATCAGTTTATCACCTTAAGTTATTCTTCCCTTGTAGACCCAACGTAGCTCGGTTTGTTCGCTCATCAGGTGAGCGCATGGCCAGCCGACGTTCATCTTTGCTCGGATACGGGTACTCAAAATTCCATCTAGGCTGATGCCTTGGTGGGACATTCTCGTTTGGTGGGACATTCTCGTGCTCCGGAGGTTCTAAGGTCTCTAAAAAATTTCTTGATGTGTGTAGCGGATACACACGTGTGTTCACGTGTGGAATGTGTGTGAGGGGGTATGCATGGATGTGTTGTGTGCGTCTTTGCACCTCTAAAAAAGGTTATTCTTTCCTTATAATTCTCATTCAAGCAATCACCCAGACTTCTTCAATAGAAAAATCAGAAGAACTACATATCTCTTTACTCTTAAAATAAATTTAATCAAAGACTTCCCTGATCAACTAGACTTACATAGAATAGGGAGTCAGGTGCGAGTACTACAAGCGTAGGAAGTTCACTGAAACTTTCTTGGAGATCGAGTATAACTGTCGGAACAAATTGTGGCTACTGAAAATCAAAGAGAAAAGAGAACTTGCGGCGAAGATCACTCATAGAAGAACGTCACGACTCATGTTCATACAAGTGTGACTACTGGTCATCCGATGGTAACAGAAGCAAGGAATTTCATAGCAGTCTAGATGGTCAACACGTCGAGGAAATGTTACTTGTGGTACTCATACGACGTAGGACTTGGGGTCAATTCAATTGCAGACACTATGTCAAGTCGCCTCTTTTGTCTGTTTTTCGTGTATTACTAGCTAGAGTTAAAACTGTTGTTGTAGCCTTCTTGTCGTGTAGAATGATTCGAAGCAACGACTTTGCTTAATTAGCTGGAAACCGGTCGATCGAGGTATACAAGACATGCAAATTTATGAGTAATTCGAAATCAATTATGTACCTGCATCTTTTGGTGTACATGTCGCATCCGTAATAAACATGAGAGACGAGAGCCTTTGACTCGAATTCATTAGCCGAGCCAAGTTTGCAAGCTGGCCTTGGCGCCTCAGCCCAAGAACCGAACCGGCCCATCCGCACACGCGTCAGGCCACCTGCGTTCTACCGCTGCGAGTTGGATTGGCTCGTCAGGGCAAGCTAGTGTCAGTAATAATGCAGAATATACATTATCAGGTCAGGCTGCAAGTTCCTCGGATGATCAGAGCCTTCATTGATGCTAGTATTCTTTCAGATCTGTCATGGTGAAATCAGCGTGCAACGATAATTTGGACAATACTTCTCATTAGCACGCTGCAGTTTGGCAGAAATAGTAGTATATGGAGAAGCTCGATTCATTAATCTATAGGATCTCACGCATATAGTTTTTTTTTCCAGAATCATCCCGGCTTCTTGCTTTGTCTCGCCCGGTCTACTCTCATCTCCCTCACCATGAAAAATCCAATCCACCCCGCTGTATGTTGACTCTAGGAGTGCTTGGATGCTTGCTAATGGCTGTGAGAAGAACAGAATTGAGAGAATCCCCACACGGGATACTGCAGCCTTGCTGAGTGAATATTCTGTCGGATGATGAACAGTATCTCTGAGGGAAACTGAACCGAATACAACTAAGTCCTGAAGACTAGGACTTACAACAAAATTACTCAAGTAAACATTTACATGGTTGTTTCAACACCCTCCTTCAATCTTAACCTTTAAAGAAGTTTGAGATTGTTACTAAAATTTACAAAACTCTATACCAAAAGAGCTTTAGTGAAGATATCGGCTGTTTGATCTCGTGATGAAATAAATCTGATTTCCACCAACTTCTTGGCAACTCGTTCCCTGACAAAATGAAAATCAACTTCTATATGTTTGGTGCGAGCATGAGAGATAGGATTTGACGAGAGATACGTTGTGCCCAAGTTATCACGCTACAAAGATGGTTGTCTCGACTAAAATACTCCAAGCTCCTTCAGCAAAAACTAGATTGAAAACCTTTACATGAGCAGCATTAGGAAACTCCTTCAACAGTTCAAGGTAAAAATAAGAACAAGCCTTACAGGAACTAACGAACCTTTTTCAAAAACCTCAACTACAGAATCCCCCTTTTATGAACTACACCGCAATCACTATTCACTAACCCAAAAAAATCAATGAGATTCATTTTATTCTTCTAATTTAAGCTATTGAATGAGATCACAAAAAATAATGGTACGCTTAACTATAATATGTTACTTCCCCTGTTTATGTTACTGGAGCTAGTTCCTGGTTCATTACTTGCTGACAAATTAAAAATCTCTCACCATAGTAATTTGTTGGAGTGATTGTCGGAACTATTCCCCTAACTCTGCCACTGTGGTCCTTTCCAAATACAGCTATCGTAGCCTCTTCAGTAGATCCTTGCCATCCACCCTTTTCTCAGCCAATTTCTGGGATACCTCATTCTACACATTGATCTTAGTTAGAGAACACGTACAAACAATTGAAATATTAGAAAAGAATGGATACAATTTTTTTCTTCGGTTGATGCATTGACGTATAGTTTTATGGCATTTATTAAAGAAAGTTGCTTAATCTACCACCCCTCCGGTGGCATCTTCCTGCAATTATATATTTCAAATGTATGAGGAAACAGATGCAAGAAGAAAAAAAAAATAGTACCTGATGATTACCGGTCCTTTCCACTTTCTAGCATAGCCTTTTCTCCCTAATGTGTGTGGATGCTTAATATTTTTCACGTTTTTCGAATGATATACATACATCTTGTCGATAGGAGCAGTCAGTCATCCCAGCAGCATCAAATGAAAAGAAGTTTACACAATTAGAGGCTCCGTGAGTATTCGTTCGATCGGTAATACACTAAGCAAAGCTTATGGATGGATTAATCCTAATGTAGTATGATAAAATCGGATAGTTAACAATTCCAGTAATCCGGAAGACTTTTATTTTTTGAGAAATTAACACCTTTCTTGTTTTTTGTTAGAAACAGGGAGGGATTGGAGAAATTAAGGAAGGATGAAGAGATGACGCCCAAGGCAGGCCTAGCCTAGACTAGGTAACATCTTTGGCGTTGCTCCATTTGGCTGCCTCTTGTGAGTCGAAATCTAACCTAACTAGGGATTAATAATGGCCAGAAAAAGAGCAACTAAACAAGCAGCGGAGCAATCAATTAGGATGAGAATCCAAAAGAAGCGCTACAAGTAATCACCATCGATGTAAAATTCTGGTCAAGTCAAACTTGGTTGGTTTAGGGTCGGTCGAACAAGCAGGCTAGAGAAGAAGGAATTGAAGAAGAAGAAGAGAAAGAGCGGATCGGAGGGGATGAAATTAACAAACCTGAAGGCAAGAGATTAAGCAGTTGCTGCTGCTTAATTGGGATGGGGATCGGATCTGCGCCGGACTTTGCTTTGCTTGCAGGCAGCAAGGAGGAGAGGAGGACCTCGTGCGTAGCCAAGGAATTAACGGAGAGGGAGAGAGCTACCGAGGAGGAGGAGGAGGCTACCAGAGGGAGGCGAGCGGAGGAACCCGAGACGCGAGCGAGTGAGCGAGCGAAGGGAGAGCGGAGGCTGTGCATCTCGCGAGTGAGCGGAGCTGCATCTGGCGGGCCTGGACGCGAGAGAAGACCGAAGAATGCGTTTCTGCGAGCCTGGACGCAACAGTGTACGAGTTGGGCCAAAATTCTCTGATATACAGGAAACCAAACAACTGCATTAAAAATTAAAGCTACATCCACTCATACCATACAAGTATCGTACAAGCAACCAAACAGGCCCATTGTAACGCTCTGCAGTTAGCATTGAACTGGAGATTGGGCATTGCTCCTTTCTGAAAAGCGAAGCACGACGCGCTGCAACACCTCAACACTTGAGAACTGGGACTCCCGCCTGGTCAAAGATGATCATCTTTGTGCACGCGCTGTCCGGACATACAGCGATAAATAATAGTAGTGAGGGCAGGCAGTCCTTTCAGAATAGCAGCACCATTCATCGAAAGCTCCCTAACTGCAATCCTTCATAATGCTGAGCTTGCCAAGTCCTCTGATCCACTTGAGAAGAACAGGAATCGTGCAACAGCCAGCGTTGAATATAAATTGGGTGCTCCAGATCGCGATTGACGCTTACACACATTTTTTTGAAAAAGGAAGAATTTTATTAATTTCAAGCACATTACATCGAGATGATCAAGTCCTTGAAATCACTTCCTCTGCTAACACGAAGCACCTGACCAATCAAAATAAAAATGAAAAGAAAAGATAAGACGCACACACTAATGACTAGCAATCCGAAGACTAGACCTGAAGGCAAGAGATTAAGCAGTTGCTGCTGCTTAATTGGGATGGGGATCGGATCTGCGCCGGACTTTGCTTTGCTTTGCTTGCAGGCAGCAAGGAGGAGAGGAGGACCTCGTGCGTAGCCAAGGAATTAACGGAGAGGGAGAGAGCTACTGAGGAGGAGGAGGCTACCCGAGGGGAGAAAATTGACGTTTTACCATTATTAATATGTGGACTCGCGCTTTGACCATTAATTCTATGACGCTCGCGCTTTTACCACTCATCTCGGGCGCACTTTGCACATTTGCCATTTCCGGGATTTTACACATTTTTGAGCTTTTTCTCAGGTTTTTGTCTAGCGAATTTCCGGTTTTGCCCCTGGGCCACGTTAGAAGAACCGAAGAAGGACCCGAGCGGCGGCGACTGCATCGCCTGGCTGCGCTCCACCGGTGGCGAGCCCCTGCGGAGGAGAAGCAAGGATTAGTATTCTACTGTTAACTCCATCAAGGATGGAATTTTTAGCTTGAGCCAGGTCGTGCTAGTTTTCACGACATATTTTCAGTTCAACTTCAACCTGACCCTGAACCACACGGCGTTCACGAACCAAACTAAGGCTAGCTCGATTGCACGCGTTCCATGGAATGTGCAAGCATTTACAAATACGATTGTACCTGCAAACGAGTGGGATCGATCCCTGAATGCGGTGACGCGTTATACATCGGCCGGAATTCGATTGGTCTCCGACTCTCCGGTTATATATATGGATCGGGGGCAGAGAAACCAATCATGTCAGCTCCTCGGCGTTCTTGGTCGAGGCCATATTCATGGCGGCTTCTCGCATCCTCGTGCTGCATCTTGTTGTCTCCTGCGCGATCCTCGGCAACGCGGAGAGGCGGCCGAGCCACGGCGGCTGTTCTCCGCAGGGGCTCGCGAGAACAGCTGCGGGTTGAGCCAGACCAAGTGGAGTGGGAGAAGAAGTGGCCCAGGGGCAAAACCGGAAATTCGCTAGACAAAAACCTGAGAAAAAGCTCGAAAATGCGTAAAATCCCGAAAATAGCAAATGTGCAAAGTGCGTCCGAGATGGGTTGTATTTTGGCGAGCGTCACGAAATTGATGGTAAAAACGCGAGTCCATATATTAATAATGGTAAAACGTCAATTTCTCGAGGGGGGGGGGGAGGCAAGCGGAGGAGGCGGGCTATTAAGTTGCATGCACCAACCAGTTCACCCAAAAGCTTAAGCTGGTGAGGAAAGGTGGGCAATTCACTTATACTTCAACACTCCCCCTCACGTGCAGGCTCCCTCAGGCCTAGGACGTGGAATAGAAGTGGACTGCAATTTTTTTTAATTGCGTCAATCGGGTCTTGAACTCGAGACCTCTTGGCTCTGATACCATATTGAGTTGTATGCACCAACCAGTTCACCCAAAAACTTAAGCTGGTGAGGAAAGGTGGGCAATTCACTTATACTTCAACACGGGCGAGCGGAGGAACCCTAGACACGAGCAAGTGAGCGAGCGAAGGGAGAGCGGAGGCTGTGCATCTCGCGAGTGAGCGGAGCTGCATCTGGCGGGCCTGGACGCGAGAGAAGGCCAAAGAATGCGTTTCTGCGAGCCTGGATGCTGGACGCAACAGTGCTCGAGCTGGGCCAAAAGAAACCAAACAGCTATATTAAAAATTAAAGCTGCATCCACTCATGCCATATAAGTATCTTACAAGCAACCAAACAGACCTATTGTAACGCTCTGCAGTTAGCATTGAACTGGAGATTGGGCATTGCTCCTTTCTGGAAAGCGAAGCACGACGCGCTGCAACACCCCAACTTGAAACACTTGAGAACTGGGACTCCCGCCTGGTCAAAGATGATCATCGTTTGTGCAGGCGCTGTCCGGACATACAGAGATAAATAATAGCAGTGAGGGCAGGCAGTCCTTTCAGAATAGCAGCATCATTCATCGAAAGCTCCCTAACTGCAATCTTCATAATGCTGAGCTTGCCAAGTCCTCTGATCCACTTGAGAAGAACAGGAAATGTGCAAATGCTCGGTGACAACTTAAATCTCTTACAAGGGCAGGAGCAGAGGACACTCTGCTTCCCGGGCCATCGCAGGACATTCTCATTCTTCAAGCTCCTGCCATATCCAAAGTATTTAAATGAGAGGAGCCTGCAGGTACCAGAGTAAGAGATTTGAGATTCCTGAGTTTTTCAAGAATCGAGCCCAGACATTCCACTTTGCGCTCAGATAACTAGACAACAATATAGAACAAGTGAGATGCAGATATCGGAGGTTGGTCAGCTCGCCAAGGCTCTGCTGCACATTGTCTATTGTGTTACATGCTGAGATCAAAATATCCAAGTCTTTGAAGTGATGTCATGTGGCCAATACCACTGGGCAGAGTCATCTCACCTAGAAGACTGAAGTGCGACAAACGCGGCAAATGAATTATGCCCGATGGGACCACACTAACTCTTGCAACAATTTTCATTGTGTCTAAATATTGTAGAACTTGCATCTGGGTTGGCAGTTGCATACTTTGCATGACATGCATCGATGTGCAAATATCTCAGTCGAAACAGTTTCGAGATTCCAGTGAGGTCCTAATTCAAGTCATCAGGATTAACCCATAATTTAACGATTAGAACTCGAAGAAACTGAAACTCAACAATAGAAGTCATGCACATGAACAATCCAAAAAAGACAAGTGATCCAACTTTTGAGTCTCTCAAAATTTCTGATTCTATAATGCCGAAGTGGAGAGCCAGTCGACGAATCTTTTCAGCAAGTCTTGTATCGGTCTGAGTATGATCTACTGCGATGACGAAATTCTGTTGTATAGACTTGTACCTGATGTGATCAAGTATCACGCGATGCACTGTACAGAACAGCACCTCCCCATTGTAGGGATTAATCTTGAGCAACCCATTGCTTCACCAAATCTTGCTTCCAGATTTTGTAGCTCTTGTGATAAATGCTGAGATATAGCATGCATGCATGCTTTCGCACGGTGAGGAAGATTGTTGTAGTGAAGGTTGAACACTTTCTTCATCCCTTCGAAAGTAGCCTTGTTTTCCATCGAGTTGTCAATATCAGCGAGACCGGTGGCCTGCACATTGTGCAGCGGCGGAAGCGTCCGAGATAAGCCGAGGCCGAAAGGAGCAATCACGAAGCCGTTCGATCGCCTCCTTCAGTCGAATCGAGTCCTGAATTCTGAGACCTTCATCTGTGCGGATTCAGCTTCGCGTTCGAGGTGGCCGATCTAGTTCTTCTGCTGCTTGCACAGCTTGGCGTTTGCGATGCCCAGGGAAGCAGGGACTATTCGGTCGGACGGGACGGTTAAGTTGCAAGGCCAACCGGCTTTGCTCAATCTAGTCCAAAGAAATCACTTGCGTGACTCCTCATGCCAATGTTCATAACAACAACCAACGTCTGGAGTGAGCAAAAGTCTCCAGATGCTTCGCCCACTTTACGGCCATACGATTTTATTCTGTCTTCGTTGCACAAGAAACAACTTTATCTTCCGTATTGACTGGCGTGGCCTGGCTTAGACAGGACACTCATTTCTTTTAGATAAAGGACGCCGTCCGGCCTCTTCACACAAGGGTGAATACAGCCAAATTTACAAACCCCAAAAGATACAACGAAAATAACAACCGGCACTAATGCCAACAACGTACCAACATTCTGCCAACAAAAAACAAATAACAAAGTTATAGAAATACAATGGCAAGCTCTAGGCCCCAATTGTAAGACTTCTTCTCCAAACAAATTTGGCAAAGAGCTCCCAAACAACGGTCTCTAACATCCTGCAACCTCTTAAAAGAAGCCCTTTCTCTTCCTCTTTAGACAGCGGAGACCAGCTTCTGATCCAATACGTTCCCCTGAAGATCACCTGTACAAATGAGTTAAAAGACCTTCTGTTGAAAATGTAATCATTCCTATATAACCAAATGGACCAACACATGGCAGCAACTCCTACTAAAATTTGGTATTTCAGCTTAGAGTTAACACCCGTTAGCCAAGAACCAAACAAAGCAGAAACACTATGAGGAGAGTGAATGCCAAAAGTAATGAAGATGGTATTCCAAATAGATCTCGCTAAAAGGCAATCAAAGAACAAGTGCTGAATTGTTTCAACAGAATTACAAAAACAACATTTAATACTTCCCTGCCACTGTCTTTTGGCAAGATTGTCTTTTGTAAGAATAACTCCAGACCTTAAGTACCAAAGAAAGATCTTGATTTTCAAAGAGATCTTTAACTTCCAAATGACACACTTCCTAGGAATAGAACTTTCCTGAATCAATGCATCATACATGGAATGAACCGAAAAGGTACCCCTACTAGACAAATCCCATCTAAACTTGTCCCTATCTTGCGTTAATGAAACGTTAACAACTCTTGACACTAGATCAAACCAAGTTGTTAAAGCGGATCCCACCAAAGATCTACGGAAAGAAACGTTAAGCGGGACCGATTGTAAAACTTCAGCCACTGAAACCTCTTTCTTCCTAACAATACTATATAGATTGGGATATACCTCCATAAGAGGCTTGGTGCCAATCCAAATATCCTCCCAAAATCTAGCACTCTTTCCATCCTTAATCTGAAAGGAACCCATAGACAAGAATTGATCTTTAACCTTCATCAATCCTGACCAAAAATGAGAATCCCCCACCCTTCTGGTGATTTGAGAGATGGACTTACTATGCAAGTATTTCCTTCGAAGTAGGTCTTGCCATAGGCCTTCCTCATTGAGTAGTTTAAATAACCATTTACCTAATAAACACCTATTCTGCAATTCCAAATCTAAAATTCCCAGTCCACCCACATCTTTGGGTTTAGTAAGCACCGACCATCTAGCTAATCTGTATTTCGTCTTGTGTTCATCACTTTGCCAGAAAAACCTAGATCTATAATAATCCAGTTTTTTAATCACCCCCTTAGGAGCCTTAAAAAATGATAACATATACAAGGGTAGACTAGAGAGAACTGAATTAATCAATACCAGTCTACCACCAACTGAAAGAAGCTTACCCTTCCAACTAGCGAGTTTCTTTTGGAATCTCTCCTCCACATAAATCCAATCTTTATTACTAAGACTCTTGTGATGCATTGGAATACCCAAATATCTAAAAGGAAGAAACCCCTCTCTACATCCAAAAAGATGAACATATTCCTTCTTGTAGGTCTGAGCCTCACCAAATAGAAATATCTCACTTTTATGGAAATTAATTTTAAGTCCTGACAACTGTTCAAAAACACAAAAGACTAGCTTTAAATTCTGACTTCCTTCAAATCATGTTCCACAAAGAGGATTGTATCATCCGCATATTGGAGGATCGATAGACCTCCATCCACTAAATGCGGAACTATGCCCCTAAACTGGTTATTATCCTTAGCCCTAGCTATCAAAATAGCAAGCATATCCGCAACCAGATTAAACAAAATCGGAGAAAGAGGATTCCCTTGCCTCAAACCTTTCTTAGTCCGGAAGAATCGCCCTGGATCATCATTCACTTTGACATTCACACTTCCTTTACTAACAATATTTTCAATCCATTTACACCATAACTCGGAAAAACCTTTCATCCTAAGAACTTCTTTGGAGAAAATCCCATCTAACCTTGTCATAAGCCTTCTCAAAATCTAATTTGAGTACCACTCCATTGAGTTTTTTCTTTTTCAATTCATGCAAAGTTTCGTGCAAGATAACTACCCCTTCCATTATGTTCCTACCCGACATAAAGGCAGTCTGCGAAGGACTCACAATCGACTAAGCAACTGAAGCCACTCTATTAGCTACAACCTTTGTAAAGATCTTAAAGCTCACATTTAATAAACAGATAGGTCTGTACTGCTGAATTTGCTTCACCTCATTCAACTTTGGCACCAATGTAATTGTTCCAAAGTTTAGACTGAAAAGAGGCATTTTACACTTGTGGAATTCATGAAACATGGCCATCAGGTCATCCTTAATGAGCCCCCAAAATTCCTGATAAAACTCAACAGGAAAACCATCAGGCCCCGGAGCCTTATTGCGATTCATCTGAAAAATTGAGTCTTTAACTTCCTTAGAAGTAAACTGAGCTCCAAGAATTTCATTTTCCCCATACGACACTTGGGGAATATCTTCTCTTTGAGACTCATCCATAGAGAAAGTATTTCTCTCTAGCGAACCAAACAGATTTTTGTAATACTTGGTGATGTAATTCTTAAGGTTTTCCTCACCTCTAATTAGCCCCTCCTCCTGCTCCAATTGGAATATTCTAGTCTTCCTATGTTTACCATTAGCAACTAGATGGAAATACTTAGTATTTCTATCTCCCTGAAGAAGCCTCATAGACTTCGATCTTTGATACCAATAAACTTCTTCTTCCCTAAGAAGAGAAACTAGTCTCTGCTTAAGGGAATGCCTAAGCTCCACCTCCTGAGGACTAAGCAAAACCGATTCCGCCTTCTTGTCCAGTTCTCCAGCTCTCCTAATCAGCTCTTTTTTTTCTTTTTTATTAGAACCGCTCACATTCTTAGCCCACCCCCTAAGAAATTGCCTCAATCTCCTAATCTTATATTGCCAAATCTCCAAAGCACTGGATCCTCTAGGCTTTTCTTTACATACATCCGAAACAAGCTTATGGAACCCATCCCGCATCAACCACCCTACTTCGAAACGAAAGAAGGAATGCTTAGCACCATGAGTACCATTTCGATGATAAGCAATAACGAGTATGATCAGACAACTCACACTAAGCGCCACAACCGTCGACAACGGAAATTTTTGTTCCCAATCCGAACTCACTAGGACTCTATCCAATTTTTCAAAAGTAGGAACCTCTAATGAATTGGCCCAAGTAAATCTCGACCCGACAAGCGCAACTCTCTTAAGTTCAAGCTATCAATGACGCGTTAAATAAAAAGGGCCATTTATCATTAAAGCGATTGTTGCTCTTCTCGCTAGAACTCCTAATGATGTTAAAATCACCACCAATAAGAATGGGTAAAGATTCCTTACTACAAGAGCGAACCAGTTCATGAGAAAGGCCTCTTTAAATTTTGGTTGAGCACCCCATAAACCGCAACCAAAATCCTTGAAAGCCATCCTCTTTGCATCTCGGATGGAATTTAATATAGAAATCCTTCCTCAATCTGCCAATATCAAAAATATCAAGATTAACTCCTAGTGCGATTCCACCGACCTCCCATGAGGTTCCGACCAATGCCAAAGAAAATTCTGCTTCAAGACAAATTATTGAGAGTATTGGCACAAAGACTTTCTTACCCGTTTCCAAAATCGCAATAAAATCTAATTGTAGCTCTTTGGAAGTATCTGAAAGGAATCTAGACTTAGCCAAGTCACACAGACCTCTGCTATTCCAAAAATTCCTTTCATCTTAAACAAGACATAGACTTCTGTCCAATTTAGTTTTACACCTGTTCCTTAGAAAACAATGTGCAAACTCTATTCTTCTTATTTCTTCTATAGACAGACTTGAAATCTCTAACTAGACGACTACTGCTACTGTCACCGAACTCCTCCAAGAATTCACCACATGCCTTGGACAAGAAGTCAGCACCACCACCAAGCTCCTGAAAATCCTCCTGAGACTCATTATCACTACTATTACATTCAGGACCTTCATTCACACAGCCAACAGATGCACCTGTTGCCGTTCTAAAACTGTCTAAAGAGTAAAGATTACGAACGGCCGAGACAGACTCCTCAAAATTACTACCGCAAAGAACCCCCAATTGCTTAATGTTAATTAGCGAATCATCAACAGGTTTAGAAAAAAGACATAAAAGAGGACTATTACCTTTACCAAAATCCAGATTCTTCACAGCAGTACGACGCTCAGCCCGCGCCAAAGAATGCTCAACAGAGACACCTGCCAACCTTTGGGAAGCACGCACTGGAGATACACCCACCTCAGGAATGCCAGCCGCCTCCATCCTGAAAGCCGAATCAACACCTACAGCACCTTTGCCCACACTGGGCGAGATTTCCATCTCCAGCGCTGCTCCCAGATCACCAATCTGCCTACCTTCATATTTCTGCACATAATTCTTGCTAATATCTTGAACCAAACCAACCTGCTCCTTCAAATCCTCAACCACATGCGACTGGACATGATCCATCGCGAACTGCTCCTCCACAACATCTTCCACCTGAAATTGCCCTAGAGATACACTTGGCATAAGCTTCCCCAATTTATGCTCATCAAGCCTGGGAGAACCACCGACTGTGCCGCCCAGAGTTGAGAAAACATTATCCTCAACAGCCGCACCAACATCTTCAGACCACCCCAAGCCTAAATCAGCCTTCCCACAAACGCCTTCCTCATTCTTGCACATTTCCTGATTCAAATCATCCTGCCCTTCAGCCAAAACAATGTCTGCTGCTTCACCTAATGCCTTGTCAACTGAGGAGTCAATAATCTCCTTTGCCTTCCTTCTCAAAAAAATCTCAAACTGGCTATCAGACAAGCCTCTGACTGCAGCCAAGAAGGAATTCTTGACTCCTCCTTCATTGCCAACATTATCCCTGTTAGACCCTACAATTGGACCCTCACTGTTTTTGAGTCTTTTTGGACCTCTAACAGCAACAGGATCCATATCCTCCATGACAAGGTCATCACCATCCTCCTTCTTATCCTCATCATCAGAGCTAACTAAATCAAATTCCACCTCTTCTCCATTCTCATCACAACCCACTTTTTCCACCTCAAATTTCAATTCAAAATAATGATCTCCTATAACCACATCAAGATGGGGAGGAATGAGTTTGGGATTCAGAACCATAACAAAAATTCTGCCAAAGTCATTTTTCCTTGTTGTCTCCATATCCACTGTTTGGGTAGAACCCAACATTGACCCCACAGCCCATAAGTTAAGAAATTCCCGAAGCCTCTTCCTAATCCCATATACTCTAACCCATACTTTGGGCAATAGAAAACCCTCTTCTTTTTCAAACCATTCCTTGAATATCAATCTAATACCAGCATGTACTCCTTCCATCTTCACATCTGCTCCCCCAAAAGCAATTGATCTTTGCAACTCAACCTTTGAAGGAAAAAGAGTCACAAAACCCTGCTCCTGTTCTTTCAATTCCCAACTCCACTTGCTCGGAAACAACCTCTGCAGCTGCAAAACAATCTGATCCTTAGTTAAAACTCCACCTTCCACCGAAATAAGAGCAGCCCTATTTTCCTTCCTAGCCTTAGGAAGAGGAGGATGAGGAATATGATAAAATCCCAGACCATGAACAGCATATCCTACCGCATGTGCCACAGGCCTTGGCTGCTTAAGAATAGGGCATTTATGGTTCACATGATCCGAACTGTCACAAATAACACAATAGATAACAGCTTTACACATTGCCGCCATATGCCCCTTCTGAGAACATCTCAAGCATTTCACACCGCTTTTCTGCTCAGTCCCAACCATCGGCAGACCTTCTTCGCCCCCCACAACCTCCATACCAGAGTTCTCCGTTAATTCTTTACTCAACTTCCTCTGATCACCACCCCTATTAACATCACCCGAAAACCCTTCAGAGACCACCTTCTCCTGCACCTTACTGCCGGAAGCCAAACCCTCAACCGCCGCATTCGAACCCGAGGAATGAAGCTCCAACTTATTGAAGACTCTTCCAGACTGGCCTTGCATCCCCTGAAGATCACCCTGCTGCCCAGAAGATATAGGCATTCCCTGGCGAAGATGACCACTCCTTTGACCCCGATCACTCCAAGCCCCTCCTCCCTGACGACCGAAAACATATCCACCACCACCTCTGCTCAATCTGCCCCCTCTCTGATCCATACCATAACCATAGAACCTTCCCCCACCACGCCCCATCCTACCAGCACTGACTCCATCTCTAAACCGACCACCTCTCCTTGCAGCATACGAATATCCACGGTCCATAACCCCTGGACTACCTTTGGCAACACTAGAGCTAGCAACCAGAGAACTACTACCCAACTCTTTCTTTCTACAGGAAAAACTGGGACACAGTTTACCAGTATTGGCAAAGAGACAGCCCAGACCTGAAGAAAATCTAAATTTATCTAAATAACCATGATTCGTGTGCTTCCTGATTGGCTTAGCCACTCCTAAGGTGGGCCCACACAATTGAACAGACGGCAACGCTGGGAATTCCAACAAGTCATCAAGACGACTGTTCATTTCCCCATTTGCCGGCTGAACGTATTTACTGTACTCGGTCACCGATAGAATCGGGACCAAATCTCTCAATCGCGTCCCTGCCTCACAACCACTCACCTCGAAGTCTCCTAGGATACTAGGCTTCGCATAACGAGGCTTAGGCAGAGGACCCCTCCAAGGTTTAATTTTGGCCACCCTCCTAGCTGCCACTGCCTCCACAATTCTGGAAGCCAAGTCCCTCGAACTAGGAACATGGCCAGCATCCTTATCCCCACAATCAGAACTACAATCCGCATGATCGCCAGCCAAAGCATTTTCAGCTTGCTGCAAATCCCCAAGAGAAAAACCCTCCGCCATCGCATCTGCCAAAAACGCAACAATAGATCCTTCAGAATCACTGTCATCCGAATTAGAAGAGGACCTAATCATCACATCCTCAACCAGAGACCTGATCCTAGAATCCTCTATAGAAGACCAGTATCCAGCTAGTGGAACTGGAGATCCAAGAGAATCAGGATAAACAAGAATCAAAAAAACACACTCAAGACTGAACAAAATCCTACAGCAGCTTGAAACGAAGAAACCAAAACCGAAGAATCACAGCTCACTATGCGCCATAGGTGCACTTCGGGCTGGGCAAAACGACGAACAGGTTGTGCGCAACCAAAACAACCACACCCCAAAACAACCAAACCCACACCACCTGAAGAATCAGAATCTTACCTCAAGCACCAGCAAGCCGGAAAGCCACACCGGAGACGACGAACGGCCGAAACACCACCACCAGCACTCACCCAAACGCGCCAACAAGCCTCCGCCCCAGATGCGAAGCACTGCCCCAGGCCCCGCCCAGGCCCACCGGGCGCGAGCCCCCGAGCGCGAGCCACCAAGCGCCCCGACGAAGACGGCCACCGCAAAGCCCCGCTCGAGACCCGCCCCAGCGAGCCCTAGCGAGGGCACCCACCGCACCGCTCACCTTTTCGCCACCCTTACGCCGCTCACCTTTTCCAACCTGAGTGCTTGTCGCTTCATAGAGAGAGGATGATCCTTGACACATTTCTTATCCGCACTAGTATGTCCGTCTCAATCTGATCTTGTCTCTCTCCCGTCTCGTTCCCTCCTAACTCCTCCTCGCTCTCGCTACACGCCAATGTCATCGATCCGACATGGAGGAGACTTCTGAGGTCGCCATTGCCGCTCGAGCTCGTGTGCGGCCGTCGGTAGTGGCGTTGGCGAGCGCCATTTGAGCAACGCGCATCACGGGCCGTAGCCTTGTTGATGTGGAATACGCCGGCATCGAGGCTACCTCCTCCTCTGCCGAGCTCATCTGCTTGTCGACGGTCATCGCTTCCTTCTGTTCTAGTAGGATGTTGCAAGCGTTTTCTCAGTTGTTACAGGCCCTTTCTAATTTGTTGCACAGATTGTTTCAAGCAGTTTGACATAGAAAAGTTGCTTCAAGTTGTTTTTGTTGCAATGGGTTAAGTGATTTGCTGCACACGACAATTTTTGTTGTTGCAATTAGATAGTAAGGTTTGTTGCTTCGTTTCTGCCGTGGGTTTTTGTTGTAGCCAGATGAAATTTTGTTGCATGCTACAGTAATTTCTGTTGCATTTGTGATGTTTTTTTTTTTGTTGCGCCACGAGGGCTTTCGATTAGATGAAATCGGTAGAGAAATAGAAGGCAGGGGTCTTTGAAAAAAACAGGTGTGACTACGCACTCGTCATTCGGTGGCAAGAGAAGCAAGCAATTCCTTTGCAGTCTAGGAAATGTTACTGAGAGGTGCTTCTATGCATTTCTTCTTTTTGAAAGTTACATAAATATTCATGCAAACTAATGGGCTAAGCGGAGCACCTCCAAACCTCGCCGAGGAGGGCCCTGCCATGTAAACAATGGATTAAAGACTAGGAGTCAACAATGCATGTAAACAGGGAACACACAAATAAGTTCAGTTTCCGAAATATGATTACAGGAACAAAGAGTAAACTTGCAAGGCGTAAAACAAGAGCAGTACACTCTACCACATTTTTTTTCGATAAAGGAAGCTTTTATTAATCTTAGTAAATTACATCAAGGTGATACAATTATACTAAGAAGACTTCCGGCCTCTACACAGCCTAGAGTGTACGACCAAACACACACACACAAGAAAAGACAAAGGAACCGTCTCGCAAACTACATCACGCAATATTGTCTTCAAAGCTATCCACTATCATAGCAACACTTGGACCGCGATAAAAGCTCTCCAATGACAACGCCCAAGAAGGACTCGACACGCACACGACCGCCATTGCCATGATCCAACCAGTGAAGGCCAGATCAAAAGTTTTCACCTCGGAGAGTAAATCCTCAGACTACAAAACAATGCCTTCAACAAGGCCATTGCGAGCCCAACCAACAAAGGTTAGACCTAGGATTTCTCCCAAGTCGGCACGGAGATCCCAAGTGATGCAACCACCCTCATTCCGAGCTAGTGCCGCCATACCACTTAATCTTAGCTAATCATACGGCCACCTTCTCAAGACCAGACAAACAATTTTTAGATGTTCGACTCTACGATGACAGATTCGCGAGCTAGCCAATAGGCACACGATCATCAAGTCCATAGAGTGCATCTAAAAAATAAGTTGTGTTGCTTAAGAAAGCGAATCCGCGAATCGATGCTAAGATGACATAGGTCAAAAGAAATGTATGAACAACGCTAGTAAGAGATGAAGACACTCCACCACATAGTAGAGAAGAACACGAAGTCGACTGAGAAAATCCCGAGACACTGGCCGGAGGTTGAAGACACGATGACTTGGTCGTCACTTGCGAGGGAATTTTTCTACTCGAATTCAAAATGTCATCCATGGAAATCGGCCCGTCCCTGCTGTGCTCAATTTCAATACGGGACTGCTGGGGTTCTTAGATACTTGTTCCCTGATGGCAGCCTCCTCAGCCTCCGAAACTCTAGCATGGTAATAATTGAAGGCGGCGTGGACTCGCTTCAGGCAAGAGAGGTGCTGGATGCCAAAATCAAGTATCCAGAGGGAGAAAGTGTTTCCAGTGAGTTGAATTCAATCCGGAGCCTTCGGAGCTGCGGCATGGCCCCTGGTTTGAACTGCAGCCCCATCACACCAGTCTCACATGTGTACACAAACACCACGAGGCAACGGAATCCATCGCTGCTAATGGTGCACCTTCCTGGGGCATCATGACCACCTGACTTTAATTTGAGAAGGACCAGATTAGGCAAGTCGCCGAGGACACGGAGACCTTCCGTTTCTAAAATATTAGTCTAAGAAATAATTAAGCTTTTGGAGTCACCCTCGGTAAGAACGTTTATCTCACGCATACAACCATTGGGATGGCTCGCACATGATTTGCCTACTGCACAGTTGCGAGTCATTACCACTATCTTGCTTCCACGGTCGTTCTCGGGCAAAGCATATTTGATAGACTTCCATACCGTCATGCTTTCCATGCCATCAATTACAACGAAGTACCTAACGCATAAATTTGTGAAAGAATATATTAGAAGGCAATATTTTTTTTCACATTTTGCGAGTATTAACATACAAGGCTTGATATAAAAGAAGAGAACTACAATTCAATAAAATTTAATTAATAGAATCAATTGTCAAACCGCTGTACTTATTTCATGTTGTTTACATTCATGCTGAGATAAATGCTTACAGATTTTGTAGCTCTTGTGATAAATGCTGAGATATAACATGCATGCTTTCGCACAGTGAGGAAGATTGTTGTAGTGAAGGTTGAACACTTTCTTCATCCCTTCGAAAGTAGCCTTGTTTTCCATCGAGTTGTCAATATCATAAATTACAGATCTCGGTTTTTCTGGCAAAATGATCAGCACAAGAAGAAATACAGGCTCGCGAGATGGAAACATATTTGTCAACCAAAAGATCAAGGTGGGTTAGGGATTTTAAACCTTGACCTACAGAATAAATGCCTGCTTAGCAAGTGGTTGTTTAAACTTTGCAATGAGCAAGGAACCTGGCAACAGTTATTGCGAAACAAATATTTAAAAGGCAAGCCTCTAAGTCAAGTAGAAAAGAAACCTGGTGACTCACATTTCTGGAGTAGTCTGATGGGGATCAAAGCTCAATTCCTAAACCTAGGGACCTATATCTTAAAAGATGGGACCCAAATAAGGTTTTGGGAAGATAATTGGTTGGATAATTTACCCTTTAAATCTCAATACCCTTCTCTCTATAATATTGTTCGGAAAAGACACGCTACTGTTGCGGAAGTCATTGGGTCTTCCTTGCTAAATGTGTCTTTTAGGAGATCACTACAGGGGAATAATTTGCGTGACTGGGTGAGTCTAGTGGCGAGAACGGTGAATACTTCCTTGCAAGGGGAGTCCGATAAATTTAAGTGGCAGCTTCATAATACTGGCCTGTTCTCAGTTAAATCTATGTACAAATACCTGGTTAATAATGGAGTTAAAGTTTCACAAGATATTTGGCATACCAAATTACCATTGAAGATTAAAATCTTCTTGTGGTATTTAAAGAAAGGGGTGTTATTAACTAAAGATAATTTGGCTAAGCGCAATTGGCGGGGGGATAAGTCCTGTTGTTATTGTGCAACAAGAGAAACTATTCATCACCTTTTCTTGCAGTGTAGTTATGCTAAATTCATATGGCGATTAGTATACATGACTTTCGGTTTGGGTCCGCCCAATTCTATCCATCATCTATTTGAGGGGTGGGTGAATCAAAGGGGTCCAGATCAGGTTTCAGATACGAATTGCCGGAATTTGTTGGGCCTTATGGCGCACAAGGAATGATACTGTTTTTGACAATTGCATTCCTAAATCTTTCTTGCAGGTCTTGTTCAGAGGAACGTCATTGGCCAAGACATGGGCCAAATTACGTAAGTGATTCGACCAAAGAGGGTCTCCTCGATGCTTGTCGCCGATTGGAGATAGTTGCTCTGCAGTTGTTTGCTTCTTTTGGTTGGCTTTTAGAGGCCAGGATTGGTTATACTGCTTGATTGTTTTGGTTCTTTTGTCGAAACAGTGCTTACTGCTAAAGTTTGTAATAAGTGTGGTCTGATTCTCTCCAAGAGAGATGAAGCCGGAATTTTATTCCATTATCTAAAAAAAGTTGCAAGGCCAACCGGCTCTGCTCAATCTAGTCCAAAGAAATCACTTGCGTGACTCCTCATACCAATCTGGAGATGGACGTCCTCGGGAGAGTATTCAGCAAACTCAGCATACAAGACCCAGTTTGTCGGCTCCGTTCCGGATCACAACTACAAGATGATATGGCATGCAGCCGCGGAAGGGAAATATATGTTTTTCGCTTGGCTCTTCATCCAAGATAGGATTCTAACGGCGGATAGATTAGCCACCAGGGGTGGCCTCATTCCACCACATGCGTCCTTTGCGGATTAGAAGAAGAAACAGCACCACACCTGATGCTAATGTGCCCTTTCGCTCGGCAGGTCTGGATGAGGGTGGTACGCGCCTCTCAGACAAACCTTCGGGCACCTCAGCCTCCCTCGGTTCACCTGGGGAATTCCGTTCGCCTCGCGGTGAATCCTCCTAGGCGAAAGGAGTTCGATGGGGTCGTTACATATGGCCTGTGGAACCTCTGGAAAGAAAGGAATTGCAGGATCTTCCAAAATACCTATAACACAGTGCAGCAGGTGGCTGACGCAGTTGCCAGGGACGTGCATAACCGATCGGTGGCCTTCCAGATGCTTTGATTTCTAGCCTTGACAGTTTGATCTAGATCGTCGCTCTAATGGTGTTTGGTGGCGTTGTTTCTTCTATTATAGTGTGGGTTTTGGGTTTTGGTTTTCGAACCCACTTATTCTGAGTTTCTGTAATCCTTTTCGTTATTCCCTCTTTAATGCATCTGGCAGAGCTCCTGCCTTTCGTTCAAAAAAAAAAAAACTTTATCTTCGGTATTGACTCACGTGGCCCAGCTTAGACAGGACACTCATTTCTTGTCCGCACTAGCATGTCCGTCTCGATCTGATCTTGTCTCTCTCCCGTCTCGTTCCCTCCTAACTCCTCGCTCTCGATCCGACATGAAGGAGACTTCTGAGGTCGCCATTGCCGCTCGAGCTCGTGTGCGGCCGTCGGTAGTGGCGTTGGCGAGCGCCATTTGAGCAACGCGCATCACGGGCCGTAGCCTTGTTGATGTGGAATACGCCGGCATCGAGGCTACCTCCTCCTCTGCCGAGCTCATCTGCTTGTCGACGGTCATCGCTTCCTTCTGTTCTTGTAGGTTGTTGCAAGCGTTTTCTCAGTTGTTACAGGCCCTTTCTAATTTGTTGCACAGATTGTTTCAAGCAGTTTGACATAGAAAAGTTGCTTCCAGTCGTTTTTGTTGCAATGGGTTAAGTGATTTGTTGCACACGACAATTTTTGTAGTTGCAATTAGATAGTAAGGTTTGTTGCTTCGTTTCTGCCGTGGGTTTTTGTTGTAGCCAGATGAAATTTTGTTGCATGCTACAGTAATTTCTGTTGCATTTGTGATGTGTTTTTTTTGGTTGCGCCACGAGGGCTTTCGATTAGATGAAATTGGTAGAGAAATAGAAGGCAGGGGTCTTTGAAAAAAAACAGGTGTGACTACGTACTCGTCATCCGGTGGCAAGATAAGCAAGCAATTCCTTTGCAGTCTAGGAAATGTTACTGAGAGGTGCTTGTATGCATTTCTTCTTTTTGAAAGTTACACAAATATTCATGCAAACTAAATAGGTTCTCAATGTAAACAATGGATCAATGGATTGAAGACTAGGAGTCAACAATGCATGTAAACAGGAAACACACAAATAGGTTCAGTTCCGAAATATGATTACAGGAACAAATAGTAAACTTGCAAGGCGTACGTAAAACAAGAGCACACTCCACGTAGCAGAGAAGAACACGAAGTTGACTGAGAAGATCCCAAGACACTGGCCGGAGGTTGAAGACATGATGACTTGGTCGTCACTTGCGAGGGCATTTTTCAACTCGAATTCAAAATCTCATCCGTCGAAATCGGCCCGCCCCCGGTGTGCTCAATTCCAATACGGGATTGCTGGGGTTCTTAGATACTTGTTCCCTGATGGCAGCCTCCGCAGCCTCCAAAACTCTAGCATACGCAGCCTCTTGTTTCCTGATGGCAGCCTTCGCAGCCTCTTGTTTCCTGATGACGGCATGGACTTGCGTGAGGCAAGAGAGGTGCTGGATGCCAAAATCAAAGTCTCCATTCTTTTCCCATGCGCTGAATTCAATCCGAAGCCTTCGGAGCTGCGGCATGGCCCCTGGTTTGAACTGCAGCCCCATCACACCAGTCTCGCATGTGTACAGAAACACCACGAGGCACCGGAATCCATCGCTGCTAATGGTGCACCTTCCTGTGGCCCTGGCATGATTTGAAGCTAAGTTGAGAAGCATCAGATTAGGCAAGTCGCCGAGGACACGGAGACCTTCCGTTTCTACTAGATTGATGCTAATACGCAGGTGGGTGAGGTTTACGAGGGAGGCCATCTTATGTGGAACAACTCTGAGCTGACCCGAGATTTTCAACTCAAATCTTCGGAGGTGACGTGGAGGAACCTCCCATGAAGCCGTTAGTAAGTCGACCAAATCATCTGCAGGGTAATCATCAAGAAGTAGAGACCGAAGGTTCGACTTTACAACCTCGTCGAGGAAAAACTTGACGCTCCATCGGTAGGTTTCGGTCGTCCCACTGTCACGGCCACGTCCGTCCCACCTTACGCCCAGCATCCTCAGCCGCTTCAATTTATTCAGCATCTTTGCCACCCAACTGAGTGAGCGTTCACCTTCGATGGTTGATACTTCCTCTAAATCTTGCATATCGCCGATTCCAAACGGCAGTAGAACACCTTCAGCAAGCAGAGACACCAACTTTCGCAGTCCAACTATAGATGCAGGCAAATACCTCACTCCGGTCCGCCTCAAATCTAGGGTCTCCAAGTGCTCTAGTTCTCCAATTTCTTCTGGCAGCCTACGGATTTGAGTCCCTCTGAGTCCCAAGTATCTCAGTAGAACCAATTGCCCAATGCCTGCAAGATCGAGTTTCTTCAAATTGTCTGCATCTTCCAGATCCAGCACGCGTAGAAATCTCAAGTCCAAAATTTGATTAGGCATTCCTCCATAATACCCAAAAACTGTAAGGGATCGGACTTTCGATAGGTAGTGCACGGTGCTTGACGCCAAGGTACTATCTTCCTCTTGGCTGCTGTAGTCGAGGGAGAATCGCCGAATCACATCACGTGGCATACATCTGATGTCTTCATCCCATGTGGCAAAGTTCTCTTCACTGGACAGGCATACAAGGAAATCTCGAATCTCACCATGAACGGTGCAACCCATCACTGGCCCGTCGTCGTAGTCGAACACCGGCTGAATCAGTCTCCTTTTTACAAGCTCGTCAAAATACATCTCTCCTATTTCCCATGATCTTCCTTCGCCTCTTTTAGGTATAAACCCTTCAGCTATCCATCTTCTTATCAAACGATCTCTTTTGATGGTATAGTTCTCTGGAAAAACACTCAAGTACAAAAAGCAAGACTTGACAGCCAAAGGGAGATCAGCATAACTGATATGGAGTATCTTTCTCATCCCTTGTAAGGTGGGAAATCGGTTCACGGCGGCAGAAATATATTTCTCAAGAATCTCCGGCTGTGCCAATAATGACGATTTGCCGGAAAATAAGCCGGCTACAACAATTATCGCCAACGGCATGCCGCAACATATTTCCAAGATGCCATCGAATGCTCCTTTCAACCCAAATGGACTTCTTTCTTCTGAACCAAATATTAGTCTAAGAAGTAAGCTTTTGGAGTCAGACTCCGTAAGAACGTTTATCTCACGCACACAATCATTGGGATGGCTCGAACATGATTTGCCTACTGTACTGTTGCTAGTTGTTGCCACTATCTTGCTTCTACGGTCATTCTCGGGCAAAGCACATTTGATAGACTTCCATACCCTTATGCTTTCTATGCCATCAATTACAACGAAGTATCTAACACATAAATTTGTGAAAGAATATATTAGAAGGCAATATTTTTTTCACATTTTGCGAGTATTAACATGCAAGGCTTGATATAAAAATAAGAGATCTACAATTCAATAAAATTTAATTAATCTAATCAATTGTCAAACCATTGTACTTGTTTTATTTGTTTTACATTCATTATTTTCACAAAATAATTTACTAATGTGTCTATATATATACACACACACTATTCACAAAATAATTTACTAATTTGATCCTGCAATCAACAAGAGAAAAAATTATCTAAAGATCTCACAAGGATAATTTGATCTAAACTGCTATTGAAGCCGATTAGATCGTGAGACGATGATAAATCTAAGCAGCTTGATTGGACTAATTAGATGATGGGTAAATGTAGTTTTTCCCAAAAAAGGCGATAGAAGAAAAAACAAGCCTGATATGGTGTAAGTCGACCTGATATGGTGTAGTTTATTATCGTTGATTGTTTCTGTCCATTTTATTATACTATTCTTGTTAAGCTTGTTTAGTATTTGAGATAAGTACTTAGTTTTGGTACGCTGAAATTGTTGGAAAAATTAGATAATGGAAAAAAATGTACGATGAGATAACATTTCCATGCGCTTGGAGTGCTCTACGTACCGTTACAATAGGTCCCTGTAAATAATCTACTCCAGCGCGAAGGGGAGGGCGCGTCCCGTGAAGGGTTTCACAGCTAGTGGTCGCACGCCAAAAGATGCTTCTTAATTACCATGTGAAAATTATCTCGTTAACTTACAGTTGACACAGAATGATGATGAATTTTGTTGAAATTTGTGTCAATCTCGACAATTCTCAGTGAAGTCACATTATTTGGCGTTAATTAAAAGTCATGTTCCAAATTTAAATAGGCGATTATGGAAGTTAAAAGCCCCTTAAAAAATCAAAGTGTTTCTGTGGTATCTTCGAAGGGGGGTTCTTCTGACTAAGGACAATTTGGCAAAACGTAATTGGCAAGGTAGTACAAAGTGTATGTTGCTTTTGTCATGAAATGGAGATAATTAGGCACCTATTTTTTCATTGTCGTTTTGCTCGTATGGTGTGGGGTTTTCTGTATCTAGCATTTGGTATTGAAAGACCAACTAGTGCAGTTCATATGTTTGGGAGATGGCTTGCCTCTTTTGATAAGGATATCAAAAATATTGTGTTGCTTGGGGCCGCAACCATTTGTTGGTCCCTGTGGTTACACAGAAATGATATTGTGTTTGAGAGGAAATCAAACTCATTCCCTTTGCAAAGTTATTTTGGCTACGCACCATTGGTCATGCGTACATGGGTGTCTTTGCGGTCGGAATTGCGAACTATTTTGGTGCAGGCTACGCAACGATTGGTGCAGGTGGCCATGGCTTTCTTCTCCCAGGATTCTGGACGGCGGTCTAATCGACGGATTACTTATCTTTAGAGAGGGTGTATTATTTTTGTTTCGGGGTTGTGTTCTTTCTTTTTTTTGGGCTGTGTGTTTCTTGCTAAGCAGAGGCCGGAAGAAATTTCAAGGATTTGTATCTTCTCGATGTAATGGCTTTGAAATTAATAAAAGCTTCCTTTTTCTAAAAAATTTATTGTACCGTCAATAAGCATGCAATCGTACATGAAAGTTTGCTTTTGTACTTGGTTGAAAGCTAATCCATGTCATTTTACAAGTTCAAAATTTCCCCCTTTTAATACACCACTAACGTTCAATTTATATTTTGACTTGCAAACTTCGAATACGATGATATTTCCTAAACCAACTAGCCGATTTGTATTTCTCTAGACCATTATGTTCTCTGTGACGAATCTACAGAGAGAGAACCATGTTGTATATGTTCTGAAGATGTAAACATCGGACGGCTAATTTGCATGTCTCTTTGCAAGAGATTAATTTGCTGTAAGAGGCACCCACCTCTCTTCCAAGGGGTCAAACCCACCTCTCACCTCGGTCAACACTGAATCAAAGAAAAAAAAATCATGTCTCATTTGTGTGGTTGCAATTGTTTTCATTTCCGTTCGTGCTAGTTACATTAGTAGAATTGTATTGTTTACTTGTTATCCTACGATTATTTGCCTTCAACTAGTGATAAGGTGTTGGTATATTATTTAGGTCTTGTGCAAGACCAAATTTCTTTAAATTCTGCATGAAACCGGTTTTGGTCCATGTCTTCTAGAACCAGCTAGCTGTTCACCCCTCTAGTCTGTATCTTGGTCCTTTGGACTTTTCAGTTCCCATATACGGATTGGACTGGGATCCTGCGCGATCCAAACGAGCCCTAACGTACCAAAAAAACGAGCCCTAACGTGCCAAAAAAAAAGGACTTTTGGAGTTCTGAACTGCAGAGAAGGTGCTTTCCGGGTAGTATTGTGCAGCTCGCGTCTATGGTTAACTAGTGTGACCGTTAACCAATCAACCCCAACAGTTATCAACATCCCTACCAATAAGATAGATAAGCTAATCGCATCAAGAAAACTAATTAGGATTAAATCAAACTGGAAAAATAACAAGATAGCCGGTTAATAGGTACCTGTTATCGCTGAGATAACTCCTTAATTCGTCGATGAGTTCTTGCTCGTGCAAATTTTCCGTGAATCCTGGACAGACTTGACTGAATATATCCTTCAGAATCGTCCGTACGGATTGGTTCGGGCGAACAGAAACGAAAGCCCGACGGTGGAAATGCCCCTGAAGCCTTCTGTATACTTCCTTGGCGAGAATAGTTTTACCGAGGCCTCTGTTTCCGACGATGGACACCACCGTTAGCTCCTTCTGTCGCGCGTCCATCAGATCATTGGCAAGCTCGTCTATCAGCCCACTGATGGCGACAAGGGGAGCCTTGTTCTCGTAAAGGAGCTGAGGATGACTGGTGGAGGAAGGATCAGCAATATCAGGGGCATCAGAATTGGGCAGCTTACTAAGAAGATTGTAGGCCTTCCAGCGCTCCATGGCGCCGACAATTCTGTCTGTGAAATCTTGGATTTGTTCGGCAGTCTCCGGTTCCGGCGCATCACCGAGCTCACCCTGATGCCATCCCGATCGGGTCTCTCCCTTTAAATTTCTGCGATGAAGATGGATGGAGAGGTCGACCCAATCTTCGATGTCGTAGACTTCCTCTCGGGCTTGCCACATCCACTCCTTGACCTGCGCATCGGAGACCACCCGTGTGGCAAACTTGTTGAGGAGTTTGTCCATCTTGACAAGCTCCTGCCGAAGGGGATGATCCTCCGGAAATAGGTAGGTTAGCTTGTGGAGGACTGCATTCATGGCTCCTGTGGAAGAGCTGACCATAGCTGCACTCAAAATGATTTCTTCAGTTGCCAGAGCAAAAGACTCTCTCTCTTTCTCAAAGAAATATGGCATACATTGAGATCGGATACGAATGCTGCGGTCGTCGGAGAAATATATATAGCAGCCTATGACCCCTATATATATATATATATATATATGGTCATGCGAAAGTGGTATTCTTAGATTGAATAAATTAGGCCTGATTATAAATGCCATCGCAAACCCAAAATATTTTGATAAAACAATTTCCATCCAAAGACTGAAATGACTATTTTACCCCATTCTTTGTTCTTCTTTTCTTCTTTATTATGATCGGTCCCACTTGTCATTCCGTACCTTTCCTCCCCTTTCTTCTCTCTCTCTTTCTCCCCCCTTCTATCTCTGCAGAACCAAGATGACAGCAGCGGGGAGCATGATGTCCGTGGTGTCACAGGAGATGCAGGAGCTGCGCGGGCAATCGTGCGGCGATGGTGGCAAGTGCATAGGGAAGCAGCAGCAGATAGTAGTGCAACTGCCGAGAGGACGTGCTAGAAGAAGCTACCGGCTCTACAAGCTCAAGTTAATAGGTCACACGTCCCAAACATCACCAGGCTTGCTTCTTGCATCTCACATTCATCTTTGGTTCTTGCTACCTTGATTTCACCGAATTGTTCGGTGATTTAGCTTGGATTGAGCGCCAATTCTGGGGGACCAGATCGACTGCATTTTGGAGCTACTGCCTAATAACTAACAATGAGGCGACTCTACTCGGTTGGTGCTGTGACGGTTGTGCCAACCTCGGCCTCACCACAAACTTCCTCTAGGCGGTCTCCACCTCAGGCGGCCATGTCCCTGGAGTGCTCTGGACCTCTGGTCGGCTCCCTTTGCCTACCCTTTCCCCTCCCATCTCACATGGCTCTAGCTTGCTGCCCTCTCCTCCGCTGCCAACCTCGAGGCACTTCGCCAAGTCCGAGTTGCTCCTCCTCCAGACCATCGCCGACAACCCACCATTGGTGCTGGGTCTGCTGGATTTGGGGGTGGCTATGGGAGGCTGCAGCCGGCTGTGACGGTAGGAAGGAACGAAGGAATAGGGGCAGGAGAACGAGGCTAGGATTTCAAAAATTGGCGAACACCGCTTGAAAATCGCGATTTTTGATCTTACCGTTCCAGTTCAAAATCCAAAACCGCTCGGTAAACCTGTCTAATTAAAAAATATAAAAATTTATGTGTTTGAAAACCGTTGAAAAACCGTGGTTTTCGTTAAAAACCGTTTTAAGGAATATTCAATTGGTCGAATTGGTTTTCGGTGAAAACCAAGGAGTTTTTCATAAAACTGTTGAAAATCGAACGGTTTTCGATTTTTTTAATATTTTTCAAATTTTTTTGAATTCTTAACCTTTCGGTTTTTGACAGTTTTCGAGCGCTTTTTGTACCACGAACTTCGAACCGATTTTTCAAAAACGGTTTTTGAAACCCTGAACAAGGCCATAGCCCATAGGGGGTAACAAAGTCATTTTTGAATGTTTCTCTCACCTAAATGGACATTAACGGATGTAATGACGGAAAAATGTGACGGCACTACCATTTTACAGTTTTCTTTTTTTTTTTTTTGCCTTCGCGGTGATATTTTGAAGTGGGTCCTATTGCGGTGGTATTTCCTAACTTGGACCCGGTTGCGATGGCCTTAAACAAAACTACTCTATTATATTTATCATGAAATATAATTTTACAATTTTACTAATATATTGATATAAAAGTGATGATCAAAGTTGAATGTTAGAGATTGCGTCAGTGTCCAAAACTTAACTATTTTTTAATGAATGGAGTAAAAAAATTACTTTTATGCGAACGTCGGTACTACTGCTGCTAAAAAAGCATGCACGGTTGCTTGCTTCTTGATCGATGTTACGTATTTTCAATTTGAAGTGACTGTTTGAACTGTCAAATATTTTATGTTATAAATTAGTGGCTAATACAACTAGTATGGCATTGTATCTTATGTCTAAAGACTACGGTTTAAATCCCACTAATAGTGTGTTAGGTGGGTTTATTTGTGGATTTTTCAGGATTTTGACCGCGTAACATTCTATTTGTTGCACTTTAAGATAAAAAAGTCTTAACCAACTACACCTCTTCGCAAAAAGAAAAGCATTCTATATTGTTGATCTACACTTTAAAAGGGAATATCTATTAGGCGGATGTCAGCTTCTAACTAGAGGTGGGCACTCAGGCCGGGATTTTTTGGGCCGATCTGAGGCACGGCGGTACGGTACGGTCCAAAGCTTGATCCGGCACGAAATGGGCTATGCCGGGCCGGCAAGACACTGCAGCATAGGCCGTGCCAGGCCTGAGAATCGAGCATGATGAGTGGCATGACCCGGCACGACACTGTAGCATGAGCCATACTCGGTCCGATGACTAGAGCATGAGGAAGAAGTCTATCATGAAGGTCACCAACTCACAGAGTATGAGCGCTATGGACGTACCCAGCAGCATGGGCGCCACCCTCGCCACCTACATCTGAGATGGACGGGCAAGAAGGGAGAGAGAGCTGAGAGAGATTGAGAGACGGCACAAGAAGCTACTCTCTCTCGCTTGTCCCTCTTAATCTCTCTCAGCTCTCTCTCACCCGTCTCTCTCAATCTCCCTCTCTCGCCTATCTCTCTCAATCTCTTTCGCCTGTCTCGCTCACTCTCTTTTTCACCTATGTTCAGCACATCCTCTTCGTTATATGTAACTGTTCAAAAATAAATAAATTTTAGTTCTTTTTTCCATAATATTTGCGTCCATTGCCTCAACTACATGCGTCTCCAACTCCTTTCCACTTGTTGCAATAGTGCAAATGGGCCAGATCTAGGATGGCATGGCACGAAGTAGGCACGAAGCGCAAATGGGTTGGGCCTGTGATGGCACATGGTTCAAGCACGAAACATAATGAACCTATGCCAGACCGACCCGGCACGGTACGACGCCCACCTCTACTTCTAACACAAGCAGCGGAGAATGCCATCCCCACTTCACCAAAATTGCCTCTCGATTCCCTATCACTTTCAGCTAAGAGATGGATGTAATGCTCTATGCATTTAAAATATTTTCCTATTAAAGACAGTAGTTTTTGAATTTTCAAGAAAATTGAAAAGCTAATAAAATTTTAAAAATAAATTTTTTAAAATGTTAGATTGTGTCAAGAACTTTTCTAAAAAATTTCAAAAATTTTAGAGTTGGTTTGCTAATTTTAATAATTGAAATTTAATTTGTGGATAATTAAATTAGAAAACGATTTAGAAATTCAAAAACCTTTGTGGGCCAAAAGAGTAGCCTTGGCTCAACCCACCTGCATATCCGAATATCTGGCCATAAATATCTGAATTATCCAGATCTATATCCGTATCCGGCTGATAGTGAGCTACCGAATTCGTATCCGTACCCGACAAAAAATATCCGTATCCGTATTCGACCTGACACCATCCGACAAATATCCGATCCGATAGAATCCATATCTGAAATTTATTCGGATCGGTCGGAAACATCCGATCTGTTTTTATCCCAAGCTGTATGACATGCCAAGTTGCCGACAGATCGAACACTGAAGAGGTGAACAAACAAAGAACAATTATAACTTTTTTTTTTCAAATCAAGAACAAGTAGAACTAACTAGTTGAATGGGCAACTTGCAGGTTCCTCTTAGTGTTGCTCATAGATAACGGTTAATTTTGTGATCTGATCTCCCCATGGAAATACAGGTTTTTTTATATCTATAGAGAGACCATGCAAGATCTGAGAAGGTGAAAAGATTTTGACGCAAAGAAAATATAAAGACCAACCTAAAAGGTAAAAGACTTTTCCTTTAGACTCCAAAAGGTAAAATATATACACCAAAGGATAGGATTCCTTCCAAAGTAGTAGTATAATTTTACATGGTGTAGCCTAAAATTCTTTCTGGTATATATGTTAATGATAAATTCAGCAAGCAATAAGCACGGAACATTGAGATAACCAAAATGAATTATCTTTATGACAAACTGGTTACTATATATTATTCGAGAAGTTTAAAAAGTTTATGAGAAAGTGACTCTGCATTTGACTTATTCAACTACTGTCTAGACCTATTCGTGGGTAGACCGGCCCGAATTTTTTGCGGTCTGGGCTGCACTCGGGCCCTGATTTTCAACTCACGAACCAAGCCTGAAGCCCAAGTAAACAATATAAATAATAAAAAATATTTTATTCAAGGAAAAGAATATTAAAACAATATTTTAGTCCAGAAATAATTTAAAAATATATATTTTTGTAATTTTTCTGGGTTTAACTATGACCTATTTGTTTAGACTTAGACTTTTTAGTTTATAGTTTAAAGTCAGCTTTTGAATTTAAATAGCTTAAAAACAATCGGCTTTTATACGTGTGAGGTGGGTAATTTTACCCTAAGTCTACTGATATTAGTCTAAAACTAACCTTCAATAAAGTAAAAAGCACATTTTGGGTGGCTTTTGACTTTTAGTTATATAGATACTTATGGTTTTTAAAAAAGCCTAGATAAAAAATCACCTATTTATTTAGATTTTAGTTTTTTTACCTTTTAAACTGGTAAAAAACTCCCCCCCCCCCCCCTATTTTTTTCAATTTTATTTGATTTTCATGAATTAATTCGAGGCATTTTTCCCATGTCTGCCAAACGATCCCAGGGAGGATCATGCCGCGGGATCATGTTCCACAAGGATCCCAAGCGGCCACAAAAATCCATATCGGGTTTCATTTCCCTTGGGATTATTGTCCCTGCTAAACCAAACAAGCCCTTAGGGTCCTTAGGGTTACTTTCCACTAGCTAGGCTTGTCCTTTGTGGAGACAAGTTTGAGCAAATTTGGTAAACTATTAATTAGGAAAATCTTAAGGCGGCATATGAAGGGGAAAAATTCACAAGAAATGAATATGCAAAAGATTGCTGGAACAAAAAGGATCGGCGGGAAAGAACTGGGAAACAAAATAAGATTACCTGGATTCTGCAGATGTGGAGATGATTCCGATAAATTAGAAATCCTGATGACAACAAACATTTATCTCTCATTAAAATTGTGGTCAAACGATCAGGAGAACATTTCTGTGATTAGTGCGTGTCTATAAATTTATTAATAGCTTCCATACTTGTTTGTTTCTGATTGACTAGTGCTACCAATGGCTTAGTACTCACATTAGTAATTGATTGGTTGTGCTTCAGTTTTGGGCAGATGGAACACATCTAGTTACAAACTTAGAGTGGTTAGTGATTAATCACTAATTCAAACGTACTTAAAGGTCAGTGAAGGCTGCATACTGAAGTGCTGCCAAGAAACGAAAGGATCGATTGCATTGATGTTTCTTCAGTTGCAAAGGGCCGTTCTCGGCAATTTTAGCTGTGGACGATTCGTTTCAAATGTGTTTACTGAAAGGACATGGCATTCAAGCATATAAAAGCTCCTTGGAGCAAGAATAGTATTCCCTTTTCTAAATATATACGTCAACACGTCTTCTGATACACATTTTTTATCATTACTCATTTTCTAATCATGTACTATTGCTAAAAATTAAAAAATAAAATGATATTGAAGTGCTACTAATAACAAACATACCAATATCATATCAATGAGACAAATCCAAGTTTGTTTTATATATCCTAGTTGTGAAATTCATAGAAGTTTTTACTACATGTATTTGAAAATGATATCTATTTTAAAACAGAGGGAGTAAACTATTAGAACAAAAAAAAAAAGAAAGGAGTACAGGAGGCAAAACACTGAATGGTGGCCTAATCGGAAGAAAAGTGGATTTGTTTGGTTGAATCGAACTTTGCTGGAACGGCTCTAGATCTCAAGGTTTCAACTTATAAGGAAAAAAGGGAGGAGGACGATGACTCTCTGTTGTTAGAAGGAAAAGGCGTACCTGCTGTCAGCTTGTTTGCTCGTATCTACCCATTGTACATTGATGCTAGGAGTGTTTGGATGCTTAGTAATGGCGGCTTCCAATGCAGACTCGACTGCCCTTTTGGCGGATTCACGGGCACCGGCGTCTCCAATCTTTGCAGAGATCTCCTTAAGGCATTTCAAGTGCTCAAAGCCAGCAAGTAGCGGGTTGTTGTATCGCGCCATTCTTTCAGCATTGAAGCCTAGCTTGAGCCTCTGGACATTAGGCATAGCTCCTCGCCGAAATGCCACGCATGGCGCGGTACACATGAACTTGAAGTACTTGAGAACTGGGAATCCGCTAATGATGATCCTTCTCAAAGGGGCGATCCGGACATACAGCGAGAGAGTACCGAGAGCAGGTAATATTTCGAGAACAGGCATATCGGTCATCGATAGCTCCGTAGCTGCAATCTTTAAAATGTTGAGGTTGCGGAGTGCCGCAATCCATCTGGGTATTCCGGAAAAGATGCAAGCCCCTGGGGAAAACTCAAGCCTTTGAAGAAGGGTGGGAGGGGAGTGAACGATGCTCAAGGCATCACAGAATATGTGGGCATCCAGACTACTTGCATGGGAGGAGGCAGGAGACAGAATTAGAGATTTGAGGTTGCTTAGTTTTTTGAGAATTAAACCCAGACATTTCATGTTGTCCTCCAGCTGGCCAGACGGTTGTGTAGAAACGGTGAGACGAATATCCCGCAGATTGGTCAGCTTCCCAAGGTTCAGCACATTGTCTTCTGAGGTACTACTGAGATTAACATATGCTAGTGTCTGAAGAGATGTCATGCGGCCAATACTATCGGGCAGACAAGTCTCACTAGGAAGACTGAGGTGCAACAAACCCCCCAAATCTCAAGCGTAAAGGTGGCCTTGGGGTGGTCAATCTTAGACTTCACAACATTTCCCTCTTAATCAAATTCCTGCACAAATTCTATAACAAGAAGGATATTCCTTGGGTGCATCTCGTTTGGAACTCCTATTACCAGGGGAATGTTCCCCAAGCCGTCAGTAGGAAGGGTTCTTTCTGGTGGAAAGATGTTCTCCTTTTTCTTGACCAGTTCAGGGGGATTGCCCGTTGCTCGGTTGGTCGTGGTGACACGGCTCTGTTCTGGGAGGACATTTGGAATGATGTTCATATGAAGTCTAAATTCATCCACCTTGCCTCTTTCCTCAAGAAGGATCATTGTACTGTCAGTTATTTCTTCCAGCACCCCGCTATTTCTACTCAGTTCCATTTGCCTCTTTCTGACCAGGCGTTCTCAGAGCTTCAGGAGATGTACGAATTCTTGCAGCCAGTCGTTCTCACTCAGGATGCTAGCGATGAATGGACTTACATCTGGAACTCTAAAGACTATCTTCCCAACAGATTCTACAAGCTCACATTCAACCAGATTACTGTGCCTCAACCGGTTTTGTGGACCTGGAAAGCCAAATGCTCTCTCAAGTTGAAGGTCTTTGCTTGGCTTCTTCTAAGGGACAGGTTAAATACTAGAAACCTGCTTAAAAGGAAGAATTGCCCCATTCAAGGGGGCTCTTTTGACTGTGTGCTGTGTAATCTTCAAGTGGAGGAATCCAGGGACCATCTTTTCTTTTCTTGTCCCTTCAGTTCGAGCTGCTGGAATTCGATTTCCATCTCTTGGAATTTGGATGTTGACATTCTTCAAAGGATCACTCAAGCTTGCCAGGATGATGGTGATCCTTTCTTCATGGACGTTTTCATCATTGCCTCTTGGGGGATTTGGAAGCAGCGCAATGACAAAATTTTCAGATCCATTCCGGCTAATTTAAATGTTTGGAAGGAAGGGTTCCTTGGGGAACTCCTTTTGCAATCTTTCAGGCTCAAAGAGATTCTTCGGCCAGGACTGCTTGCTTGGAGACTTAGGCTCTCGGGTTTTATTTAATTCCTGTTGTTTCCAGGCTCTCCTGCTTCCCTAATTTTGGTTGCAGGGCCTGGCTTTTTGTTTCTCTCTTTTTCCTTTCGTTTTGCTAGCTTCTCGCCAGCTCTGTTTTCTTTCCTTTCTTTCTTGTGGTTGCCTTTTTTTAATAAATCGCAGCAGTGGCCTCCTCTGCTGTTTTCTCCGCTCAAAAACAAACCCCCCAAATCGACAATTTCCGAGGGAACTGTTGTTACCTGTGCTTCTACTTTCAATGCCACCAAATATTTTAGCCGTTGCATCTTCGTTGGTAGCTGTACACTCAAATGGCTTGCACTAATCTGCAAATATTTCAGTCGAAACAGTTCCGAGATTTTAGTGAGGTTGATCGTGTCATCAGGATCAACCCACAATTTAAGGATTAAAACCCGAACAAGCCGAAACTCTACCATTGAAGGCATACAATTGTACAATCCAAAAAAGGCAAGCGATCGAACTTGTGATAGTCTCATATTTGTTGGTGGGGTTGCATCTTCTGCACCGCCGAAGTGGAGAGATAGTCGACGAACCTTGTCAGCAAGTCTTATTGCGGTCTGAGAATGATCTATTGCAGTGATGAAATTCTCTTGCATGGACTTGTACCTAACAAGATCATGTACCATGTAGTGCACTGTACAGGACAACACCTCCCCGTTGAACTTGATATCTATAGGTTGGATCAATCTCCTACTAACAAGCTCATCGAAATAGCTCGTTGCAACTTCCTCCTCGTCTCTCCCTCCTACCCCACAGATAAAACCTTCAGCAATCCATTGCTTCACCAAATCATGCTTGCAGAGTATGTGGTCCTCCGGATACATGCTGAGATGTAGCATGCATGCCTTTAAATGATGACGAAGATTGTTGTAGCTAAGGTTAAGTACTTGTTTCATCCCTTCCGAAGTATTTGTCCTCAAACCGTAACCTAAGGATTTATTTACATAATCCAATTGCCCTGTAATGTCCTCCTGTCTTGGTGATCCATCCTTCTGGGCCTTCTGGCTCGGTAATAGACTGGCAGTATTAACAGATGCTAGTGGCAAACCACCACATTTTCTTATAATTTCATCGAGTTCAGGATATTCACGATAATCGCCAACTATACTTGAGAACAACTTTCTTGACCCAGTGTCATTAAGTGGTTCCATCCTAATTATATTGTCGGAGTTATCACCACAGCATGTGAGAGCTACAATGTCAACTTCTGTCGTTATTAGTATTCTACTGCAGCTATTACTGTCCGGTAAAGCACGGGTAACAATATCCCACGTTGATCGAGTCCACAAATCATCAATTATAATGAAGTACCTGCCAAAGGTTTTTACATAATAGTTGTATTATGTCAAGCTAATTGTAAAATATCAAACAAAAACCACATAGAAAAGCGCGACTAAAGGGACCACAGTAGTCCTTAAATTAAAAAAAAAAAACTAGCGGAGTAGCCCCGTGCAATTGATTGCACAGCTAGTTTTGACATTGTGCACCACACTTTATTAATATTTTGTGACATCCCAAATTCTAGAACCAAAATGAAACATCATAATGAGAAATTATCCTCTGAATTTACCTTGAATTTTCAGCATTCTCTGGATTTTCTGAAATTTTGGCACTTAAAGAAAACTTTTTTCAATAGCCTAGTTATTGTTTCTGATTTTCAAATTCCAAATTTAAACCAGCATAAAGCCTAGAAAATTTTTATTTAAATCTCAAATGGTCTGGAGGGCATCTCTGAAAAATTTCATGAATTTTAGAGTTGATTTATTATTTTTAGACAATCAAATACCATATATTTTATTAAAACTAGAATAATAAAAGATTTAATGCGGAAAGAGCTTAAAATGCTTTAAAAATTTTACACAAACATCTGTACCATCCCTGGATCACTTTCAAAAATTTTCATAAAATTCAAAACTAGTTTGATAGCTCTAAGAAATTTCAAAATCTCCTAGCAGTAATTAAAACCAAATTGATACTTAATTGGATGCCAAAATGGGGAAGCGCCCAGTGAGAAACCCGTTTACACTAGCTAGAAGGCATATTCTTGCCAAGGACACTTTCCCCCTTTCAGCGGCACCTTCTCTCTCCCTCTCTTTCTCTCTCTGCCACCTGGGCCCACGTGTTAGCCACCTGCACCATACCAAAGCGTGCCCATGCTGTGCCAAAGTGCGTCCACACCACACCGGCCCATGTGCACATGTAGAAGACCATTGCCATATCACCCCCTTGCTCTACTGCATCGCCACCAGCCCGCCAGCACCTCCTCGCTCCACCATGCCATGACGGCCTTAGAACTTGCACCGTGCCCTATCGTGTCCACATGATCCACGCCAGCTACCGCCGAGCATGAATTCCGCTGACCCATCATTCCACCTTGCCTCTGCCACTATACCTAATGCTCTGTGATGATAAGTCACCACACTTACCTGGATTATCGTTGTGCAGGCGTCCGTTTACCCTTGGCCAAGCACCTCGCTTGCGGGCCGCACAACAAACCTCCCTCTCCACGGCTATAAAAGGAGCCACATGGCCGCCCCTAGCCCTTGCACCCCTCCTCCACGGCCCGCCATTACCGCTACCGCAAAGCTTAGCCATCGGCCCACTCCGGCCATCCGTAATCACCGTCGATGGATCCCCCGAGCTCCTCTTGGTCCCCTCTAGCCAACCCAGGCACTCATGTTGTAACACCCCGGCACCCCGTGCCCCGAATGTTACACCCTCTAGCATCCATAATTACAAATTTACTAAGAATAAATATTAACAACGCAAGCGAATCAACTAAGAGGTTGTCGAATTTATTAAAAATTTCGGCAGCACCTCCCCTAAAACTAGGACATCCACTCGTGCAGATGAAAACAAATGCAAGATATGATATCATTCTAGCGGGTCCTTAGTTAACCAATCACCCATCCAAAGGAAATTTGAGAACTCCACCACATAATTTATTACAAGACAGAACTCATTAAACATAACGCGAACGGCCCTTACAATGATCTTCTCAAGCTATTTATAACAGAATTATGAATTAACACAATGGAAAGGTGATGATGCAAAACGTGATTGTGCTACTACCCACGTCCCTGCATGCCGTTTTCAAGGTACCTGCAACAACACAACAACAGGCGTGAGTCGATGACTCAGCAAAGTACACGAGAATAGCAATTCCAATATCATAAGTGAAACAAAAGCTTGACCATAAGAGCAAGTAAATACAATGAAACAAAGATCTAGGCAATACACATTTATACCCTTTAAAGCAATAAATTAACCATATCAAAAAAATGTTACCGCAATCATGTCATCAACTTGATGATAAAACCATTCAACACTCAAGGGACAACACTGGCCTCTAAATCACAACTCTCATGCCCTGGCGCTAAAACACTCCGGTACTCTACATCAACATTTCACTATAATAAATTCATCCATAGAAGATTCTAGACCCTCTCAATCCCGCCACTACTAAATTCTATGAAACACAAATCTTGAACTTCCATTCAAGTCCACGCCTCACGACCATGGTGAAAACTATAATCAACGTTTCACTTAGAATCACCTACCATTCCAATTAATCATCCTTTGCCATACAATAAATTCGGATGTCTTTAAATAACCAATGATTTCTTTTAATAGAATCAAGAACCCTCCTTATCTGAAAGTTCAAATACTCATCATAAACTTAACGCCCTGAACATACTCGTGGGTCACGCACCCAACCTTTTAAGAAACCGAAATTCTTGAGCACGAGCAACAACAAAGACCATCTCTTTACTTTCCGAAAACTCAACCATAAATCATAAGAGAATTCGACTCGAACTCCCAAACCCCGCGAAACAACTCCTCAACATAACTCAAGATTTTCAACTTTTAGGAAGGATAAGAGATGCAATGCACATGAATGCTCATTTCCATGCATGTACCGGTACTGCTGAGTGCCCACTCGTCGGTGTGCACCCTCACGTCCCTTCCATCCCGTGGAAGGTGCCTACTCTTACTGTCTCGCTCCCATTCACCTCGATGAATGGGACTACGAGGTAGGACTTTCGTGTTCACTACGTGTGAACACAGAGGCCCGCATCAGAATGGGTCGCCTCTTCCATTATGAATGCTCAAATGCAATTAACACGAATGGGCCACAACTCTTCATTCATTGCCAACACTAATATAACTATAACCACATACATGTACAAGCATATATATAAATATATACATTTATACACAAAATCTCCCATACCACATAAGTATATACATGGGTGCAAATGTTTGAATATCAATGTATATATACACACACAAGGTCATCACACATGCAAGCACACATGACCACAACTTTCAAGAAGTATCACACATAATTGTATGGACTATGGCAGCTCTACACATTCACACACTCCAAGCGGTGAGGGAAACCTCATGCATACATATAAGTTTGGCTTCACATAGACTTTAAAAATCATCAATGTATGTACGTATATAAATAGGCTCTTCTTGAACCCACATTTCCACCAAAGACAACCAAGCATACATATATACACACAACCTTCAGCAATACATTGATTCATACACATACTCAATTCCATTCCCCAGACGGGGCACAGTTAAGTACAATTCCTGTAAATTATCCACGAATATCCACATACCCCATACTCGCTAATCACTGCAGTATTAACAAAGGTACAGTAAACTCACCGGAATTAAGGCTTACTAGTGACCACTCGAATCCAATAGCTAATCACGTCCTCGAAGGGACGGTCACCAATATACTAACACTTGCCACAATCAAAAGAAATTAGGCATGTCAAGACAATTAGCAATAAACAACTCAATTAAGCAAACAACTCGATGCACTTGCCTTTACCGATGGAGAATGGAGTGGCATGTGGTTGAGGCCACTCCCGACAGATTCTTCTCTGCAAATAAACAACACTCATCCCACTTAAATTTATGCACAAATTAGTATTTCTTGTAAACTACGCCTTATCTTTTGAATAACAATTACAGAGGCTCATATACAAATAACACATACGTGTATACTTGAGACCATAATAAACAACAAAGACACAAAATCTTCTAGAATCTATCTTTGGTATACATAAGTAGTTGGTATTCTAAAGGCAGTAGAGCCACCTTGGCTAGATCCAAGACACGTAAGCTAGTGCCTCTGTCCAAAATCTGTCCTCATTTCTTGAAATAGTAACACGAACTACGTATCTAACAACATTCAAAAGCATGCCACTTCAATCATGTTTTGTGCTTCTTCTTTTTTTTTTCCTTAGCTGGAGTAGTATAATGACATAATGCTTTATTTTACATTGCAACATTACATGGAATAATATTAGATCTTTCAATGACTACAAAAACTACTAACCCCAATAAATAAAAGTTGGCACACACGAAGAGTTCACAAGCCAAATTGAGCAATATAAGAATTCTTTGATGTAAAAGTCTTCAAATAAACTCCATTACCAACAGGACATGCTCCAAAGAGCTACAATAATAGACCGACCAAGCACAAGGATTAACTTTCTCTAAATACTACCTCATTCTATATTTCTAGTCACAACTAGCACGGCCCAAATGTATCACCACGATATCAATAAATTTTTTTGCTTCAACCGATGAAAACAAAAGATGGAAGTGCCAATAATCACATATAACATGATCTAAGCCAAAGAATGGAACATGCTTTTTCGCAATGCAAAATAAGCACATTCTCGCGCAACACGTGATCAATACATTCATCGAAACCAAGCTAGTCAAGGTCTAATATGCATTTTCATTTCAAAATAACACTGATCACAATCCAAGTTGTGTTAACTTATTCATAGCATTCCGTCGTTCCGAATGCACCCATGTGCACTTGGATACACACACAAACAACAAGATTCATTCATCTCATATATAACTTCTGATGAATCTTTCTCACATGAAGCGCCTAGACATTCATACCCTATGTAACACACCTCACGGCCAATGCATCGCATTACAGGCATACACAATCAATTCACCTCATGAAAACTTAGCTTGGCATTTCATCAAACACCCTTTATGCAAGGTAATTTCCCCCCAAAAATCATACCTCAGAGCTACTTCCATGGAGGAAGGAGGGGTTGGGGGAGAGCCTGGAGGTGGCACCGGCCGAAGGAGGCACTGGAGGGGGCGCTGCCGATGGTGCCGCCTGCTGTATCCTGCCCGGCCGAAATTTCTTGATCTTCTGCTATTGGAGCTCTTCTTCTGGCTATCTGCCTACTGGAGGAGGGCTCGGCCTGGGAGAGGACTCACTGGGAGGAGGGAAGGGTGGGAAGCCGAGCCAGGGCGACGGAGGAAGGTGGCGTGCCGCCGCGTGAGGAGGCAGGCTGACAGGGGAAAACACCGGGAGGGCGACAGGGGAGAAAGCCTGGGAGAGCCGACTGACCTGCTGTATGGGCTGGGCTGGCTGTCCTAGAGGACTTGCTCGAGTGGAGAAGGAGCCGGGAAGTGGCGGCTGGGAAAAATATCGGCCAAGCCCAAAGAATGACAGCCACATAAAGGAAAAGTGATGTGGCTAGGTGAGGGAGGGGGAAATCCCGAAAATACCCCTCCTAAAAACCAAAAATCTAACTTTTACCACTAGTGCGAACCAAATAAATTTCAACTCTTGGCGGGAAACGACAATTGACAAGAAATTACAACTTACCGCTAAACAAAACGGCTCCGAAGACCTCATCCGAAAAACTAGGGAGATTACTAAAACCGCTAAAGGAATTATTAACTGCGAGGCGACAAAACTTTTCTCCAAAATAAACCCTTGAATCAAGAAAATGAAAACAATTTCGGCCAAAAACCCAGGAAAACGATTTGCGGTATTACACATGTTGCATACATAAGCCATTGTCGTTGGCCACCAGCGAGCCTCACCAATGCCATTGTCCTGTTATGAGTCACTGGCCATCGGGCCCACCTGTCAGGCACCCACCAATACCTCTCTCACACACAGTCTTTGACATATGGACCCCACTTGTCAGTTTTTCTTTTAAAAAACTTAATTCATGGTATGAGTCACTGATATGTAGGCCTAGAAGCAAATAATAAACCCTTTTCATAATTTAAATTGATATTATAATATGAGTCACTGACACAAGGGCCCCACATGTTAGATAATTTTGAAATTAATAAAACACTGACAAGTAGACCCCACCTGTCAGCCTCTAAAAATTGATTTAAAAACCCTAAAAATGAAAATTGTGCTTTCAATTTAATGGATATTACGCTTTCTCTATTGACAGGAGTAATTTCTAGAAAATACGCCTTGAGTCACCCTTCTTTCTCTTTTTAGGGAATTTTCAGCTGATTTTAATTCAAATACTCATAATTTTTGCAAATAAACTCCAAATTGAGTGAAATCAGTTTTTATTTTTTATAAAATCATGTTTTTTTGTTTCTACAAAAATATTTGAATTTATTTGGCTCTTATTATTGCTTTATGATATATTGCATGTAGATACCGATGCTCCGAAAATATTTCTCTACCTCAATAAGCAAGGCAAGCACCCCTTTTGATCATATTGATTCTATTATTTTATTTAATTTATATTGCTTTACAAATTTACATATGTATGCATGTATTTTCAGTAAATTTTCTATATTGTGGGTACCGACAGATATTCCCACTTGTTGCATGGAACTTCCTTGATAAATACATAAAGTTTAGCATTGAAATGCATAAGGTAAGGGTTAGGCAATAGCTAATGTTAACTTGGGTATATTCAATTATATATACGAACATGATTAGTCATGCTTTAGACTTAGGAGGACAAATAGTCGGTTATAACATTTGTTCGAGGGTGAAATTTTTTGACATGTTGAGGAGCTATCTCTGTTACTTTGGTATAAAATCAAAATTGAAAACTAATGTTTTGACGTGGTTATTTATATAATCTGTGAAGTGCAAGGATTTGCACGTAGTGTAGAGGAGTTCTCGCCTAGGTCGATTAAGGATCAAACATAGTGCCGCAAAATCCAAGACATCTATGCAACCACAAATGCTATTATATGCTATTATAGAGTAGCCTTAACCTATTAAGTTGTCTAGGGATAGCTTTGTATATTGGAAGGCTAGAGTAGTATAGGCATTCTGGCTAGGTTTGCTCAAAGGGTTGCCCACACCACGGTGTTGGAAATAACACCTACCGATACAACGGTGCATATTTTACTATGGAGGAGGGGAAATGGTCACAACAAGTCGTATAATTGTCGTTAGTACTGTATGTACAAATATTTTTTTGCCACCATAGCAAAAGTCAAACATCACCAGGCTGGTGCAAAGTTAGGTCTAGGTGATGTGATGGTTCTTGTCATAATCTCTCTGTCACACACCATAGGAAGTGTGAAAATAATAGCAACAGGAGTTAGTCATATCATGTGGGTAAAGTTGTACACCTCTGTAGAGTTAAATCTTTTCAAAAAGCCACTCTTGTGCTCAAGAGCGGCTCTGGTGCATTGACACTATGTTAGTCTCAAATGTTTGTACTAATACTTGTGGGAGAAAAATGGTAGGAAGCCATTGTTTCAGATGTTATGTCAGAATGGTAGGAAATGGATCATTAATCACAATCAAGGAAGACTGTGAGTTACTCGTATTTATGTTAAATATTTGTTATTTACATATATGCCAAATGTTCTTTACAAATTCTACTTACAATATACTATTTTTATTGTTGACTAAAATTTGATTTATGCAAAAGAACGTGATAGGATAGCCATCTTCTTTGACGTAGCCAAGCATTTACTTACAATTGTGATATATTATAAGTCTTGCTAATTACAAATATACTCACCCTTGCTTATTGATATTCAGAGGTTGAGGAAGCTACGATCCCTGATGACTCTTACTTTACCGCAGGTTATGGAGTCTAAAGTGACGAGTTTTTTTAGGGCTTAATCCTTGTCGGTTGCTTGTGAATATTTTGGGTCGAGGCGTACCGCTAGGCTTGACATTTATTTCACTACCTTTCGCTACATTTTACTTGGCTAAAGGCCTTTTTGTTGTAAAAACAATAATGCCATTGTACAAATATGATCTATATTTCGATGTATTGATATGATGACAATGTTGTGAATGTGCGTACTAGCCACTGATCACGAAACTAGTACAGTATGCACATGAGACCCTCTGGTATTCCACACTAGCATGGAGGGTCTCAACATGTTTTTTTTAATTTATTGTTTTTATACATAGGAAAATATGTAGACTTTGAATTAAATTCATTAAGATTTTAATATGGATAAACATGCCAATTTTGAAATCTATTCATCTTTAAACATTTTTTTGAACTCATACATGTCTTTAGAATTGTTTTTGTAGTTGTTTAAAATAGAATTATACAACTCTAACAACTGTAGTACAACGACTACTTGCTATGTATCGTTATAAATTGGACTATCAAATATGTGACGTAATTTTTCCTGCTGACTTGGAGAAAAAGGGCGATTAAAGAAGACAACAATGACGTGAGAATAGGCTTTAATGTTGTAAACAACACACTCTGATGGAGAAACCATGTAATTTTTTTTAATCCTCTATAAAGCAAAGCAGAGCCCGTGCAATTGGTTAAAAACGAAGAAGAGAATGAGCTTGGAGACTAGATATTCTGAGGAACCAGATACGGCAGGGCACAGCATTAGTGTAGCTGTTCCTTGAGTGCCCACGCAATTGCGTAAATAGATTTAATATTTGTTAAAAAATATATACTAAGAATATGTGTAAGTTTGATCTTCATAATAAGACTGTTTAACGTACTAAGTCCAAATTTTAGGAGATTGTAATAGCATCCAGTTATTCTAATTAAAATGCTCTAATATACCAACTATATAAATAAGCCTCATGTAGTCACATTTTCTCTATATATTTGAACCCCTTAATTAAACCTGTTGTGTAATTAATATATGGTTCATGTAGACGCAAAATAGTTTTTTTCTCAAATTTTTCCTAGTTTTTGAATAAGAAGTATTTTTTTAACCACTTTTGAAAGTTTTTAAATCGAAACTTTTCGGCCAAAAGTTTTTTTGAATTGTAACTTTTCAAACAGAAAGTTTTCAAACGAAATGTTTTTTGATTGAAAGTTTTCGAAGTTGAAACTTTTCAATTTGAAAATTTTCATGATGAAACTTTTGTAATTTGAAATTTTTTGAATTAATTTTTTTCGAGTTGAAAATTTTGATTTGAATATTTTTCAACTAAAAACCTCCTATTAAAAATTTTTAAAGTTAAAATTTTCTAATTTTAAATTTTTGTGTTAGAGAGGAAGGGAGGTGAGGGAAGTGAGTAGGGAAAAGGGAAGGAGAAAGGTCAAGGTGTATAGAGAAAATGACACATGACACCTAAGAGAGTGTCTTTAAATTTTTAAGTTTGAGGGTAACCTCAAACTAGTCATACCCTTCTTCATATGCATGTATGTCTGTACCTTTGCATAATTAGGATCCATCAAATCGAGGGCCAGATGTTTTTCTTTTTCATGAGAATTTATAGCATATTTTTCCTTTTTTCTTAGCAAGTCATCGACTTTTAATATCAACAAAATAGAAGATTATGTGGGAGTCGTCGCATGTTTTTATTGGCCCAGCAGGTAATATATGCTGCGAGCCCTACGTCTGAGCCGAACTCATGTTCAAAGAAGAGCTAGAGTTGCATGCGAGAGGACCAAGGGCAGCAGCGCGGTTCAGTATGCGGTTCATTGATTCGGTATGTCGATTAGGTTTTATATCATGGATTCGCATTTGGCAACAAACAAAAAGAATATTTGTTTTTTGTGAAGCTACAACAAAAGAATGTTGCAATTAATATGTGACAAAAAAGAGAGACAAGAGAACATACTTCTTTTTTTCGAAAGAGCAGCAAGAGCTTTGCCGCAGAATATATTAAGAAAGGAAATAGACGGCCCCATTTTTATAGGAAAAAACCGGGTCCGAAAAAACCACAAGAGAACATACTTCTTATCTTGTAGATGCGTCCTAATATTGTCGATGAGATGATCCACCTGCCAAGCGTCCACGATCAGTTGGTGAGGTCGAAGTTGTAAGAGCATATTGGTGAGAAGCCTCGTCATGTCAGGCTTTCGGGATGTGCGCACAAAAGCCCGGCACTCGAATCGTCCTCTGAGACGAGAGTAGAGTTGTGTGGAAAGCGTGGTCTTGCCAACCCCGCCAAATCCAGTAATGGATACCACCTTAAGCTCGTGCTCATCAGTCAGCAACCTGCTCTCAACCTCTTTCATTCGGCCGCCGTCGATATCAACAAGCTCCACCTCCACCTCGTGCAGCCCTGAATCGAACGTGGGCCTCGTGGTGCGTTGATCAAGATTGTAGCGCTCGTATCGGTCGATCGCTTCCTTCACACGAGCCCTGAATCCTGAGATCTCGTCGGTGATCCATCGGCGCCGATTTCGGTTCTCCAGAAGCCGAGAGATCTTAACACGGTGAGTTTTCTGGACGACACCGATCTTGCCATCGGCGCCGACGTGGTCGAGCTCGTCGGCAAAGTCGTCGACGTCGTATGACAGTTCGCGCAGCACCTTCACCCAGCAGTTGGTCGTCGAGGCAGGGTGCACAACCTCTGATGGCTCCATTAGGAGGTCTTTTAATTCTACAAGATCGTCTTTGAGGAGTTGCATCTTGCGCTTCTCTTCCTTCCGCAGCCCGTGGTCGGGCTTCGACAGCAACAGCTCGAGCTTCGCAGGAAGGGAGCGCATGGCTCCGTGCCAAGCACTGATCGGATCCTCCTCCATCTCTCTGTTCCTGGAGCGAACCAAACCGCACACATCAGCCTTATCTAATTATACTATTATCACAGATATGATGAAGAATACGAGAGAAATTATGTGGCTGCACCTAAGAAGAAGTCATCATGCAAGGAAAAGAAGACTAGGGAGCTCCCCGGATTTACATACCTAAGAAGAAGTTATCAAGGAAAAGAAGATTAGGGAGCTCTCCAGATTAACTTAGCTAAGAAGGTTAGGTTGCAATAACTTGTGCAAGGGATGGATGGGCTCATGCTCCGAAAGACTTGAACTAAAATGGAGTATATAAAGAGAGGATTGGACCATGGATTCTTTATGGAGTGGGCCATGTGTCGGTTACTTCCCAAGCGTACCTAATGTTCGTTTCGATGAACATTTACATACTAAGTTATAAGTTTTAGTAAAATTACATAATTGCATATTAGTGCCCTCACTTCATGGAATTAACTTATATCTCCAAGTGCATAGTGGTTCCACAACTTCCCGAAATAACATGCTACCCCAGGTTTTCAAAACAAATTGTTATAAACCAGTAAATTAATGGAACAACAACATATATTTTTATCAAACTTAATTCATAAAGTAGATAGACCACGCGATGTTCCAGCTACGTATATTCTGTCAACTTCCAGTTAATTTGTATAAATATTTCATTCCGGAAAAAAATTATATGTTCTAACTATAAAGTTAGCAGCATACCTTTTTGGTTTACACACAATGTATTCATGAAAACTGTGTGAAATTTTCAAATGATGTGTTGTTAATCTTTTCTAACTTCGATCACAAATATATTTGCTTATAATAAAATTGTACAAATGTATTATTAAGAAAAATAATTCCATAATAGTATAGTAGTTAGTTATATAGTCTTTTAGCAATATATTTTTATAATAGGTAAACATCAACTTTGGATCTGGATCCCAACATACAATAAAAAACACATATTTGGTCACAGGTACGACTAGTTCCTCAAACTAAAAATTTAATGACACCCTCTAGGATACCATGTGTCATCTTCTTTATTCATCTCCACATTTTCCCCTTCCCTCTTCCCTACTCAATTCCCCTGCATCCCTTCCTTCATCTCTAACAAAAAAAATTAGAAATTTTTAACTTTAAAATTTTCAAATAGGAAGTTTCAAATTAAAAAAATCAACTCAAAAAATTATAAGTCAAAAATTTAAACTTGGAAAGTTTCAACTAAAAAATTTTAAACAAAAAATTTCAAACTAGAAAGTTTTAACTTAGAAAGTTTGAACTCAAAAAATTTCAAATTAGAAAATTTTAACTCAAAAAGTTTTAAACAAAAAATATATCTCAAATAAAAAAGTTTCAACTCGACAAATTTTAAATCAAAAAAATTTAAAGTTAGAAAGTTTCAACTCGAAAAAATTTAAACAAAAAATCTCAAACTAGAAAGCTTTAATTCAAAAAATTTCAAATCAAAATGCTTCAACTCCGAATCTTTCAATTAAAAAATTTTTGGTTTGAAAATTTTCAATTCGAAAAACTTTCAATTCGAAAAGTTTCAATTAAAAAACTTTGGAAAGTTTGTCACTGCATCATCGCCCTCATCACCGTCCTCTCCGCACAGCACTGTCACACTCCTTCAGGTACAACCATTAGCCTAAATTAACTTCATTGCAAGTTAAGTGTGAATATATGGTATGAGTACAATACTAACAATAAAAATTTGTTATTGTGAGGCCAAGATCTTATATGCATTTAGTATGGATTAAGTAGAGAAATTCTCTACTTTTTTCCCCTTAAGGATCTTGCGAAGGTCTAAGGAGAGAGCTCATCGCCTTCTTTCGGACTAATGTAATTCGAGCCGGGGTGAGTTCAGTGCATCGGACAGTTCGTTGGGTGTATAGCGAATTGTATGTATTATTCAACCGTGAATTATGTAAAGTGTGTGTAAATGTATTTGAATTGTAATTTTACGTCATTTATTTTGTTTGAATGTGTGTTATGTGTATACATCCCAACTGTGAATTGTGTATGTGTCTGTCTGTTTGAATGTGTGTTGTGTGTATTTATCTTAACTGTGAATTGTATATTTTGTACATGTTTCAACGTGTGCTGTGTATCTATATACAGAGGGCATAGCTAGCGTCATTCCCGAGGCTAGTAATAAAACTGAAATTAATATCACAGATGATTTCTTATGTACTAACTGTTTGTAGTGTGTAACTATCACAAATGTTTTTTTTGTAGATAATCGTCTATGATATGTAACTATCACCGACGGTTCCTAAACCATCGATGATCATTGATCATCGTGGACTCTTTTTTCACAGATGATTTCAAAACCGTCTGTGCTGATTATTTTTAATCATCTGTGATTTTTTTTGTTTGGTAATGATTGCATAACAAATATAACAATAATTTCAAATACATACATATGTATCGTAAATTTATAATACTAGTTATTCAATTGCATGGGGTAATTTTGCTAGTCTATATATATAAAAACAACCGATGATATTCAAGACGCCTCCTTCGTTTTAAAGGTAAGAAAATCCCACAATAATCATAAATTATTGAAATTCTCACATTAATCGGAAGAAAAAGAGAAGAATCTCCATCACTTATTTTAGTGGGGCCAGATTATAACGGTGCAGATTAATCATATATAACAAATACAATTATATTTCAATCATTGGAAGTAGAGTTGTATATCAAAGAAAAGATCTTCACCACTTATTCTGGTGGAACAGATTATAACGGTGCAAATTAATTGAAACGACCCCCAATTTTAGCACGGATGCCAAAAATGGAAATCTAATGTGCTCGCAGTACTAGTCCCTGGATCAGTAGCTAGCACGCACATTTCAACACTTGGAATCACAACCATACAACATATTAATTAAGCGGAAGCGAATAAATACAACGAATTATTACAACTCGAGTAAGCAAGAAGAAAGAGGCAAAATCTCGTAGTGTGCCCAACCGAACCCGCAGTAAGCGGACGAGGCATAAACTCCAGATAGAACACGTCGAAGAAGATCCGCAACTCGCAAGCGAAAAGAGACTCTGAGTCTCGCTAACACACCTACAATATAATTAAGCAAGGGTGAGTACTTTACGTTACTCAAAGAAGACTTGAGCAAAACCTATAATACATGCAGGCCATTTCAAAGGAGGCTTCTACAGTTAATTTTGCATAAAGCGAAATTGAAGTTGTAAATCAATTTATTTGCAAAGCGGAATTTATAAGAGCAAGATTAATTGATAACAAATAAGTAAACATAGGTAAACACTCACATCCTCCATGACGTGAGCGATTTAAACATTCAATTCCTGAAATCCATCAATGTCAGCCCTTCGACATAAGCACAGTTGCAAAACAAATGATACCAACCCTTTTGAAAATAATAAAACATCTAACTCGCATCAGTTCGCCAAGACACCCATGACCGCGGGTACGGCTAATCGATTAGATTTACACTCTGCAGAGGTGTACAACTTTTCCCACAAGTCATGACTTTTTCTTTTTGCCGCATTTTTCACGCACTTTTAGCGTATGGCCAGAATGTTCATGACGAAAACCTTTACATTACGGGTTAACCGCTTTTGACCGGACGTTAATCCATACTATGGAAAGAGAACTCAGAGCATAGAAATGTTGGAACTCTCCCATAGCATGGCGTACACCGTTGCATTGGAATGTGGAAACCCCTGCAAACAGACCTCGAAAGGAATGCCTGTGCTAGCTCCCGCCTACCATAATGCAAAGTTAAACCAGGTAACTTAATCGGTTTAAGGCTGCCCCATCCCAACACTTGTGGTTTGTACGAGTTTTCTTGGATCATACAACACGATGTTCGGTCCTTAATTCCGACACGGGCGATACTTCACCCTACACTACGTGCAAGACCCTTATTGCACTTCCGGCTAGTGCCAATAATCACCCGCGTCAAAGCCATAGTTTTATTTTGGGTTTTTAATCAAAATACCAACAACCGACAATGTCATTCCAATGTTTTCAGGAAACCATTTTAATCTGATCATTTGCATCATTGATTCTAAAGCATGGCTAAGCATGAATGATATGAACGCATATACCCATGATGACATTAAGTAATGCCTAACCTTAATTTATGGTTATCAAGGTTCACATGTTCATAATCATCAAAGGAGATTCACGAGATAACAGGTTTAACTACCAAATCCACAAATAGCAAGTTTACAGAAAGTAAACGCATGCATAAAACAATTTGATGCACAAAAAGGAATATAAAATATTGGGAGCAATATGGTCAAAGGGTGCTTGCCTTGCTTAATTGACGAATATGACGAAGACGAGGATTGCGGTTGACAACGACGACGACGGAAACAAAGACGTCGGGTTCTACACGTCGATCAACGGAAAGAAAGCAAAACACTAACTTCAATAAGAGCGAAAGAAATAGATGACAAGAACAAATAAAACTCTGCACACAAAAAAAACAGGGATTGCTCTTTATGGATTTATTAGTCTTATTTTACGAATTCAAGATGCAAAGATTGATTGGATTAATAGAATTAAGCATTAGTTGCAATGTTTCATTGATTTACTATTCATGATATGAGGTTCTGCCAATTCTTAATACTTACGTGTTTTACTCTATTAGGATTCAGAGTGAAAGCAAGATAAATTAAGGATATTTTCTTAGATTACGATAGATCATAACCTAAAGATCAATTCTAATCTGTTCTTTACATTATTCGGGTTTAGGTGAGTTGTTTTGCGAGTTAATGAAAAGGCTTGGTTGATCATGCTAGAGCATGAATGATTAGCTCTTTATCTATAAATGATTTTGCTTAGAATTAGTTTTATGCGAGTTAAATTTACTGATTTAGGCTACTGAGATTATTTTCATAACATTTGGGAAGGTTCTGGTGATAAAAACAACTTAACTACGGATTCCTTCATTATTACCTAAAGGTTATTCATTCGCATTAAGGCCTAAAGAAATGTGATTACTTAGGGTTATTCAGCTATTAAGATTTGTATACAAAACATGATGAAATATGGTTATTTCTTCATAATACGATGATTTATATTTGTATATCAATCCTAAGCTGATTCCATAAATGTTAGGCTTTGACTGATACATTATATTCATTGGTTAAATAGCTTAAGCGGCGTTGTTAAGTTGACGTTATCGGAATCGGCCAAAAAGATAAACATGATCGTTAACGATTAAGGGTTTTGGACTAGCTAGATCTAGATGAAAAGCATGCTAAAAATGAAATATTTTTCTATAATCTGGTAGAACAAACTTTGTAGAGTGATACTAAACTAATTTCACATATTTTAGTGTTTAGACGAGTTATGTTATCTGCAGTTGAAATAGCCTAAATGATTATATCGAAACCTTAAATCGGCCGAGATTCATTTTAAGTTTGCGGCTACACAATACATGATCTTTGATTCATTTTTCAGGTGTTAGTAGGCAGCAACTCTAAGAGTGTTTTAAAGCTAATTTGGTATTATTTTAACTTCAATTGCAATAGATAACCTATTTACTTATTGTCATAATTAACATTTCCTTTCATTAAAAGAATGCAAATTAAATATTATTTTAAATATTTTTACATACATGGGTCCTTTCTGTTTTTAGGAAATTAATACAAATTATTTTATCATTTTATGAGCTTTTGTATTGTTACTTTCATTAATGGCCATATCAAGGTTTAATGATGATTAACAAGCAAATAATATAATTTGAGTTCTACATTTAAATATTTTTGTTTATTTAAGTTTATTATGATCCCTGAGACACAGGAAAATTCATTTAATGATTTTAAGAATTATATTTTCTATGCAGGTAATAATATACATAATTGAGTTTATTCAAATCTTTACTTTTTATAATTGCTTTGTGACTCAAAAAATTAAATGTTTTTGGATATTTGAACACATTCTGATCTTAGCATCTCATAAATATTGATTTCATCATTTCATTACTTATTATACACAAATTCTCATTACAAACCTTATTAGCACCATAATCAAAGTTTAATACCAATAATTATTCTGTAACCCAAAAAATTTTATATTTTTACATATTTATATTCTTTTTGATTTTAGATGAATATACAACTTTGTTTCACTGGGATTGAAACTATATCTCAAAAGATATTCAGGAATAAACTTTTAAACCGGTTGAAAAAAATACTCAAATTGGAAAATACGCTTCTACAACAGGGGAAACGTCTTTTACCTATTGCACTGGAGGCTTTCTTGAGTCACTGACTGAAGGGGTCCGCCGGCAGAGAAAGAAAGCAGGGCAGCGGCTAGGGCGCACCGGCGGCGACTCTCCGGCGAAGCTCCGGTGAAGGCGAGTACACAGGAGGCTGAAGCTCGGCAAACCGCACTTGGGGCTGGAACTAATTCGACCAGAGGCGGGGTAGGTTAGCGCGCCACCGAGCTCCAGCGCTGGCAGAAATGGCGAGCGATGGCGAGTGAGAATCAGTACATGGGAGCTCAAATTGGTAGCACATTTAGCATCTATGAGTCATAGGTATTCCGTTTTTGAGTTTTACCGCAAGGGAGAAGCTCCGAGGAGGGCTGTCCACGGTGGCCGGCTGTGGGGAAGAACGACGAACAGTGAGGCGGCGCTGCGGGCAAGAGGAGCTGGAATTGACGCTTGCTCTGGAGTTAGCGATGCCCAAAGATGCTTTAAGATCGAGGAATTGGATTACTTCTCACCAGGTAGCTTGAATCGAATTCTCCCCTCTTCTGGTTCCAGGCGGCAGTGGTGAGGAACTGGAGAGGGAGCTTGGGGCTAACTCAATGAATGGTCAAGAGAAAGGGGTCTCAATGCGATGCTGAAGCAGAGTTTTTAGCCTGCCGAGGAACTTTGTGAAGTTTGGACGCGCGGCAGTGATCGGCATGGCTTCAGGACAGAAGTGGCGAGGTGGCGCAGCCCTTCATGGCGCGGTATGGCACGAGACCGAGTGAGGACGAACGTGGCAACAATCGTGGCTGTGGTGAGGCGAGGCTGACGTTGAGGACGCGACCATTCGGAGTGGCGATGCACTGAATGGAGCTCAGTCAAGGTGCACTGCACTGGTTCGAGGCTTCGGTCAGAAGAACAGAAGGAAGGAGACGTCTAGGTTGGGATGCTGCCAGGTGGGGCTCATCAGGAACTCGGGCCCACTTGGCAGAGAAAGAGTCGAGTCAGTGGAGCAAAATAAGGGCTGGCTGCAGGCTGAGCTGGGATAAGGTTTAAATGGTCTGGTCTTGCGCCACTCTAGAATTCTTAACAATTTTTCTGTGTAATGGTTTGTCAATTATCTTGACACTGTGGAAATTTCAAATTAAACTAACGTTTACAGATTTAATTAAACATCTGACAATCTGCTCTGCACAGATTTTAGTTTTCAATTTTTGAATTTCCAGACAGCTCAAATATTTTTGAAACTTTTTAATTTTTTTTTCAATTTAATTTAATATAATAATTCTTATGTAAAATTTTCATCTCAAGATATTGCTCCAGTATTCTATAAAAATTCTGACATTGCAATTCCTGTATTTTCATAGTTTTTGTTTTTAAATTATAAAAGTATTTATCCACATTATTAATTTATGATATTATTTCTGGAGTTATAAATTGCTTTGAGGTTTCCATTGTAATTTTTACAGCTCCATTTGTAATTTCCAACATTTTATGTAAATTCTGACAATGCATTATTTCTAATTCAAGGCTACTCTTTTTATTTATCTCTTTATTGTCCATATATGAAATATCATTTTATGGCTAAAATGGTTTATTTATATTCTCAGTTTTCTCATGTTAAATTTTCTAAATTTTTACTTTTTGCTTCTTTGCCTTTTTCTCTTTTCATCCTCTCTTCTCTTTTATTTGGCTTTTCTTACAACACAAAAATCCAAGATATTCCAAATAAAGCAAGCAACATTCAGAAAATCCAAAAATATTCACAATAAACTTTAAATATTATACTTTTACTGTTTTAGGATTTCCAGGCTGTTACATTAATCATATATAAACAGAGTTATATAACAAATACAATTGTATTTTTCAATTATTAGAAGTAAAATTGTATATCAAAGACAATTATATCATAATATCTAGATGCATAGTTGAGCGGGTAAGCCCGCTAATTATTAGAACGCTTGACCCCACAGTTTTCTATAGCAGCGAGCAAGTCAGAACTGAGGAATACAGCATCGACATCTCTCCGTATTATACCCATCTAAAGTTGCAAGTTCTGCCTTATGCACCTTTTTATGTCTCCTCTCTCGCTGATCCAACCAAAGCAATAGAGTGCTCGAATCACCTCCACCGATGGAGAAAGCGGCGGCGACCGCTTTCTCGAATGTCGTCTTTGGAAAAAATATCTCGGAGCTCGAGAAGAAGTACAAGCTGTTGAAGGGTGCGAAGGATGACTGCGAATCATTGAAAGATGACCTTGTCCTGCTGGCGGCAAGCATGGATGATGAGCTCAAGAGGGGTGCTCCTGGCAGCGCCGTTGCGACAACGTACAGTGCGGTGATGCGCGACCTGGTGCATGACATTGAGGATTGCATCGAGCGCTTCCTGCACCGTGTTACCTGCATGGAGGGAGCATCCCGTGCCCGTCGGGCTTTTCACCCGGTGATCACGGCTAGCACCCGTCTTCGGTTTGCGGAGAGAATCAAGCGGCTCAAGAAGCGCTTGCAGGAAGCACACAACCGGATATTCAATCCTCCTGGCGGCGGTCAATCATCCTCCATGGCCACCGAACCGCCAGCGAAGCCTCTACTTGATCATGTTTCTCGTAAGCCTCATGGCATCGAGAAGCCCATGAGAATGATTCGTTCGCTGTTAGACCAGACGGGGGACGAACCAAATAGACTGAGGGTGATCGTCATCGTGGGATTTGGCGGCTCCGGGAAGACAACCCTCGCAACTGCAGTGTTCGAGGAAGCAATTGCAAGCGCAAGATCATCATTCAGTTGCTGTGCCTTGGTTGGCAGACGCGAGTACAACGATGCAAATGGCCTTCTCAGCAAGATAAGCTTGAAGATCAGGCAAGGAAGTGACACGCAGAATGAGACTCAACTCAAAGACTACTTGAGCAATAAAAGGTTAAGCACTCTCTTATTTCGAATTGCCTATTTAGTATAAAAACTTTGCGTGTATTCCAAAATAACCTATGTTGATTAACACTGTTGCTGTAGCTCAACTGAAATATTCTGCTCCACATAAATCCGGTTACAGCTCGCGTTAGGAAACTTTTTATATCTCTAGCATATTTTTACAATTTCTAGCATATTTCTTTTTATTTTAACGATTATAGATCAATTGTCATCCTGATATTAGATAACTAGTCGATTGGCCCACTCAATTGTGCGGTGTAGAGTGGTATTCTATATCGTATATTTCTTTTGCAAATTCCAAACATTAAAATCCTTATTTTGCAAACAAAATATGCTTGGGATATTTCATTTCATATTTAATTAGCACAATTTATTTTAAATCTCTCAACCTTTGAATTATAGGTAGTGCTACTTATCTTTTTTTTAAAATTAATATATATATCTAGGCTAAATGTCAAATATAAACCTGTAAAATTAGGGTTCACCAAATTAAGGGCTATATTTTCGTCAAAGAATTACTTCAAATTATTATATCTCTAAGCTAGTGATCAAATCTAACACTACAAAATTTGCATCCACAAAATTAAAGGCCAGATGTTTTTCCTTTTTTATGAATTTTTAGCATATTTTTTTTCTTAGCCGTTGTAAATCGCCGATCAGCAGCTTTTATTATATAATAACTAGTCCCATTCAAGTGCGTGCCAACATTTTAATTTAGCTTGTTTGTTAAAATTATACTAAGAATATATGTAAGTTCGATCTTCGGAATAAGACAGTTTAAAGTACCAAGAGCCTTATCTATAACTAAGGCTATCTTCTTCCGCGTACTACCGTCCATCGGCTTCCTCCCGCTCCTCTTCTCCATTCAAGTCGGGTGTTCCAAAATCCTTCCGGGCATGGAAGACCCGACTTGCAATCACATTTGTTCAATCTTTAATTACCCTACCTAAAGTAATCTATCAAGTACATCTACAATTTTTACCAAAGTACCATGTTCGATCTCCCACCGTAGGCACGGCGGTGTGCCAGATAAGAGCATGTCGCCCGGCTACTCTGCACTGTGGCACTACGGTGACCCTACGCAAAGCCACTTCGTATGGCATGAAGCAAATCACACACTCTAGTGTGTCCGGTTCGATGAAGAAGGCCGTGGTTGCCGTCGCCTCGCCATGCTGCCTGCGGCTCTTGGTTGATTTATTAGTCGAGTTCCATCAACATTGTCATAAGAAGGGGGAAAAAGCGCTACAAATGTTTATATTTTAAGTCTATCCCGATCGGATAAACTGTTGCCTCAATGCATATAGGAAGTGCAGATATTCAATTACAACATCTATAACTGGTTGTGCCTTATAAATATCGTTGTAGAAATATTGATGAAAATTTCGAACAACACCATAACTAATGGAGGTTCTGCTGGGGGTGTGGGAAAAAAAAGATATCACAGACGGTTCTTATTTGAAACCGTCTATGATAAGTTGATATCACAGACGGTTATGATTTAAAACCGTCTGTGATAAGTTCATATCACAGACGGTTGTGATTTGAAACTGTCACGGTTGTGATTTGAAACCGTCTGTGATATTTAGTTATCACAGACGGTTTCAAATCATAACCGTCTGTGATAATTAAATTTCACAGACGGTTTATTAATACAACCGTCTGTGATATATATTTTCTCAGACGGGTAGAGAACCGTCTCTGATGATCTTCTTCATCACAGACTTATTGTTACTGACGGTTCACAAAACCGTCTCTGATGACGTTTGCGAACCGTCTGTGATGATGTTTTCTATAGTAGTGTATATATATGACGCGTCATGTAGTCATGTTTTCTCTACTCCTAAATTAAAATTATTGTGTAATTAATATATTATATATTCATCAAGAGTTGAAATTAACCTCACATTTACACCGTTAGCGTATCGTTTTAGGTGTGACATGTATACATACGTCGTCTCTTCGTCGGTTGCGTGCATGTCTTCCTTGCATGCTTTTGTGCACGTATCTATCTCTCAGAGCATGTACAATAATGTGTCTTTAAAGATTGCTTCTAAGAGTATCTCCAGCAGAGCTCCTAAACCAGCTCTTAAACCTTAAAATAAAGAGTTTAGTAAAAAATACAGATCCAGCAGGGCCCTAATCCAGCCCCTAAAATTAGGAGGCCCCTAAATTTGTCTCCTTAGCCCCAATTCCTAGGGAGCCCCTAAACCAGCCCCTAAACCTTAAAATAGGGAGTTCTTAAAGATACACCAGGAGATTGAAGACAGTGAAATACATGAGAGGCTTCGAGATGATCTTATTGAGCATTTGTGGGCAATTCACAGCGCTTCGTAGTTTGATTCATTGTTCGGAGTTTCTATTTATTTATTTATTTATCATGTTTTGAAAATTTTAAATTTAAATTTTAAATATCATGTTTTTAAATTGTAAATGTTAATATGCTTATGTTTTATGTATTACAAATATTTTTGATTGAATTTTAGTGGTGTCAAATGAAGATTATACATAGCGGATATGTCCAAATAGGAGAAAAAGTAAAATAGGGGCTGAGATTTAGGGGATGTTGCTGGACTTGTGCTATGAAAACAGAGCTCAAAAAATAGGGAGAGTCTCTAAATCCAAAATAGGAGCCCTGTTTTAGGGGCCCTTGCTGAAGATGCTCTAAGGATTCCAACTCACATAGAGATAGTATTAGCTAGAGATAACATCTTCAGTAGTTTATCTCTAAAGTCATGCATCTAACTCTTTTATATTATTTTTATCATATTGTTCCTCTCACACTCCATCACCTTTTGTATTGATTTGCGTGATCAGGTTATCTCTTGCATAAGAGATAGCATATTCTTTTTCCTCACCTCATGTCTTATCCACGTAAGATTTTACTAGTATGATATAGTCAAGAGACAACTAAAGTGGTATTATTGGAGATGCCCTTAGCTGGATATCGATTCCGGCTGGGCATCCATTTCCTTTCACTTTTTTTTTCAACGTTTGGGATTTGCCGGCTAGTTTTTTTACGTGTTTTTTTAGCACATATATAAGGATTTCCTTCCATGTGCTTGTATGTCTATATCTTTGCATTTTAAATAGGCTTTGTAGTGAAAATAGATGGCTGTGTTTAATCATAATTAGGATGCACCAAATCGACGGAGAATGTTTTTCCTTTTTGTGATATTTTCTAGCATGTTTCTTTTTTTATTAGTAGTTGTAAATCACCATTCATTGGCTTTTAATATATTACTAGCGGAATTACCCTGCAATTGTGTGAGTAGATTAGGATACAATTTTGTATGATATACAACTCTAATGCCTACGTTTGAAAATAATTGTATTTTTATTATTTTATACAACTCTAATATCTATATATGATTGATTTTTGTTGTTATAATATGGCCCAATCAAAATAAACGGTGCAAATCATTTTCTTTTTCTCTTGATTAATGAGAGAATTTTTAGTATTTTTTCTTTTTAGATTATTATAGGATTTTCTTGCCTCAAAACGAAGAAGGTTCCTAGATAATATATAATAATAGATTTCGAAAGGAAAACAATATTATTTTAGGATTCACGCAATTTATTAATTTGTGGCACAAACACTGTCTATTGTATACAAAAGCCAGTGATTTGTGGTCTAAACGTCCTAAAAAAGATTCATCTATTTACTTTTTTTACTAAAAGAAATCTATCCCTTGCAATTAAGTATTCACATTAATTGCTGCTGCAGGGCATAACTGTTATTAACCTTTGCTTCTCATTATCATTCCGTCTGTAGGTATCTAATTGTTATTGATGACATCGACATGGAGCACTGGGACGTTATAACATCTACATTCGAAGATAATCGTAAAGGCAGCAGAATAATAGTGACCACGACAAGTCAGTCGGAAGCTAATACGTGCCGCAGAGGGCTTGGGAAAGGTTACATGCACAAGATGAGCACCCTTGGGGAGGAAGACGCAATGAAAATAGCCCTTCCAAATGAGTCGCCTTCCCCTGAGTTGCGGCAGGGTTCGAAAACACTTCTGAAGAAGTGTGATGGTCTTCCACTTGCTCTTGTTTCTGTGTTCAAGAAATTGAGTAGTGAAAATGAACCCACAGGGCAATTCTGCAAGGGATTGTGCAGCGAGCTGGGTTCTTATCTGGTGCGGCGGCCGGGAGGCGATAGCGAGCCTCACTTTAAAAGACTTCGAGATGTGCTTATGGATAACTACGCCAGTCTGTCTGATCAAACTGTCAGGGCCTGCTTGCTGTATCTAGGTATATTCCCAATTGATCGTCCCCCAAGGAAGAAAGTGGTAATGAGGAGATGGTTGGCTGAAGGATATGCACGAGGCGACTCTCCGGAGAGAGACCTGAAGGTCGCCACTGACAATTTCAAGACATTTATCGACCGGAATATCATTCAACCTGTCTTGACAAGCAGCAACGGGGATGTGAAGACGTGCAAAGCTCATGGTATCGTGCACGAGTACCTGTTGGAGAGGTCTAAGTATGAGAAATTCATCATGCCCTCTTGTGATCGAGGTTGCAAAAAAGTTCGTCACCTCTTTGTCCGTGGTAACAATGGTACGAACTCCACAATCAAATTTTCCCGTGTCCGGTCCCTGACTGTCTTTGGGAGTGCAGGTGATGCTATTTCTAATTTTGGCAAGTACAAACTGATGAGAGTCTTGGATCTGGAAGGATGCAACGATGTGACAGATGGTCATCTCAAACACATATGCAAGCTGTGGAATCTGAGATATCTAAGCCTCGGGCCCAATATAACTATGATTCCCAAGGAGATTAAGAAACTTAAACTTTTGGAGACACTTCATGTAAGCAAAACGGGGGAGAATGTGCTGCTGCCAGTGGAAGTCATCGGGCTGCGCTCTTTACTTCATCTGATCGGAAAGTTTGAGCTTCCGAATCAAAATCAAAACGGGGCAGTGAGCAGTAAACTGGAGCAACTGTCAAAAGATAGTAACCTGGAGACGCTGGCGGGATTTGTCGCCGGTGATCAGAGCCAAATATTCCTGCAGCTTATGGTCCATATGAAGAAATTGACAAAGGTTAAGATATGGTGCGAGTTCACTGGAGGCAGCGATGATAACTCGACTGAACACCTTTCACATGCCATTCAGGAGTACATGAAGGGCGTTGATCGCTCCTTGTCAATCGACTTCCAAAGCTGTTCCGAACAACTCCAGAATTCCCTGCATTCACTCGAAGGTAACTGTCATCTTAGCTTGCTGAAACTGCACGGCATGCTATCCACGTTGCCTCGTTTCGCTGGGTGTGCTAAAGATCTCAACAAGTTGTGCCTTCAATCAACTATTCTGAGGCTGGTTGTTCTGTCAGATGACACGGAACAATCAACTACTCTGGGGCCGGATGTTCAGTCACTGAATGTTCAGTCAACTGTGACGGAAAATTTGCTTTATCTCGAACTGATCACAGATCACCTGAAGGAGTTTGAAATTAAGGGGGCATTCAAATGCCTGCGGCGCCTGAGTCTGGTGGTGAATGGCCCCAATCCTGTACTCCTAAAAATCAAAGAGGGAGCTCTGCCGGAACTTGTCTCACTTCAGCTGCACTGTCGTCTTTTACATGGTTCCTCTAGCAGCGTAATCAAACGCCTCACAAATCTTGAGGAAATCGTTCTCGTCGAAACAGCGACAGTTAGAAAAGAATGGGAAGATGAGGCAAGTAATCACCCTAACAGGCCCGATGTTTTGACCATCGAAATGGTTGATGACCAACCAGCACCGGATCAGTCTGTCATATCAAGTCCCGTGATGACGGGACAGGAAAATAGTGCAGACCAATCAAGTCCTGGTAACATACAGACTTCTAATAACAGTAGTTCAGGAAGTGCAGGTGGAAGGGATGATTCGACGGTAAGCGAGCCCCCAGAGATTGGCCCAATTGAGGAGGGATCAATACATTCTTTTGTGCAGATGGAACAAGAAAACTCTACGAACAGTCCTTTAGTGCGACGTGGTAAGTAACTATCTATCTTTTATTTATACTTTAATATTTGCGCAACTTTAAAAAAATGCATATAAGCACTTCTCAACAATTCTAGTTCCACTAAATTGGGACTTGCAGGTTTCCTTCCCATTGGTGGCAACCGGTCGCTGCCAATTCGTGGAAACGGTGATGGTTGAGGTGGCATCACAAATCTTCCCTTATGGTAAATCTTTTACTCGTTGCTTTTAATCTTTCTTCTTTGTGTTCAGACATTTTCCTTTTTGTCGTTTCAAGAAGGCATTTGTCTTTTTCCAAAAATATCAGACATACTGCTTCAATTCATTAGATATATTCCATTGCTGAGCCCATTAATACAATTACAGGGATCCCTACTAGACCATTGCAATATATTGCTCGAATACAGTTGCAAATTAGCCATCCTACACAAATGTGATCGATGGTTATTGGATCGTAACTTTATGTTGATACTTACTGTATTTAGTTTGTTAACGGTTTTGATTTTGCACCATAGTATAATATATTTCTACCTAGGTTGTCACCGTCGATCTTTTGCTACTTGCTACACTTGCAGGACCGAGTGCTACTTTGTCCACCAGACTGCCATGGAGATGATTCATCCTGGATTTCCAAATCTGTGATAGACAGTAAAGAAGAAGGATTGGTATTGTATGGTATAATAAGCGTTTGCTGTTTCGTGGTTTTGACGCGCGCAACATCTCTCCTTCCACGTCATCAATAGGTGCCGTTCTGTTGTTACAAAGTTCAACGTGTCGTCGGATTTGATTTTCAAAAATTTGCTCTGGTCGGTTGTGCTAATTAAGTGTCCAGTTCAGCTATCCAACTTTGTTATCGTCTTTTCATCCAGTATTCCTATCAACAAACAACATTATTGTACCTGCTATTGCTGTACCATGTTTTTGTTCTGTTCCATTAATACAGAATACTAGTGCACCAAAAGTCAAGACTACAAATGTAGATGTATGTTGGCGTGATCTTGTATATTTTCTATACAAACGCTGATTTATGTTGATGTGATATCGTACGTTTTCTACACAAATGTTGATTTATGATGAAGTGATCTCGTATATTTTCTGTAAAAAAATTATGTATGTTTACGAAACATCAGAAGAACAAGGCTCGAATTCTTATCTGAATTTCTAAAACAATGTGGTAGTTTAGGAAGAAGAAAGCGATATTGATGTAGTGCTGTGTAAGATGCCGACAGATCGAACACATAAGAGGCGCCTGACAAACAAGAAACAAGTATAACTTTTTTTTTTCAAATCAAGAACTAAACAAGAAACAAGTATAACTTTTTTTTTCAAATCAAGAACAAGTAGAACTAACTAGTTGAATGGGCAACTTGCAGGTTCCTCTTAGTGTTGCTCATAAATAGCGGTTAATTTTGTGATATAATCTCCCCTTGGAAATATAGGTTTTTGATATCTATAGAGTGACCATGCAGGATCCGAGAAGCTGCAAAGATTTTGGCGTAAAGAAAATATAAAGACCAACCTAAAAGGTAAAAGACTTTTCTTTTAGATTCCAAAAGGTAAACGATATACACCATACGATAGGATTACTTCCAAAGTTGTAGTATAATTTTACATGGTGTAGCCCAAAATTCTTTCTGGTATATATGTCAACGAGACATTCAGTAAGCAATAAGCATGGAACAGTGAGATAACCAAAATGAATTTTCTTTATGACCAAACTGGTTACTATTATTCGAGAAGTTTAAAAAGTTTCCAAAAAAGAGACATTGCACTTGACTTAATTATTCGACTAATGTCTTTTGTCATAATTATCTCCCTTGATATGCTAAAAGCCTCCAAATGATGTAGACGATGATGATTTGGAAGTCTTTCGGATAGAAACAAACTGAAACTGAGATATGTAAGAAGCGCGCCTTGTGATATTCATCTAGCAAACTAAAACTGAGATATGTAGGAGCGACGACTTGGAATATTGGAAGTCTTCACATGCAAATAAACATGTAATTGAGATGCAGATTAAGACACTAGAGAAGATGCATTGTCCCTGTCTTTTCACAATAGTGAAATGAGAAAACGAAATAAGTGGCCTATTTGCGTTACAAGAAGTCTACCTGGCTCAAGGTTGAAGTTGAGACATGGATATCATAACCATAATTCATAATGCGATATCGACGCAACATGTAGGCTCATTTGTGTGGTTCTAACTTATTAATCCCAGTATATATGTTTTGCATACATATGAAGAACCAAATTATCCCAAGACAAGGTGTGGTCATGAAGAAAAATCATCCATCGTTCTTTCTCACACTACGCAAGTCCTTTATCGGACTTTCTCCTCTGTCTCTCTCGAGTGCAAATGTTGAACAAACAGTGTCAAAATTCCTTTATGTGTACATGCATGGTGTAGCCCAAAATTCTCCCGTATACATGTCAATGAGTCATTCAACAAGCAATAAACATGGAACAATGAGACAACCAAAATGAATTTTCTTTGCGACCAAACTGGTTACTATTATTTGAGAAGTTTAAAAGTTTTCGAGAAAGTGACTTTGCACTTGACTTATTCAACTACTGTATTTTGTCATAATTATCTCTCTTGATATGCTGAAAGCCTCCAAATGATGTAGACGACGACGATAACTTGGGAAGTCTTTCAAATGGAAACAAACTGAAAGTGAGATATGTAGGAATGACGACGAGGAATATTGTTGCATTTATTCAAGAAGTGCGCCTTGTGATATTCATCAAGCAAATTGAAACTGAGATATGCAGGAGCGACGAGATGGAATATTGGAAGTCTTTGCGTGCAAACAAACATGTAATTGAGATGCAGATTAAGACACCGGAGAAGATGCATTGTCCCTGTCTTTTCACAATAGTGAAATGAGAAAACGAAATAAATGACCTATTTGCCTTACAAGAAATCTACCTGGCTTAAGGATGAAGTTGAGACATAGCTAGATATCATAACCCTAATTCATAATACCTTATGGACGCAACATATTCACTGAAATAGGTTAATAAATTAGACTCGTAGCCTTATCTCTACTAATATAAATTTACAGTTGGTGGCAGCGGTCCGTCGTTCTTCCTAGCCTCCCTCTCGGTCATATCCCCAATAATGGCAGGTCATTATAGCTAATTATTCTTTCCTGATTTACAGCCAGCCATATCTCTCTAAATATAGCTGATTATTATAGCAAAATCCCTTATTATTGCTAGCAATTAATAGCCGGCCAATCATTTCTTTTGTACTCTATATATGTTGTACAGTTGCGGGCATAGCGAGAGGAAGAGGAACGCGATCTGATAATATAAATTGCAAAAAGGGATAAAAATGATTGATTGATTTTTGAGATTGGTAATATATATTGCTACGTATAATATATTAGGTTTTAATTCGTACCGAAGAAAAAACCATAAAAACTTTTGTAATTGGGAGAAATAGATGTTTGATCTTGTAGCATAATTTTCTTTTATTGCTTGATCTTTATGTTTTGTTACCAATTTTATTTTTTGTAGCAACGCACGAGCACTCTAATTTATTAATCTAGTATAAATTAGAGGCTGAAGGACTCTAATTTATTACTCGTATGATGTTTGGGAGCGACACGGCTGACGAGCCAACCGACCTGGTTCGGGCTTTCATGCGAGGCGACAAGCAAACCGAGTATCTTGGTGCATCCAACAACCAAGCCAGGTCCATGGCCTGGCTCTACCTTTTGGGCTTGGCCAATATATGACCTTTCACGTCAGCATTTCGATCGATATCAAAAATGTAGAATAGGTGGAAATTGACAAAACCTAGCTATTTTCACAGGTATGTGGCATATCTAGGGTATGTACAATGGTACATATCAGTTGTCTATAAGATCACGCTATCTAGGATTTTAGGTGATGTGGAGGAGAGAGGAGAGAGAAAGTTGCTGTCTACTATTTAACAGACGGTCTTATAGACAGCTTCTATTGTATGTATCATTGTATAGACAGTCTGTTAATTGGATAAGAGACCATTATAGACAACTATATAGACGATCCATTGTATGAGTTATTTTTATTGCTGTCTATAGATGATGTGAAGATATAATATAGATAGCTGACGTCTATACGATTGTACATACCCCAAAGGACAACGAGAAAAATGTTATCCTAAAACGGCCATAAAAGGATTGGCAAATTCTCGATTTTGCCCTTTTCGCCAGGTACAAGAGTTACTAGATATCTATAACGATAAAAATTGAGATACTCTTTTGCCGCTAATCGCGCCGACAAGTGGCCCACTTGCATATCACAGTACACGTGTCCCATCGACAAATCAAACGTGGTAGTCAGTCCTGGTTGTTGTTCCCGAGGATGTGTTACGTTAGAATCTAATTTTAAAATAATTAATACTAGGTTATCTGCGCACTACGTTGCGCCGGCTGAATTTCGATAGCATGCGCTCGAAAAAATAAAGTTGGAGGACCCGTACGCGAATATACAAAACTATAGGGTTCTTTCTGTAATACATGTTCGGAAAACCACCCACTGGTGAAAAATAGTCTAGATAAAAAAGGGCAAAAAATTATTAGAGATGACAACCTTCTTTTGTCGAGCCTAATACTCTCTGGCGTTCGTGAGTAATAATACATGTTTAAAAATATATCAGAGATCGAGATGGAAAATCGAATTGGGGAAAAAGTCTAGAGGTAGAGCTGCACACATATCTCTGGTGATGAAAACATTTTTCCGGAAAAACGGAGAACCCAACCGTGAATACAAAAACTACGGATTTTTTTTAAACGAAAAAATAAAGGCGAATGACCCGTATGCGAATATGCAAAACAATAGGGCCCTTTTTGCAAAGCCACCGATCAAAGGGCTTAGTTGTAATTTTTTTATATTCGCAAAACCACCCACCGGTCAAAAATAGTCTAAAGGAAAAAGGACGAAAAATTATCAGAGATGGCAACCTTCTTTTGTTGAGCCTAATACTCTACGCGTTCACCGAGTAATAATACACGTTCGCAAAACCACCCACCGGTGAAAAATAGTCTAGAGAAAAAAGGGCGAAAAATTATTACAGATGACAACCTTCTTTTGTCGAGCCTAATACTTTCCACGTTCACCGAGTAATAATACATGTTTAAAAAAATATCAGAGAACGAGATGAAAAATCGAGTTGGGGAAAAAGTCTAGAGATAGAGCTGCACACATATCTCTGGTGACGCAAACATTTTTTTCGGGAAAAACGGAGAACCCAACCGTGAATACAAAAACTATGGATTTTTTTTGAAAACGAAAAAATAAATGCGAATAACCTGTACACGAATATACGAAACGATAGGGCCCTTTTTGCAAAACCAACGACCAAAGGGCCTGGATGTATTTTTTTATTTTCGCAAAACCACCCACCGGTTAAAAATAGTCCAGAGGAAAAAGGGCGAAAAATTATTAGAGATGACAACCTTCTTTTGTCGAGCCTAATACTCTACGCGTTCACCGAGTAATAATACATGTTTAAAAAAATATTAGAGATCGAGATGGAAAATCGAGTTGAGGAAAAAGTTTAGAGATAAAGCTGCACACATATCTTTGATGATGAAAACATTTTTTTCCGGGGAAAACGAAGAAAGGACCTAGACGTAAGGAGCAAGGGTCTGTTTGTTACGTTTTTGGACCTGTCCGCTATCCTGAAAAATTAGAAAAGGGCTTGTTCGCGATTTGGACTTAACGAGATGTTATTTTTCGTAAAACAGCGCGCCAGGGACCCAAACGCGATGAAGGGAAAAAAAATCTTCCCCTCACAAAAAATCGCAAAGGGCCTATTCGTAATGTGCAGGGACCTATCTGTAATTCGAAGAAACAGAGGGGCTTTTTCACAAATTGGCGCAGCCTGACACGTGGACGCTCTGGTTGGTCTCCAATTCCTTCGCTTATAATAGGGTTGACTAGGTAGGGAGGCGCGCGACGCCGCGTCGGCAAAAAAATCCGACCCAAATTTGTCTACAAAAAGTACGTAATCCCAGTCTATCGTGTCGAAAGATAGAGTTGTAGAAATATATCTCTTTCGATGAATTATTTAGAAAATATTGGAGACCGAGCTGGAAAACCGAGGTGGGAAAATAGCATAGAGGAAAAAGGGGGGAAATTATTAGAGACGATAACCTTCTTTTGTCGAGCCTAACACTCTACGCGTTCACTGAGTAATAATACATGTTTTAAAAAATATCAGAGATCGAGATGGAAAATAGAGCTGGAAAAAAGTCTAGAGATAGAGCTACACACATATCTCTGGTGACGAAAACTTTTTTCCGGGAAAAACGGAGAACACAACCGTGAATAAAAAACTACGGATTTTTTTTAGAAACGAAAAAATAAAGGCGAATGACCCGTACGCGAATATACGAAATGGTAGGGCCATTTTTGCAAAACCACCGATCGAAGGGCCTGGATGTATTTTTTATTTTCGCAAAACCACCCACTGGCTAAAAATAGTCTAGAGGAAAAAGGGCGAAAAACTATTAGAGATAACAAACTTCTTTTGTCGAGCCTAACACTCTACGCGAGTAATAATACATGTTTAAAAAAAATCAGAGACTGAGGTAGAAAATCGAGTTGAGGAAAAAGTCTAGAGATAGAGCTGCACACATATCTCTGGTGACGAAAATATTTTTCCCGGGAAAAACGGAGAAAGGACCTAGGCGTAAGGAGCATGGGCACATTAGTTACATTTTGGACCTATCCGCTATTTTGAAAAATTAAAAAGGGCTTGTCATGATTGAACTTAAGGAGGGTTTTTCAGTAAAAGCGGTGCGCCGAGGACCCAAAGCGATGAAGGGAAAAATCTTCCCTCACAAAAATCGCGAAGGACCTATTCGTAATCTCTGAGGACCTATCCGTAATTGAAGGAGCGGAGGTGGCTTTTTCGCAAAACGAGCAAGGTGACAGGTGGACACTCTAGTTGGCCTCCAATTCCTTCGCTTATAATAGGAGCGACTAGGTTGTTCTGCGCACTACGTTGCGTCGGCTGAATTTCGATAGCATGCGCTCGAGAAAATAAAGTTAGAGGACCCATACGAATATACGAAACTATAGGGTTCTTTTCGAAAAATTACCTGTAGAAGGGCCTGGTTGTATTTTTTGTTTCTACAAAACTACCTACCGGAGGACCCAACCGTGAATACACAAACAACGATTTTTTTTGGGAACGGAAAAATAAAGGCGGATGGCCCGTACGCGAATATACGAAACGATATGGCCTTTTTTGTAAAACCACCGATCGAAGGGCCTAGATGTAATTTTTTATTTTCGCAAAACCACCCACCGGTGAAAAATAGTCTAGAGGAAAAAGGGCGAAAAATTATTAGAGATGACAACCTTCTTTTGTCGAGCCTAATACACAAGCTACGGATTTTTTTTTGGAAACAGAAAAATAAAGGCGGATGACCCGTACGCGAATATACGAAACGATAGAGTCCTTTTTGTAAAACCACCGATCGAAGGGCCCGGATGTAATTTTTTATTTTCGTAAAACTACCCCCGGTGAAAAATAGTCTAGAGGAAAAAGGGCGAAAAATTATTAGAGATGACAACATTCTTTTGTCGAGCATAACAATCTACGCGTTCGTACATGAATATACGAAACGATAGGGTCATTTTTGTAAAACCACCGATCGAAGGGTCTGGATGTATTTTTTATTTTCGCAAAACCACCCACCGGTGAAAAATAGTCTAGAGGAAAAATGTAACACCCCGGCGCCAAACGCACCGCGAATGCTACCAAAAAACCCTAAATGACGCTTACAACACTCCGGAACCATACTGGTCAAGAGTGTCCCCTCCTAGATTCAAGAAATAAAAACTTAACAAAGAAATCCAATTGAACTAATAACTCAACGAACGAGTCACTAAACCTTTTATCTCTACTAAAAGATTTAAACCGACCTTGAAACTTTCTAAACTAGTTTAAAACTAAGTCACCGAAATTTACAAAATTTTGGCATGACCTCTCTAGAAAGTAAGACATCCACTCAACAGACAGAAAATATTTGCAGTCATGATATCATTCTAGCAGGTCCTTAGTTAATAAATCACACCCAACAGAAAATAGTAAATTTCACCACGATGAACAATACATTACAACCACATTAATTACATCCAGACTTAACGAATTTGCTAATTAAATTATTGGAGACCGAAGTCGTGCCAGTGTTACTACTCCCAACCCGACGAGCCAGCTTCAAAGTACCTAAAACAAGAGAACAACAAGCGTGAGTCCAAGACTCAACAAAGTGCAATCAAGTATGAAAAGTAATGAATTCGACTAGAATACAATTACTTCAAGACATAAAGTATCAATTCCTTTAATTAACATCCGTAAGTAAAAGAAGAAGTCTGAGTTCATGTAAATCCAAACGCAAGAACACAACTACTTCATTATTTGATATAACCATTACTTAAAGGAAATCATCCAACAAACGAAACAGTAATTAACCCCACTCACCACGCCCGACTCGGAAATGTAACTAAACCTTACTCAAGCCTCCGTAATCATTTCTGGATGAGCCACGACTCACTCCTCAACCTGTTTTTTCCATTCTCATCCATCAACATTATCAATTTCAACACATATTGAAATGAAATGCTTTTATACGTTCATGCTCAAAATGCAACCTTTAAGCCTAAACCGGTATAGCTGAGTGCACGCCCGTCGGTGTGCACCCTCACAATCCCAAGTTCCCAACCATCCCGTGGCGGGGCCTACGCTTACTGACTCGCTCTCATCCGTAGATGGGACTACGAGGTAGGACTTTTGTACTCATTATGGGTGAGTACAGAGGCCCACATCAACATGGGTCGCCTCTTCTGTAATGAATGCACATATGAAAATGATGCTTATAAAAAATTCATACACGGCATCATAAGTATTTGCTCTTAACCATGACCACAAACAAATCACACAAACATAGAAACAATAGGGAAATTCTTGAACATACACAAGATTAACCGACTAGTACATAACAATGCTCAAGCTCATACAAGAGGTAACTCTTATTCCAATATCTACTGTGCAAACCTGTCATGCAATGCATCATGCCAATGTGCTCAAAATGATCTTCTTTCGCTTTCATCATCATACTAAGAACCATTTCTAAATATGCTATTAAACAAAACCAATTCAATAGAATTTTCATACTCTCATAGCAAGCAAAGCATTTAACACCCTAATAACGCTCTAGGAGATACACTTGCCTTTAACTTCTCGAAACGGTGTGGCGAGAAATTGATGCCACTCCTGGGGTTCCAACACCTGCAAGTATACAATCTACTTAAAACATACCAACAAAACAAACACAAGATTTATAACGACTTGATTCTCAGACCTATTCCCAAACCTGAAAAAAGCAATCGCCAAGGGACAACACTCGGTAAAACAGTCATAACTTAGTCGGATGAACGAAACTTAGCGATTTTAGTCTCTATTGAAAGGTAATTCGATTATCTATAACTTTTTCTACATCCGACTGACCGAGAAAAGCACCAATTAATCTCAGATTTGCGCCGAACAGCAGACATCCGCAAAATAACTCGTTCTGGACAGCACACAGTAAAATAGCCATAACTTTTAAATGGCTAAACGAAACTTAATGATTTCAGTCTCTATTGGAAGGTAATTCAATTATCTACAACTTTCGCAATAGCCAGACTCCCAGTAAATGCTTGCAGAATTTTCAAATAGCAGTCCAAACAGCGGGACAGAATTAGGCTGAAGCAGAAATCTCCAAAAAAACACTCTAGACTCCAAATCCCTCGACTAAAAGCATCTCAAAAACAGGGATCCTAGCTGGGCATTTGATCAAACACCTTACATGCAAGCAAGTTACACCCCCAAATTTCTAGGGTTTTACCTCAAATTCATACCCATGGAGGAAAGGGAGGTGGAGGAGCTAAGCGGTGAAGAGGAGGGCTCATTGCCGGTCGGAGGGAGGTTCACGGAGCAGACCATCTGGGAGGAGGCTCGCCGGTGGCTGCTGGCTGCTGCTGCTCCTCCTGCCGCCGCTCTTGCATTCTTGGTGATGCATTCTTCTTCTTGGTGCGAAGCAGGAGGAGGCGACGGCTGGCAATGAGCAGGAGGCGCTAGGGGAGCTCGAGGAGGCGCTAGGAGGAGGCGCCAGGAGAGCTCGGTGGGGAGCAAAGAGGAGGAGGCGCCAGGGGAAGGCTTGGCGAGCTAGGGGAGGCCAGAGGCGACGATGCACTCGGCTGGAGAGGAGGCGCAGAGAGGGATGTACTCGGTTGGAGGGGAGGCGAATGGGGGGAGTCGGCACTTTCGGCGGAGGAGGAGATTGGGGAAAAAGTTTGGCCCAGGAAAAGAAAATGGCAACCACCCCAAGATGTAGAGAGAGATGAGGTTAGGAACAACAAGAAATGAGACCCCTTCAAAAACAAAAATCCAAAATCCGACTTTAAACCCTTAGAGCGAACCAAATAAAATTTCAACTCTTGGCACGAAAAGACAAATGTCAAAAAGAAGACAAATTACCGCCAAACAAAACGACTCGAAAGATACCTCAACCGAAAAACTAGGGAAATTTCCAAAACCTTTATCAGAAGCATCAGCTGCGCGACGATAAATGGTTTCTCCCGAATAAATAAAAGAAATCTTGAATCACAAAGATGGAATCCTTTCCGGCCGACAACCCTAGCAAAAGAGATTTACGGTATTACAAAAAAGGGTGAAAAATTATTAGAGATGACAACATTCTTTTGTCGAGCCTAACACTCTACGCGTTCACCGAATAATAATACATGTTTAAAAAAATATCAGAGATCGAGATGAAAAATCGAGTTGGGAAAAAATTCTAGAGATAGAGATGCACACATATTTTTGGTGGTGAAAACATTTTTTCCGGGAAGAACGAAGAAAGGACCTAGACGTTCCGCCCACCGGAGGACCTGCTCGCGAATATACACGGACTACGCTCTTTTTTTTTGTAAAATAATCGTCCAAAAGGACTTAAACACAATTTTCAATTTTCCCGAAAGGACCTAAACGTGATTTCCGGAGGGCCTCGCCCAGGCGCCGACATGTGGATGGACCTAGACGCAAATAGCAAGGGCCTGTTTGTTACGTTTTTGGATCTGTCCGCTATCCTGAAAAATTAGAAAAGGGCTTGTTCGCGATTTGGACCTAATGGGAGGATTTTTTCGTAAAACAGGGTGCCAGGGACCCAAACGCGATGAAAAAAATTATCTTCCTCTCACAAAAAATCGCGAAGAACCTATTTGCAATCTATAGGGACCTATCCGTAATTTGAAGGAACGGAAGGGCTTTTTCGCGAAATGCGCAAGGTGACAAGTGGATGGCCTGGTTGGGCTTGCTTTCTTCCGCTTATAATAGATGTAATATTAGATAAGTATATTTTGTTGTATTTTTTTAATAAAATTCAGCGCTATAAGTGTGATAAAATTTATCATAAAACTGAGTTTATAATACTTGGAATATGACCTAAGAAAGTATGATAAATCAGAGTTATGTCAACAAATCAAACAACCGTATGTGAATTTATAGTAAGTCTAAACTTAGATATGATAAAATTAACTTTAAACTAAATAAACCCTAAGCTTTGCACTTTACACAAAGATAGCACTAGAATCTATCCGATGTGTTGTCCCTTGGGTTGTCTCCATACGAGCGCACAAGCTTTTGATTCTTGCGTGTACATATAAAAAAATAGGAATAATTGGATATTTGCCACTCCTCAATTTGGAAATTCGATTGCATGTAGAAAAAATGCCACTGGCAAATATCCAAGTCTCCCTATAAAATATGGTGATCAACATTAGACTTTATCGCTATTCGTGTTATACTGTTAGCCTCAACGCTAGGCATGAACTGCGACGGCAAGAAAATTATCAATCCGGCAAAGTAAACGGTAAGTATTTTGCAGGTATGTTAAGTAGGAAATCAAACAAGATAACAAGTGAAAGGTAGTTGGCGAATATGCTTCATCTTTCAAACAAGCTAACATTCTGACACCAAGTATGCAAGAACAGATAAGTGGTACTCAGGAAATATAATACATATATAATCCACTAGATGTGCCAGCACGGCGCACGCCGTGCCAGCTACCACACGATAAGACGTGAAAATCGGGCGTAGTTTTGGGGGCTAATAAACAAAAACCAAAGTGTAGGATCGAAATATACTAATGTAGCAATCAGAGGGGGGTGAATGATTGCGCGGAAGCTAAAATAAATATTTTTGATGATTTTTTCTAACACACCCCCAATTAAACTTAAATTGCTTGGAGACCAGTTTATGCAACCGAGAGACCAGCTCACGCAGTTGGGAGACCAGTTTACGCAGTTGGGAGACCAGTTCACGCAATCGGGAGACCAGTAGACCAGTTCACGAAATTGGGCCACCAGTAGAGTAGTCTGGACGACCAGCCAGAGTAGTCTGGCGACCAAAAGCGATCGGATGACCGAGAGAGTACTCGGGCGACTAGCGAGCGATCAGGCGACGATAGAGCGATTTGGGAGACCAGACGGCGGTCGAGCCACTGATGAGAGCAGTCTGGTGACGATGAAGCGGTCGGATGACCGAGAGAGCACTCTGGGCGACTAGTAGAGCAGTCGGGCGACGAGCGGCGATCTGGGCGATCCGGTAAGCGATCTGGCGACCAGCTCACAAAAATAGTAATTTCTGAAGATCCCATCGTTGGATTGTCATGAAATTTTAACTGTTGAAACTAGATTCAGTTTCAAAGCTAATGCAATAAGAATTAGGTCAATCAGATCTACGGATCTATAGTTATGTCCTTCACAAAATGATTGAAACAAATAACGATCTAATAGTGACGGACGAAACTAAAACAAGATTAACTGAAGATTCCACCATTGGATTGATTTGAAGTTTTAACTGCAGAAACTAGATTCAATTATAAATCTAACCCAACAAGAATCAAATCAATCGGATCTACGGATCAAGATAGACTGTGGCGTGACGTTGGAGGCGAGCTTGTCCCTATAGGTCTTTCTGATGGTCCAGAGCGCCCTGCAGCAGTCGTTCATGCCGGGCCTTTCCTTCCTCACTGGCCCCAGGCACTGGAACGCCAGCTCCAGCACCATCTCCAACGCCCGTGTCGTTGCCGCCGTGCGCGTGAGGTGCGGGTCCAGCACGTCCGCCACGCTCCCCTCGATGAATTTCCTCATAGCCCACCTTGAGGTGAGGCGCTCCATCTCCCGCTTGGTCTCGATGGGGCGACGCGCGGAGGCGAGCTCGACGAGGAGGACGCCGAAGGAGTAGACGTCGCTTCGGTCGGTAAGCTGGCACGTCTTGAGGTACTCCGGGTCCAGGTAGCCCGCCGTGCCCTTTACCTGCGTGGACACGTGCGTGGCATCGGTCGCCTCCCCGACGCCGAGGCGTGCGAAGCCGAAGTCGGCCACCTTGGCGCGCAGCGACGCCGTGAGCAGGATGTTGGACGACTTAATGTCGCGGTGGATGATGGGGTGGTCTGAGTACATGTGCAGGTACGTCACCGCGTGCGCCACGTCGATGGCGATGTCCAGCCGAGCCCCAAACTCCAAGAACCTCCCGTTGCATCCTGCCAGTATCGCAATGTTGTTAGTAGCGAGCGAGCTACAATCGATGATGCTAGCTGATGAGGAGGAAGAAGAAGCTGGCCTGACTGAATTGATGCTTACTGTCGAGGTGCTCCCTGAGGGTGCCGTTGGGGACGTACTCAACGACGACGATCCTCTCCTCGCCGCACTCCATGTAGCCGTAGAACCAGACCAGGCTCTAGTGCTCGATGCGCGCCATCGTCTTCACCTCGCTCTGGAACTCAACGTCCACCTGAGGGTTCTGCATCCGCAGCTTGCCACGCTTGACGGCGACGAGCGAGCCGTCGGGGAGGACGCCCTTGTAGATGGCCCCGAAGCCGCCCTGGCCGATCTTGTGGGCAGGGGAGAAGTTCTTGGTGGCCTTGAGGATATCATCCATGGTGAACACGGAGCTTTGGAACTGCTGAAAGAAATTGATCTTGAATGAATTCTCTTGATTGAGTCTATGAAAACTATACAATATATATAGAATACAAAAGAAATTATTGGCCGGCTATTAATTACCAGCACTAATCAGGGATTTTGCTATAATAATCAGTCATATTTGGAGAGATATGGCTGGCTGTAAATTAGGAAAGAATAATTAGCTATAATGACCAGCCATTATTGGAGATTAGGGGTTGCGGTGTGCGTGGGGGTAGTTTGGGGAGTCTGAATTGTAGAACGGACTGCTGCCACCAACTGTCAATTAGAAATAGTAGAGATTATTATACTAGGTTGAGTTACGCGCGATGCCGTGCCGCGAGGAAAAAATCTGGCACCAGTTTTTTGCAAATTGAATTTGCGGAACCACGGTTCTCCTTTTTTCGAAATGCTTTTTTTCGGGTCTAGTCTAAAACAATTGACGAAAGGACCAAAACGCGATTTCCAATTCAGCTATAAACCCTCGACGAATCCGCGTTTGTTTTAGAAAATCGCGTGGAGGGACCTAAACGTCATTTCGAATTTTTTCGGGTCTATTCTAAAAAAATCGACAAAAAGACCTAAACGCGATTTCCAATTCAGCTATAAACCGCGTGTAGGGACCTTAACGTAATTTTGATATTTTTGGGTCTATTTTTCTTAAAAAAACTTCCGAAAGGATCTAAACGTGATTTTCAATTTTCCCAAAAGGACCTAAACGTAAATTCTGGATTTTCAGGGGGCCTCCCTGAGGGGGGCGACACGTGACCCCCCTGATTGCTCTCCAATCTTTGGGGATTTAATATAGAGTATATATTTTTTGGGGTCTATTTTACTTAAAAAAAACTTCCGAAAGGAACTAAACGTGATTTTCAATTTTCCCAAAATGAGCTAAACGTAAATTCCGGGTTTTCGAGGGGCCTACCCGAGGGGGGCGACACGTGGCCCCTCGCTTGCTCTCCAATCTTTGGGGCTTTAATATAGAGTATATATTGGTCAAAGTGCATGATTTTGCGGTGCCCGTGAGTCGAATCACGATTTTGCATTGCATTATGACAAATGCCATCCAAATGTGAGGTCGAAGAGCCGATTTCTCCTATCTCTCTCTCTCTCTTTTTCTTTTCATACGTTCAAACAGGTTATAATCAGGAGTTTCATGGAGTTTTTTTCCCTACTACTGTCGTCTAGCTCATAGCAGTATGTTGCTTAGGTTTTTCGACAGGAAATTGTGACCCATAAACTACTATACGGTACAATACTATTGTGGCAACTAACGGAGACTAGTCCATTACACTACCGTTGATAGCAAGTAGCGAATTAATAACTTTTCACAAGTAGATGCATGATACACTTGTATATACATGAGTACCAAGGAAGTATGTCAAATTCATTTAGGATATGAGAGTCGAGAGTAACTATGTCCAACAGTAAAAGATATTTTATATATATATATATATATATTATACAATTACCGGGACACCATGGTATCTAGACACTATGGTCTAAAATGGATATTTTCACTATGTATTTGCATTCGATTTTTTTTAGATGTTGAGTTTAACCAATTTACTAACTTGTTCAAACAAGTTAGATTGAAATTCAAACTAGAGTTTTTATTTTTTATGATAGTTTGATTGTATATATGTGTTGATTATATATATAAATCAGTAAAGCATGCATGTGATCTAAATTTATTCAAATCTTTGAATTCGAATATGTTTTTTTTTAAATTATGTGTTTCATTTGAATTGTTATAGATGGGTATATACCCTAAAACTGAAAGTTTCGAAAAATATACCAAAGTTTAGTTTGAATTCACGTATTTAAAATTATGGTGCCACATTTCGCCGTCATATATATACACACATGAAATCCAAAACACCCCATGAATTAAATTAATTCAAGAATACTACAATCTGATAAAAATTAGAAATAATGAAAAGAAGCTCACCGGCTAAATTGTATTGTCTTGATGAATGATCGGTGAGAAAATTAGCGCAACACAATGGCGTTAGAAAAGGCCAAACTAATATAAGTGAGCAGGATGTTTCACTAATTTCTATCGGTACTATGCCGCGAGCATTGGTGTCAGATCACTAACAATTGGAAAATCGAAACGATTGGGCTTGTCATTGGCGCCATTAATCCTTTGGAGTCGAATTGTCCAAATCAAAATCTGGAGAACCAGACACAAATTCGATCGAAAAACTTTTCAAGAACAAAACAAGTCGAGATCGATCTCGATCAGGACAGAGGGGGAAAAAGAAACAAGGGACTATGTCCCATGGGGTGTAATCAGCGGTAAGTCAGATAATCTGATCGGAAAGAGACTAATCATCTAAATCGAATCAAACCACACCATTATATGTAGTACTTAATGGTACACAAGGATAAATTTTAGTGAAGAGTTAGCCTTGCGAAAAATCTGGAGCGATGATTTTCTCAAAAAAAAAAAGGATCGGAGAGGTGTTAATTCCTAATTTTTGGGAGTAAACACAAAAGAAGCTGACTCAAACAAACCACTAGTACCAAAACATATGATCTTGAAATAGTAAAAACTATCTGCTAGTGTAAAGGCGGACATAGTCACATCATTAACACTAGATGGTTCCTTTGTTGGCGCCTCCTTTGTCACCCTTATGTGGAAATATCTTTGGATACTTAGGTTCGAGCGCGGTCATACTCTCCTTTGCTTAGCATTGCAACCACATCGACATGGTGGGCCGTTCATCCGCATTCTCTTGCACGCACAGCAATGCAATGTTAAAACATCTCGGCGTCTCTAATGCATGAAACTCCGAAATTAATGATGGATCTACACATTCAAGCCATCTTCCCTCTTTCCACATTTTCCACGCCTTCAAGGAGTTTAATCACACAATACAAAATCGTTACTACATAAACAAAACAATTTTACATATCAACTAGAGAAAAGACTCACATATCCAAGAAGGTTGAAGAAATCTCCATGTTGATGGAAACCAGAGTTTCTTTTTCCACTGATTATCTCAAGAATTAGCACACCAAAGCTGAAGACATCATATTTGATTGAGAAGAGGCCCTCAGAAACATACTCAGGAGCCATATAACCACTAAAAGTGACATAATGTATTTAAGTATGTAACACATGGGAAAAGAACAAACTTCTATGTCAAGATGATGTATTAGGTTGACTTGTAAAATAATTAGGATAGACTAATTTCTAAGACAAGCTAGCTTACTATGTCCCAACGATCCTTTGTGTTTCCTTGGTGTCATGCGAGCTGAATATTTTTGCAAGACCAAAATCTGAAATTTTAGGATTCATTTACGCGTCCAAGAGAATGTTGCTTGCTTTAAGATCTCTATGTATGACCGCATGGCAAGAGTGCTTATGCAAATATAGAAGTCCTTGAGCTATGCCTTCGATTATAAGCTAGGCGTTTATTCCAATTTAGTAAAGCTATTCTTGTTTCATCGCACATCAATTAAACATAGATCTGATGGGTAAAACACCTTCAACAACGAGTTGACTCCTCTTTAAAAAAGAAAAATAACAGCGAGTTAACTTGGAATCTGTACTAGGATGTTCAGAGTAATACCAAAGATAAAAGAAGTCAAGCTTTTATTTGGCAAATATTAAATAGACGATATTTTCTCTGCTCCTTGAGAACAACATCAAAAAACCTAACAGTTGTGTCTTTGAAGCTTGGCTATGAGTTGGACACACAAATGAAGTCCAACTCATAGCCAAGCTTTCATTTGAATTTGAAAACTCTTGAAGCAACTCAAGGCAGCAAAGCTTTACACATGCTCGTCATTTAACATGAAATCTGGAAAGATGGCTTCAGATAATTTGTCGATTATTTATTATAGTACTATAGCAAATAAATTTGTAGGTATAGGGTGTCGCGTCCCTCTCCTTGAATGGTCGGACTAAAGGAGTCCGGATGTATCTTGGTTGGTAGAATGTCCCTACATCTTGTTCATGGTAGTGATGATTATTGCTCTGGGTGTAGTGGACTACAAAGATTACATCACGGTGAGGGCGAGCCCTCGGCCTCGTCAGAAATGAAGGAACTTCGGGAGGTTTTTTAGTCGGAGGCTCAAACCGATTTACCTGACGAGGCGTCGGTCTTGGTCTTGGTGATTGTGAGATCCTGTTTATCCCATCTTTGGGGTTAGTAGACTCAGCGGACAGCTCCGTTGGGAAAGCCCTTGCTCTCTGTGTACTGTCGGCGGCGTGGCCAGGGGCAGTGCTTTATCTGGCGGCCCCAGCCACTCGGGAAGGAGCCACCCGTCATAGCATGATAGCCATGTCCGCGGCGTGATGGGCCTGGCGGGGTTCAAGCTCGTTGGAGTCGGCACAGGACGGTCGAACTGCGGAGCCGTGGGACCGGGTTGAGTTGGAGCCTCTGAGGCGCCGGACCGGGTTAGTCGAGCAGGTGGTGGCTTTGACTCGAGGCTTTGGGTGAATCGTCCAGTGGGCTCGATCGGGGCAGGGGTCGCCGAGATCCTAGTGAAAGAGTGTGTCTGAGGAAGGGCTAGAGAAAACACACATTACATTACATTACTTCCAAAATCTTGGAGATACAAATAGCGCCATACATGCAAGCATGCAAGGTAAGAGGCTAAACATGGCAAAGCTAATAAAGGCTAGCATGATTAGTGGGAAGGTGTTTCCATCTATGGTTGAGCTAATACGGGAAAGGAAGAGGCGCCGAGGATATGAGGTAATCTGTCTAACACACCCCGTAATGCGGCGGGGAGGTAGCGGGCGTTGAGACTAGCCGAAACTTCGGTGAAAGGCTGTTGTAGGAAGGCCCTTGGTGAAGATATCCGAAGTGCGGCGAAGTGGGAACATGCAAAACAGACGTGGCCGGCGCGACCTTCATGGACGAAGTGGAGATCAATCTCCACATGCCCGTCTTGTTGATCTTTGGCAGGGTT